>BPLQ01009262.1:300000-464066 GCA_021605075.1 Caerostris darwini
TTAAATTTTTATTTTTTAATTTTTTATTTTGTATTTTACTTTTATTTATTTTTAGTATTTTTTAATTTTTCTGAGTACCATATATTTAATTTTGAAACATTGTCTTGTAATTTTTATTTACTAACCTAATACAGCCAACTCTAGTTGTAATTCTATCTATGAATTAAGATGAGGAGGTTAAGAGGTTATATCCCCATTGGTAATAGATAATGTTTGCCAGTTTGCCAGGTGACCTTGGTCTTTTGGGGTGTGGGGCAGGGGACAGTCATGTAGAATTCTAATGTAGTCTAAGGTATTGTCATGTCGCATCCCCTAAAATCCCTATAGAGGACTGTCGAGGCTGTAAGATTAATGTCTTCCACAGTTTCTTTCCCCTTTTAAATTTTTCTTAGTGCCCTTCCTCTCCGCTGTAGCTCTTTGTACTTTTAATGTCCGTTCATTCTTTTGTCCCTCTTCGTGGTTTGAAGCATTGAATAGCATTAAAAGTAAATTATAGTTTTGAGAAATCTCTTACAAATTCAAGGACTTTCAGACGGTTTGAATTATAAATTGAAAGCAAAACCTAGTTGTAAATCTTTGTATAAAAATTGCTTAAATATGATATTTTAAAATTTTAAAAGATTAAATCTCAAGGTTTTTTTTTTTTCCCCTAAAAATATTATTTATATTTAAAAAAAAATGAATGATATTTTATTTTTTTAATATTGTTTGTTTTGGTTTAAATTTAGAAATTATTTAGTTTAATGTATAAAATTTAACTGAACTTATAACTGAAGTTAATCACTTTATCATATTTTATTTCAATTTTAATACTAATATAGTGATACTTCGGTATACTCCTGGATTCTAATAAGTCCAATTTGATATACATTCTATTTGGAGGGAACAAATTTGTGTGGTACAAAATCTTTGTTTGGTATGATTGACGGGCATCAAAATCTTTGCCAAATAAGTGAATGTCAAAAAATTTACAGAAAAGTTTCACCCTATGTAGAGATAGCCCCTATATATAGAGACATAGATAATTATAACAGGAGTTATTCATTTTATAATATTGTTTTCAATACTATTATTAATATAGTGATACCTCGGTATACGCCAGCATTGGAATAAGTCCAATTCGATGTACATTATATTTGGAGGGGAAAATTTTGTGTGGTACGTTCTTTGATTGACTTTGACACGACTGATGGATATCAAAATCTTTATCAAATAAGTGAATGTCAAAAAATTTACAGAAAAGTTTCACCCTATGTAGAGATAGCCCCCTATATATATAGATATAGATAATTATAACAGGAGTTATTCATTTTATAATATTGTTTCCAATACTATTATTAATATAGTGATACTTCGGTATACGCCAGCATTGGAATAAGTCCAATTCGATATACATCGTATTTGGAGGGGAAAATTTTGTGTGGTACGTTCTTTGATTGACTTTGACTTTTGATACGACTGATGGGTATCAAAATCTTTGTCAAATAAGTGAATGTCAAAAAATTTACAGAAAAGTTTCACTCTATGTAGAGATAGCCCCCTATATATATAGATATAGATAATTATAACAGGAGTTATTCATTTTATCATATTGTTTTCAATACTATTATTAATATAGTGATACTTCGGTATACGCCAGCATTGGAACAAGTCCAATTCGATATACATTGTATTTGAAGGGGAAAATTTTGTGGGGTACATCTTCGATTGGTATGACTGACAGGTATCATAATTTTTGCCAAATAGGTGAATGTCAAAAATGTGCAGAAAAGTTTCACCCTATACAAGTAATAAAAAAAATAATTTTTTTTTAGTCAATTCTTTCTTTTTCTTTTTTCACTCTATTGCAGAAAGTCCTTTATAAATAATTATCATTCATTTTTTAAAGTTTATCTGGCGCCATCTATTGGTAGATATATGCAACTTAAATTAAAAAAAACTAAAATTAATTAATTTAATTTAATTACTGAATTAATATTTGAAAAACTGTATTAACCACGTGTCATCCACTGCAAATTAAAAAAAATGCATTTGAACTTGAGTGGATGAATAAAAAGTATTTTATTAACGATTGAAAATTTGAACAAGATATATATAGGGAGAGTGTGAGCTAATAGAAGAAGTTGAAATAAAGATAGCCACCCTATATATAAATAAATATATATATATTTATTTATTTATAACTGGAGTTATTAATTTTATCATATTTTTTTCAATTCTATTATTAATATAATGATACTTCGGTATAGGTCCGGATTGGAATAAGTCCATTTTCATACAGATTCTGTTGGGAAGAAACAAATTTGTATGGTATGACTGACGGGTATCAAAATCCTTGCAAAACAGGTGAATGTCAAACACTTTGCAGAAAAGTATCACCCCAACAAAACCAGAGCAAGTCACAACAGAATTGCCTGGAATGACCAAGCAATGGCACATTTCCAACGTAAATACAAACGTTCCATAAACGTCAAATCTAGTGACCCTCAACTAAGGACATATAGGAAAACTAAACAGAAAAGCAAAAATTAAAGTTAGTAAATTTTAAATTTGTGTATGCTTTTGCATTTTTCTATTCTAGTATAAGAAATGTTTAAATTATTTTATACAATTCTATCTATGAATAATATGCTAACAATACATTTTTTCATAAAAACAAGTAGTGCAAAAAAAAATTAAAGTCAATTTCTACTTTTTTTTTACTATATTGCAGAAAAGTCCTTTACAAATGAAGTTGAAATTTTGCTTTTACATCTGGCGAAATCTATTAATAGATGCATGCAACTTAAATGTAAAAAAAAAAAACTAAAATTAAGTAATTAAATTTAATTAATAGATCAATGTTTCAAGAAACTATATTAACATCAAATGTAAACCACTACAAGTTCAAAAAAAATATATTTGAACTTGAGTGGATGAATAAAAAGTATTTTATGAACGATTGAAAATTTGAAGATATATAGAGGGAGAGTGTGAGCTAATAGTAATAGGAATTGAATAATAAAAAGAAAAGGTGGATTTCGCAATTTAATTAAAAAACAAACAATTTTAGTTGAAAAAGACCAGGAAAAAACTGATTAATTTAGGAAATTCTAAATGAAATTTTTTTTTAAAAAAGAAAAAAAAATTAAAATATTTGGTTTATATAATGTTTATTATTATCATTATTATTTTGCACATTATATAAATCATTATTTTAGATTTTATTATTAATATTATTTTCACATTGCACTTTCTTTGTATGAGGACATAACCGAGGTACCATGTCCGGAGATAACCGAGGTACCTCCGGACTGTCCATGGTAACCGAGGTACCAACCCGAGTACCAAAAAGTACTGGATAGGCATGTGAACTAATGGCTTAGGCGCCAATGTTTAGCCTTTATAAATTGAAAAAAAAATGTTCCATTGTTAAATGCTAAAAGTTAAAAAAAAAATTGTTCCATTGTGTTAAATGTTCCATTAAAAACTAAACAAATGTTCCATTGTTAAATGTTAAAAAAAATGTTCCATTGTTAAATGTTAAAAAAAATGTTCCGTTGTGTTAAATCTTCCATTAAAAATTTCAAAAAATGTTTCATTGTTAAATGCTAAAAATCAAAAAAAAATTTTTTCCATTGTTAAATTGAACAGGTGAAAGATCTTCAAAAACCATCTTCTGCCTTCTTGTAAGAGAAAACCAAAAGTTCGACTGTTGATACAAAACACTTCACATAGCCGTCGTAAAAGTCACAGTCATCCAGTTTTCGATAGCAGTGACTGTTGCAGACCCTCCAGCAGTGACCCTTCTGTACGTTAGCTCAGGGAAATTAATTATTTTCCTTTATTGCCGCAACAGCCCCCTGGTGAACCAAGGACACCTACCTATTGGTAGATTTCTAGACAGGGGACGTTTTCTTTTATTTCACGGGGTAAGGTCGTCAGCCCAACGCTCTACGGTCATATTAGACCGATACCTGCTGTTTAAAGTGGATTCCGAACCTCTACCAGCTTCCATGTCACCGGCGGAAATGGAATCCATTTCTCATTTCTCAGGTGAGAAAAATACACCTTTAATTATAAAAGTTGTTGAACACGTGTAACTATAACACTTCGGATTTATTGTCTGAAACTGCATCCACACTAGCACGTGTCACTGCATAACAAACCGGTTTTGATTGAAATTGGAAAGAGATGAATTAGCTTGCGGTTTCGTCTGTCACCGTTTGAAGAAAAGATTGGCAATATAATAGAGAACGCATCGGGATTCCCAGTTTGGGGTAAACATAATCCTCATGTAATCATATACCTCACATGTCTTTTACAATCGTCTCTGTCTACTGTCAGAAGTGACGTGAGGGCTGATCATTTTCAGGGTCACTCTGCCATTAATTTGTACAGGATTGGTAATTTCTTTTACTTGCTTCACAGAGAAAAAAAATAAGCCTATATTGCATTGTAGGACATACTGAACTCATTTAGGATTAGTTTCTGGCCTGTATTTTAGGGTTTTGTAGCTTAACATATGCAATGATAGCTTGGTAATTTTCGCCAACAATTTTTAGTATTGGCCATTGCTACTCTATGCTGATGGCGGCAAGGGAGAAAAAGGTCTACTAGCATGCAACGATTTTCAAAAGAAATAGTTCCTTATTTTAGCTGATAATAAATGTAAACTTGATTTTTCTAAGTATTTCGAATTTATATTCTATCAATAAATTGTATTGAGTAATATTTACCCCGAAAAATGAAATATTCATTTATATAAACTTTTTGTGGCGTTTTATTATATTTCATACTATTCAGAGTTATAAATATTATATTTCATACATATATCAGAGTTATAAACAAAATAGTAATACTTGTACCTATTTATTTTTGTAAGCACATTTGTTTTTGCATTTCGTTGTTGTTCTTGTTGTAAAAATAGCATCTTACTTGTACCTATTCATTTTTGCCTGTTGTCGCTATGAGCTACTTGTAGCTATTTATTTTTGCATACGATTTATATAAGCTACGTGTACCTATTTATTTTTGTATTTTGTTAAATAAATATATGACATGAGAAGAAGTATTTCTGACATTTCTCAGAATTTTTAGAATCGATTCGTAATATGTTTTATTATGGCTCTATGGTTTGGAGGGGAAAAATTGCCAATTTTCTTATTATCGGTTTTTGGTGAAAATCCGATTTAGACATGCCCACAATGCTCAGAAGGAGATGGCGGACCTTTCTTTCGAGCTTATGTGATATTGGTACACTAATCGGGTGGCTGTAATTCAAACAAAAGGCTAGTGGTATCAACATTCGAAAGAGAAGAAGTATCACTCCGCCTGGAGAAGATTTTTGCAGACGCATCGAAAAATTTACGACATGTCCGAAGACGTCTGGATGGCCGCTTGAATGAGGGAGGAGCTTAGTTTTTCGAATCCAACTGCAACGCACAGATACAAATGAACATTCAGCTAAATGTAACTAGTCCTGGATGCGGCTTGGAGAGTTTGGTGCTAAGTGCAATTCGAGTATTTCATCATGTTTTGAATTAGTTCTAAAGTGTGGAATCATTGTTCGTATGTTCTTCGCTACTTATCAATGCGGTCTTCCATCTTTTGTTGCGTCACCAGGGTGAATGCAATAAAACCTAAGGAATACTGTTCGTAACACAGATAAAGCAAACCTTTGGGCTTTTATTGTCTGAAGAAAATACATACCACATACATACCACAGACATACCACTTCTTTAGTACAAAGACAGAGTTGTAAAAGTGCTATGTGAGACAGCTTCCAGCTATTTGAACTCAGCTTTACTTTTGTTGTTTAAACTTCTTTCGGCAGATCGCAAACAATTGATATTTGAAAAAAAGAGCTATACAATTTTTCTTTTCATTTATCAGTCTATGCACATTGATCTTATGGCGCCACGAGGTTGAAGTTGTTCATGCTTAATAGTGTTCAGTTATGAAACGTATGTCTGTCTTTTTGAAAAATTATTTATTAAAATTAAGTTTTATATCTCTAGCGGCAAGCAATTTTTATCTTTTCAAAATATTATTAAAACAAAAGCCAATTTTAGCCAATATGTCTATTGGTTAAAATTGATTTTTTTTATACGATCCGTAAAAAGCCTTTTGTTGAATTATTAAAATTTTCAATTATTTCTATATTATAAGAAAATAATTAAAGCAATTAAGTAATTTTGATTAAATTATAAAAATTCGATTAAATTATACAATAAATAAAGTACACATTAGTTCACATCGGTTGATTATTTAGCATATTTTAAAAGTAAATAAACTGTCTTGCCATTACAAAAAAAACTCGTATATCCGGTTAAATTATACAATAAAGTACCCATCAATTCACATCGGTTGATTATTTAGCATATTTTAAAAGTAATTATACTTACTGTTTTGCCATTAAAAATAAACAAGTATCTCCGATTAAATTTTGCAATAACATATTTCACATAAATTCACATCGGTTCATTACTTAACATATTTTAAAGGTAATTAAACTGTTTTGCTCTTAAAAATGTAATGTACGTCTGTAATGTACGTGTAACATGTAATTCTCAATCATTAGCATTTCGTCGCAATTTGATTATTGTTTTACGATTAAGTTTATTAAAATTGCCATAACTTCATTATCATACAAAGGGAGAAAGTAATACTAAAGAAATAATTTTAACACTGAATAAAGATGCGTTCAGAAATGCCGAGTATTTTGGTCTGAGTTTCTATATCACTTGCAATGTAGCGGATTCAGCTTTACTCATGAAAAGAAATAAAACTGAATGATTTATATATATATATATATATCCAAAAAGTTAAATTTTAATTTATATTATATATAAATTAAAATTTAACTTTTTGGATATAAAAATTTAGCGTGTAATTTATTTTTAAAACATAAGTTAGAACATTTTAGAATAAAACTGAAATCATTTGCCAATTTAAATTTATCAGGTGTGAACGTGTTTATCATTTCATCAATGGAACTTAAACATGTATAGTTAAATGATGTTTACATTAACTTTCGTACTCATAGAATATGTGGTCAATTCAAAATGAAATACAGAGCATGTGACTTAATACTGCCGAATCATTAGACTTTGCAACACATTTCTTGCAAATTAAAAAAAAATATATAACATTTTAATTACTATTCATTAATAAAATATTTTTTTTAATGGAGATTTTTCGTAATGTGCGAAAAGATTAACTAGTTTTTAATAACTTATACTCTAGCTTGTTTTCTTCCCAAGCATTTATTGGAGACTCGCCTGAGCTAATACCAGGATATTATCCTGATCACACTTGACAAAAAAAAAAAAAAAAATTGCTTTGTAATCTTGACCATAACAGCACATTATCAAAATTTTATATTAAAAAAAGTTATTGTGGAGAAGAAAAACAATCTATCCTGAATAAGGTGACACGTGGCTTTTCCTTTAACAAAATTAGCCTTTTTTTTTCTTATTATATGACCATGGAATGATGGCCCATATGGTATGCGTGCACAGGCATAACTCAGAGAAAGCTTTAAGCGATTTCACACAATGGACCCAGAGATAACCCATTTTTATTTTTATAGGCTTGAAAGCTTATACATTGTGCGCACGTGCCTACGAAACGAAAATACTGAAAAGCGGGAAATATGCTGAACACCACCATATGTGAAAGATTTTAAAACATTTTTGCATTTAATCCTTCAGTTCTGTTTGTCTGATTCACCCGAATTTTGGTAAGGGAAGGCACGTGAATTTCGAGAATTTCCGTGTTCGGTGCACCTGAATTTTCAGCAAACCCCACTCCCCATACTTCAAATTCAGTCCCTTTCCCTAAAGGAATTGAATTCAAGTTCTGAAGAGAATGCCCTGTTTATGACCTTTCACCTTTATCGTGCTCACGTGCGTCGTGCAGGTGTTCTCTTTTCTGCGTAAAACTCCGAAGAATTTGTGGAATAAGTAGAAAAAAAAATCATTTAGAGTGATCTATGGTCGTAATGGAACGGGGTACTAAACGAAAATTGAGTTTCAAAATATTTGCTGTGAAAAAGCGTTCGCAAATAGTACTTACATGTGTGTTTCTTGCAGTTTTGTTGGGTTTGTTCTCGTATGCAAATAAACAATAGAGAATAACTAACAACGAGATGTAATAAACTTGTAGGTAAACTAGGTTTAGATAATAGATTAAAATAAAAAAAAAAGTAATAATCATGGCTTCATAAATTTTTTAAAGTATTTTTAGTATAATTTAAAAAGAATTTATTTTATTTATTATTTTAATTTAACTAATTTCTAATTATTAATTTATTTATTATTATTTTTTTTTGTTCTAATGCAACTGGCAAACATTTAGACAATTGTCATTTTATTTATTATTAAATTTATTTTTGTATTTATTTATGTAGAGCATATTTTTTATAAAAAAAATTAAGTATCATTAAGCATTTTTTTTTTTATTATTTGGTATTTTTAAGTATAACTTAAAAATAAATTAAAAAGCTATGCAATGTTACGTTTTCGCAAATTCAACATCAAGCGATTGACACGCAAATTTTATAAAATAAAAATGTTACATGAAACAAAAGAAGCGCTCCAGCAAACAGAAAGCTACTATAACATTTTTAATGGAGACTAATTAAATTAAAAGTTATTCACATTTAAATTGGCTTATTATATTTAAGGTATACATTTTTCAAATATTAATTGTCATCAATAAATCTGCTTACATTAATCATATAGCGAAGGTATTTAAATGAATAAACAAAATAATAATGAGCACGGGGGTGAAAGCTGTTATTAAAAGTGAACTACGATGACTTAGAATTACAGCATCAAAGAAGGTAGTTATATATTAGAATAACGTCTCAATTTTTTTTATTACGTTTACAAATGGTGATTTAGATGCGATTTCTTTAATTAAATAAATATTTTTCTCATTGGTTTTAAATACAATTTGTGTGATATTATTTTTATCAGATTTGTTTCCTTATATAAATAGAAAATTAGTTAAAAACAATTGATAGTTAAAAATATCAAAGGAAAATAAACTTATAGGTATTTTGGATTAAGAGTTAAAATAAAAAATACCAACAATTAATAAATAAACAAAATTCATTTAACAAAATTTTTCATAAAACAAAAAAATACTTGATGCAGTAAACAAACAATATTTTTAATGATGACTATTTAACCTAAAATTGTATAAATACAGTTGACATAATACAATATTTGTATTTTTTCGTAATTTAGTAAATAGCATAAGTTATTAAATAGACGTAGCAAATCTATTTTCTGTAAACATTTTAAGCAAACTTTTAAACAAATTCAAACAACAATAACGAAAGATATATTCATTATAAACTAAAATAATAATAAACAAAATTGTAGGAAATAAATTTTAAAGATAGTCTAAAGGATTTTGAATAGCAACATTAAAAATTTATCAAGAAATTAAATTGCTTCGCTATATTTCTATAGTGACAGCAATTTAAAATAAATGCATCCCTTCATAATATGATTTGACATCCCACACACACATCATTACATTAACATAAACAAATATATTTTTATTAAATTTATTGCAAAACATTTAACCAAATTCAAACAAAAATAAAAATAATATTCATATTAAAATTGAATTAATCGAAATGAAATTGGTGCATACAAATTTTAATGACAGCTTGAATGATTTTAAATGACCGCATTAAAAGTTTATCAAGAAATTAAATTGCTTCTCCCTTTTTCTGTAGTGACAACAATTTATAATAAATGTATCCCTTTGTAATTTGATTGACATCACGCACACATATTATTAGATCAACATGAATAAGTCTATTTTCTTTAAATTTACTACAAAAACATTTTTAAAAAATTCAAATAAAAATAATATTAATATTAAAATTGAATCAGTCGTAAATAAAATTGAAACAGTCGTAAATAAAATTGGTGCAAACAAACTTTAAAGACAGCTTGGATGATTTTGAAGGACACCATTAAAAATGTATCAAGATATTAAATTTCTCAATTTTTCCACAATGACAACACGCTATAATAATAGAATCTCTCGTTATTAGATTGTCATTAACAAATCAGCCAACAACTAGGGATTACGGATCAACTGTATGTAATACATTATAATATACATTAAAAAGAAATAGGTTTAAAATTTACTTAATAAGAATAAGAATTTATATCATGATTATTAAACTAACGCAATTAATCAGAAATTATTTATTTATTTCATTCATCTAAAATACCTTATTGAATTTTAATTTTGATTATTGATACCATCATTTTTCATTTGAACAGTAGATATGCAACAGATTCAGCGTTAAAAATGAGTGCATCGCGGGAGGCCTGCTGCAATATATCTTCATTATTCCATCACATTTGGAACGAAGTATCAGAGGTAGCGGATCTGAGGGGTTTGCATATTCTTCCCACTTCCTCGAACCAAATAAAGGACTTGCGGGCTTTCGATTTATTGTGCACATTTCCGAAATTTTCTGTTTGGATTAAACACAAGAGTTACTGATTCGGTATTTCAGCATCATTTAATAATTCGAATAGATCTCTTGTATTTCAAAAACCACCAGGTTACTCCAGGCCCTTCTGTTGTAGCTTGTAGGTAAGGGCAAGCCAAATTGTAAATGTGTGTAGTTGAGTTCAGATATCTGAGGCACAGGTTTAAGAAATCACAGTTTTATTTACACATGCACAAACACCACACATGTAACTAAAGATGTACAATATTTAACACATTTAAAATAAACGACAGATAATTGTAGCTTCACGGAAGAACTCCACTTCTTAGCTGAAAATCCGAAACTCGATTGACGCAGGCTGCACAGAGTAGTGCAAGGTTGCACTAAATATACTTCCTCTCTGGCGGAGAGTCTGCAGGCCAACTAATATGCAGGGTTGCACGAAATAAATTTCCTATTGGGGTGAGAGATTGTAGGCCAACTAATAGCAGGGTTGCACGAAATAAATTTCCTATTGGGGTGAGAGATTGTAGGCCAACTAATATGCAGGGTTGCACGAAATAAATTTCCTATTGAGGTGAGAAATTGTAGGCCAACTAATATGCAGGGTTGCACGAAATAAATTTCCTATCGGGGTGAGAGATTGTAGGCCAACTAATATGCAGGGTTGCACGAAATAAATTTCCTATTGGGGGGTGTAGGCCAACTAATATGAGATTGTAGGCCAACTAATATGCAGGGTTGCACGAAATAAATTTCCTATTGGGGTGAGAGATTGTAGGCCAACTAATATGCAGGGTTGCACGAAATAAATTTCCTATTGGGGTGAGAAATTGTAGGCCAACTAATATGCAGGGTTGCACGAAATAAATTTCCTATTGGGTGAGAGATTGTAGGCCAACTAATATGCAGGGTTGCGAAATAAACTAAAGAAATTTCCAATATGCAGGGGGTGCAGAAATAAATTTCCTATTGTAGGCCAACTAATATGCAGGGTTGCACGAAATAAATTTCCTATTGGGGTGAGAGATTGTAGGCCAACTAATATGCAGGGTTGCACGAAATAAATTTCCTATTGGGGTGAGAGATTGCCAACTAATATGCAGGGTTGCACGAAATAATTTCCTATGTGAGAGATTGTTATGCAGGGTTGCACGAAATAAATTCGGGGTGAGAGATTGTAGGTCAACTAATATGCAGGGTTGCACGAAATAAATTTCCTATTGGGGTGAGAGATTGTAGGCCAATTAAATGTTTCTCAGCGAGCAGGGATGCACTCGACTTCCTTTCGGGCGAAAATCTCTAGGCCGACTAACCATTTCTCCTGAACTCTACAGAGGGGGCGCTTTTGTCAGTGTATAGGAGGCCTAATGGCCGAGTGGCTAGCGCTCTGGTGCTCGGTACCACAGGTTTCCGGTTCGAGTCCTGGCGGTGCCGTGGATGTTTGTAGTGGTTCGGAATCAACTTTAAATCATAGGTCCCGGTCTCATGCGACCGTAGAGCGTCACTGAGCCCAATCAGACTTTTCCTCACCCACATCATTCCCAAACTGTAAAGTGGCAACTCAGCTCTAGGTACAGCGATGTGGTGATGTGTAGTCGTAGTAGTGTGTAGGAGAAACCATGGCTATACTGTTTTGGCAATAATATTAAACAAAGTATAGTAAGTACTCTTTTTGGAACGAATTAAGATAAATTTAATGTTTTGAGCATTAAGTTTTTTATTAGTAAATGTTAAAATCAACAATTAAGCACCTTTTCGTAGATCCCCTCATGCTTTAACCATTTACAACAAATTTCATAAATGTAATTGTGAAATGAAACTTATCTTTGAAAAAAAAAAAAAAAAACTTGATGCCATTCTCAATAAATTTCCTTGTTTAAAAATTAATTCTCATAATTAACTGTAATTAATAATTAATAATTCTCATAATTAACTGAGAAATATTTTTGTTGTAACCAATCATATATTGTGCTAAGCAAAAGATTACAATCAATATGCTGTTTTATCATGATAAATATCAATTATTTTCTCAGCCAAACTGAAGTAACATCGCCAAACTTGGCGAGGAAACTTCACTGCTATACGATATGCCGCGTTTCGGTATTACTTTCATAAATACATAATCAGAAGGCTACCGATTACAAGGGGAAAAAAGTTATAGAAAGGTTTATAAAACGAAAAATTACCATGTTTTAAATAAGTAATTATTAAATATTTTTTGTTTTCAATCCAACAAATTTTAAGAAAAAAATTAAATTTTCAAATTAAAATATTTCAATGACCTATACAATCAATACCCAAAAAATTAATAGGAAAACAGCATTGTGTAAAGTCTATATATTATTAATGTAATAAACTATCACTGAAATAATCGTTGGGCCTCAAAATTGAATAAAAATTACTATAATCCTTACAAAATTGTAAAAAAAATTTTTTTTAAGTAAACAATAAATATTAATCAGCTATTTGTTTAAAAAATATTAATAAACAAAGTTAAAATGATTAATTTATAATGTGAAAGAAAAGAAGGGGGAAAAAAAAGCTACGAATAGCAGTAATTACCTGAAATCTTTTTACATATTATATCTTCAAAGAGTGATTTAGAAAATAAATAAATAATCATAATTGTACATTATAAAATATTCAACTGCTATTTATAGTGTTTTTTTACGTTTAACATTTTGTTATAAACTGTCTCATTTTAACGTTGCTGTAAAATGTCTTATGTGCGAAACTTAGTTTTATATAACACTTTAAAATCTTTTCATCTTAATTTTCAAGTGTGATATATTTTTGTTAAGTAATTGTTTATTATTCACATAATTTCCATTAATAAAAAAAAAGTTTTATCTTGAATGTCTTTTGATTCGTCACCCAATAGTACTAGTGTATTCTCCAGGCAGTCAAATTCGCCGGCAATTAAATTACAATAATTTTTTTTTTTAGAAACGAGAAAAGTCGAGGATGATTGTAATAGTATGGGCTAAACATCTGCATCTGATATACACTGAAGTGACAAAAGTCATGGGATAGCAATATGCAAATTTTCAGAGGGCAGTAGCATCGCGTAGAACAGGTATAAATGCGCAGTGCTTTCGCAGAGCTTTCATTTCTGTTCAAGTTATTCATGTGAAGAGGTTTTGACGTGATGATGACCGCACGACGGGAATTAACAGACTTTGAACGCGGAATGTTAGTTGGAGCTAGACGCATGGGTCATGCCATTTCGGAAATCGTTAGGGAATTCAACATTCCCAGATCCACTGTGTCAAGAGTGTGCCGAGAGTATGAAATTTCAGGCATAACATCCCACCATGGACAGCGCAGTGGTCGACCGCCTGCACTTAACGACCGAGACCGGCGACGTCTGCAAAGAGTCGTAAATTCTAACAGACAAACAACACTGCGTCAAATAACCGCGGAAATCAATGTGGGACGTACAGGGGACTTGTCTGTTAGAACTGTGCGGAGAAATTGGGCTTTCTTGGGCTATTCAGCAGAAGACCGACTCGAGTGCCTTTACTGACAGAACGACATCGCTTGCAGCGACTCGTGGGCACGTGAGCATATCGGTTGGTTCCTAGATGAATGGAAAACCGTGGCCTGGTCCGATGAGTCACGATTTCAGTTGGTAAGAGCTGATGGTAGGGTTCGAGTGTGGCGCAGACCCCACGAAGCCATGGACCCAAACTGTCAGCAAGGCACTGTTCAAGCTGGTGGTGGCTCCGTAATGGTGTGGGCTGTTTTTCATGGCATGGACTTGGTCCTCTGGTGCGACTGGACCGAACATTGACTGGAAATGCTTATGTTCAGCTACTTGGAGATCACTTGCAGCCATTCATAGACTTCATGTACCCAAACAACGATGGGATTTTTATGGATGACAATGCGCCATGTCACCGGGCCACAACTGTTCGCGATTGGTTTGAAGAACATTCTGCACAATTCCAACGAATGATCTGGCCACCTAGATCGCCCGACATGAATCCCATCGAGCATTTATGGGACATCATCGAGAGGTCTGTTCGTGCCCAAAATCCTGCACCATCAACGCTTTGACAAATTTTTTTCAGTGTATTTCTTTATGGACGTCTATCGAGACAGCATGGCTCAATATTCCTGCAGAAGACTTCCAACGACTTGTTGAGTCCATGCCATGTCGAGTTGCTGCACTTCGCCGGGCGAAAGGAGGGCCGACACGATATTAAGAGGTATCCCATGACTTTTGTCACTTCAGTGTACTTTCTTTCTATTGGGTAGGGTTGTCAACCCTGCGCCAGTCCTCTACAGTCATATTAAACTGGGACCTACTGTTTAAAGTGGATTCCAAAACACTACAAACGCCCATGGCACGGTCGAAACTCAAACCCGAATCCTGTGGCACCAGAGCCTCGACCATTAGGCCCCATATTTTCAGTTACCATAAAAAAAAGTATTTTATTATGCTTTTTGGCAATTAGTGTTATGCAGATACAAAATCATGGCGATATTCTTTTTTTTATTTTTTTTTATAGACTTCGATCAAATTTTTCTTTTCTCATGCACAAGTTCTTTAACTTAGGCATGAGATAAAACACATAAAATTTGATCAAAGTCTATAATGAAAAAGAATATCGCCATGAATTTATTTTTATTATAGTTGCATAAGAATAATAAAATTCATAACAATTATGATAAATTCTAAAAAACATGTATCAGTAATAAGTAATTACAATTACATATAAATGTATAATAAGTAATTTTGTACATAAGTGTATAATAATTTTGTATATAAGTTTATAACAAGTATATTGTATCTAAGTGTATAATAAGAAATATTAATTAAGTAATTAAAATTACATTAAATGCTCAACCAATACAATTAGTCTTTAAGGGATTTGGAATCTTTCTCTGGTGTGTTAGAATTCTTTGAGAGCAAAATTTATCATTCTTTGACTCAATTGCATTTAGAACAATAGAAAACGTGAATCCTCAACTATCTTTTAAGTAGAACATTCTAGAACAAGTAAGATTAAGAGGAATTCCAAAAAAGACTTGACTCGTTCTCATTGGTATTCGAAGCCTCCCGCACCGATTAAGAATTTCCAGAAAAGAGTAGGGAAAGGGGTAGAAGGGTCAATCAAACCTCCCCGAAAAGTAAACAACCAGCGATTTCGTCCGCCTAACTGATTGGGAAGACATTTTGACGTAATCTCTCATTAAAAGGTCCATGCCGAAAATAAAAGTTGCTGTTCGTGTTTGCACTTCCTTTAAACGTCGCTCGTTTGCCGAGACATTTTCTGCGCGACTGGTTTCCCTAAAAGGAAGGGAATTTTAAGTGAGTTTAGGGAAAAGTGAGTGTGAATCTTGCAGCTAGTTCAGCCGTGAATGGAACTATGGAATATTCAGAGATATTATGCAAAATCCTCTGGAATATTAGTAGTATACAGCAATATATGCTCTTATCTTGCGGATTAGTAGAAATTATGTTAAAAAAATACTGGTTTAATACTTTATTCAATTCAATTCTTAGTCTAACATTGTGATTTTATGTGTTTTCTTCATTAATTTCATTCTTTAAAAAAACATTAATATTACAATATTACAAAAAAATAATACAATTACATTATATATATATATATATACATACACTCAAGAAGCCAAAACATTATGACCACCCCTACATTTTGCAATGAACTCGCCTGGATGACGTGGAAGGCACGTGATCAGGTGGAAGTGGTATTTAACTGGTATTAAGTGGTGGTATTAATCCATGCCAAGGCGGGTTGAAGGTGTGTTGCGCGCCAAAGGTGGGCCAACTCGTTATTGACAGGTGGCCATAATGTTTTGGCTCTTGACTGTATATATTACATAATAATTATTTATTTATTACATACTACATTAAAAAGATATTAACACATTAATAAACATATTAGTATTCTTCTAGTAGCGAACCATTATCTGGACTGGCATGCTTTAATCAACTTTCATGTTAGATGAGTGTGAAAATATTTATAAAATTATCTTACATATCCAGTTCTTATGCTCAGTTATCATAAGTAATCCAAAGTAATTTCCGTAAATTCTTCTTCTCCTAGTTAAAGTTACAATTTTTAACTTGAATTAAAATTTTAAAAAATTAATAAAACTTTGACAGAAATAAAAATCCCTTTTGAAAACTTTTAACAATTTCTTTTTAGAAATCATTAACATTTAATTTATTGTTTTTAAATCTTTTAATACAGCAGCAAGAAAAAAAAAATGCAATTTTGTTTTTGATACTTGAAACTAAACAGGTATAGAATACAATTTATTTTTCTTTTAATGAGAATTTTTTTACAGCGATAATAGCAAATTATAATTAATGGATCGTTTTATATATAACTTAATAGACATCTATTATTCAACCTTTTTTTTTTTTTTTTGTAATGGAAACAGTTAATTAAATTATCTGAAGAATAACGACCAATGTATAAATAAATTTAAATGAATTAATGATTTTAAATGAATTAATGACGCGCGTTGCCACTAAGCCCGACTCGTGGCTTAGTGGCAACGCTCATCGCTGGTGAGCATTAGGGCGGCATTCGCTGGCGGCATTGTTGTAGACACTTTTTTTTATATATATATTTCTAATGGCAGCTTATGAACAGTTACAGCAAAAAAAAGAACAACGAAAAAAAACACAGATAATACAACAAAACATGCTGAAACAGAGTTCATTAATCTAACAATAATGCCAAGTTGTAGATCTTTTAGCCACTAAGAATTGTTACCAGGTGCACCACAAGGGAGGTAGATCTTCTGCGTACCCATTGTTGTAGACACTGTTTCAAACAACGAGGGCTCGATGGCGTTTGTGATATTCACCATCTTGCCTCATTAGTCGGACTACTTGCTGGTAGTTTCCGGGTTTTCTCCTATACGCTACGGAAATTCGGGGTAGTTCCCACTAAAAATTCCACCTGGAAGGCCCTCCCATCTTCCTTCAGCGACAATGGAGCCAAGTCTTGTACCTACGGGCGCTCTTTCACAACAGAAGCTGTCCACCCTTTCCCTCCTACCATGAGACCACACGGGTTCTTGGACTAGATGTCGCTGTGCTGTCCACCCTTTTCCTCCTACCATGAGACCACACGGGTCCTTGGACTAGGATCCTTGGACTATTATGTGGGCCTGAATGGCCGAGTGGCTAGCGCTCTGGCGCTCGGTACGACAGGTTTCGGGTTCGAGTCCCGGCGGTGCCAAGGATGTTTGTAGTGGTTCGGAATCCACTTTAAACCGTAGGTCACGGTCCTAATAGGATCGTAGAGCGTTGCGGGGGATTGTTACTCCGTGTCCGTGGCTTATCTTCAAGTTATACGCGCCCTCTGGGTAATGCAAAGTAAGTAACGTCTGTGCAGCGCTTGCCTTAAGGTATCCAGGACCAAGCTGTCTAAGTGTTTGCCAGCGGCATTAAAACAAAAGAAAAAAATTATCGTATGTATAGTACATTATCATCATCATCGTCGTCATTGCCACAGCAGTCCCATAGTGGACCAAGGCCATCTGACTTCTGGCAGGTTTCGAAACAGACGTTTTCTTTTTACGGGGAAGGGTTGTCAACCCTACGCCGAACTCTCTACAGTCATATTAGACCGGGACTTACGGTTTAAAGTGGATTCCGAACGACTACAAAATATCCAGGGCACCGCCGGGACTTGAACACGAAACTTGGGGCACTGACAGCCAATCACTCGGCCATCAGGCCCCATAGTATATTATACTAATGTATAATATAAAATGTTTGAGTAATAAATTACTTGCTGATTAATTACAAAATTAAATTTATCCTTTATTTTCCTTACCTTTTTTAGATTATAATAGGGACTTATTTAATGGCTATATATTTCACGAAAAGAATAAACAAAATGTAAATAACAGCTTGTAAAAATCAATTTAAGGGATTTTTTTATATTTGCATTAAGATTTAAAAATGAAATATGTTTTAATTTTTCACTGAGGAAAATAATACTTAAATTATTATGATAGGAAGGCAGTTCTTTTATTTATATATTAATGTATATATCTCTCATAACTTACATATCTTTGCCCAAATAACACGTACACTAAAACATAAGTTTCATGCATGTGAACAAACGATGGAAAAGGGAAGAAATATTTCACAAATTCCCCATAAAATTCCCTTCCATTAATCAACCGACGAAACCTATTCCACACACCCGAGCGCATGCGCCCCAGATTCTTCAAGGATCCGCAATCAGTGTTTTGACAAACGCAACAAAATTAACTTTCGACACACAGTACTTGAATACTAATAATGAAAGTCTCGACCCTTTAGCTGGGGGGGAGTCTATTCTGGAAGATAAATTTACGGACATTTTCAGACATCCCACCTTAACGAGCTGTACATTTCACTTCACTTCATTTGGGGGAGTGTTTGGAAGAGTTAGGTGGACGTGCTTAGTGCAAGCATCGCTAATTTTCTTATGATGGGAAAGGTATAGAGAAGGATGGAATTAGTCTGATTGTGAAGAGATGTTTCGATTCTGGGACGTTTGCATGTTGAGTGGAATCTTGTTTCAGTGCTCGTTTGCCAAGTTTTAATTCGGGGATTCGAAACTCTCTTCCCATCTTTCTAAATGTTGTCTTTTAGAGTACAGACAGAGAAATTTTCCGAATTCCTTTTCTAAATATAATTTGTCAACTGACTAAAAGCTAGAGGAATGAATGTACTGTATGTAGCGAAAGAGATCTAACAAACTTTTGAGAAGAACTAAGGGATTGGTCAACTCTTGATCTGAAATAAACAAGAATGATTCAAACTAATGCAGTAAGAAAGGCTGTCATTTGAATGTTATGCATCGCTTACATGAAGCTTTTCGCAAAAAGAAGCCACATTTATGGAAAGACAACTCTTGGATTTTGTATCACGATAATGCGCCAGCTCATCACACTCTGCATTGATTCTTCGTGACTTTTTCGCCAAAAAGGAAACCCATATCGTTCCACAACCACCGTATTCAGACCGTGCGACTTCTGACTATTCCCTAAACTCTAAAGATCACTCCGGGCACACCGTTTGGTGTCGATTGAAGAGATTCAACGTGAATCGCCGCGCGCTTTGAAGGCCATCCCTACCGATGACTTTTCCGCATGCATTGATGATTGGAAAGAAAGTTGGCAGAAGTACACTGTGTCTGGAGGGGATTACTATGAAGGCGATGAAATAAATTTGGAAGAATAAATAAAGAGTTTTTGGGAAGGAAAAAAAAAAAAAAATAATAATAATAATTGGTCTTATTTTTTGGACACAGTAGTAAATTTATGAAAATAAATATCATAATAAATTTCTTATGGGATACGGTGGAGCATTAATTATTGATCCATCGATTTAAGTGGATATATAAAATACGTACTGAAATGGAAATGCTCGAATTGAATCAAATATAAATTCGTGAAGATAATAAATATCATAATAAATTTCTTATGAGATAAATTATGTAATATCTGTGGTGTAACCATTGATTAAATCCATACATTCATTTATTACATTTTGATAATTTTTATTAAAAAATGCTGACGTTGAAGATTACTATGCATTGACATATTACAGATTCCCATCTCATTCTCCTATAATAAATTATTTATTTGTATTGAATTCATACATGACAATTTTTATTCCTCTTAACTTCGACACTACACAAAGCGGGATTATTTAAGGTTTTCTAAAGATTCCAAAAGAAATTTCGAGGAGATTTAGAGAAAAGTATTTATCGCCTAGAGCTGATGAGCATTGAAAGAAGATTGCTTTTCGCCAGGGGTCTCCAAACTATGACCCGCGGGCTAAATCCGCCCCGCCAGTGTCATCCATCCGGCCCGCGACAGCGAATAGCTTATTGTTGCTGTAATAAGTTGGATAAAAAAGCACAGAATGATAATAACTCGGTTTTATTGACTTGCTAGGTAAAGCTTAATGACAAGCATAATACGCAGAAAATTTAACTTAAGCATAACAACTAACAAATTATTGAAATGAATCCCACTAACATTGTAAACTACTGAACATCCCGCGGTTACCCTCGGTAGTTATACCTACCTATTTCCGTTTTTAACCACTACATGTCGTCAAATGTCGCGGTCGTATCGATACACACAATAGTAATTGTAGTAATTGAACCAGCGAATTTAGCAAGCGTATGCTCGCTCAGAGAGCGTACTCAGCGATTAGTCTAGAAATGATAGAAAATGACGGAAAAATTAAAACGGTTTTGGCCCTTGGTACTTATTGGAGTAAACAGTATGGTCCTAAGGCTGGAAAGTTTGGACACCACTGGTCTAGACCTTTGTCAAAGAACAAATAAAAAACCCCAGGTCTAGCCCTCCCGGCAATTCAAGGAATTTGCCGTACGAGCAAGTAAGCTGTGCGTACCTTGCACGTTGCACAGCAACCGGAATTTAATTTTCAATAATACAGCATAGTAATCAAGTGTTTCAATTAAACCAGTTACTGCTGACTTATCCGTACTTATAAAACAGATTTTAATAAAATTTATGTAGATGTTCCGTTTATAATAATTTGCAGTTGTGCACCAAGTTCACTAATTCCAATTACCAAAAGATACTTACCATACTTATAAAAGAACTTCAAATTGTAGATGTTTATAGTATTATTTATTTTGGTTAAAAAAAAAAGAATGCGAGGAATTATTTCTAAACGTTGAAAAAAACTTTGAAGTTACTTTTCAATTTCGTAACTCGTAAAAAACTCTGCGGCCTGGTGGCCAAGTGGCTAGCCCTCTGGCCTTTGGTATCCCAGGCTTCAGGTTCGAATCCTGGCGGTGGCATGGAAGTTTGCGAGTGGTTCGGAATCCACGTTAAACTGTAGGTCCCGGTCTGTTTAGCAAAAAGTGTGCACAAGATGACCGTAGAGCGACAAACCGAACCGAAAACGTAACACACTCTGTACATTTTCATTATAATAACTATAAAATTCCTATTTATAATACGAATATAAAGGCATATTTGAATGGTATAAATCCTTTTTATTTTTGGTGCATGTAACAAACAATTTGGTTCGTTGCACGTAAAAAAATATTTCAGTTTTGAATGAAAACTTAATTTTTTTTTGTTAAATTTTGTTTTCTAAAATTTGCGGTATGTTGGTATTAGGTACTAGGCTTCCGATATCTGTAGCTGTGGGGACGCCGAAGAAAATAGATACCACCTTATCTTTATTTGTGAAAGATGGAAAGAAGACAGAAGTAAGGAATTCCCCTCAGACTATTTAAATCTTTCTATTAGATCTCTTTTACAAAATAAAAAATCAAGGCTATTCATTAGAAGAATAATTGAAAAGAATTTTTACCAGCATTATGGATTCTCTGGCAACTTCTTTTTGCTGTTTTATAATTTTAGTTTTCTTTGTTCTTAACCCATGTTTATAAAATAAATAAATAAATAAATAATAATAATAATAACAAACTATTAAATAACATTAAAAAAAAAAAATGAAGAAGAAAAAGAAGTAATGTCCAGGGAAGAAATTCCCAGGTTTCATCATATGTTAAAATGTTATAATATATAATATAATAATGTTATAATATAATAAAATGTTATAATATGTTTTGTGTTTAAATATATATATAAAAAAAGGGAAAGGTGGCGATGTCGACGTAAATGTCTTGTTCAGTCCAAGTTCTAATGTCGTTCTCAATTTGACTAGCTCACTAACTGATCTTCAAGTTTGTTCTGTGTTTTTTAAAAAGTTCGTTTGTTCCTGAGACCCAGTTCCTGTTTGCCCAATGCTCCCACCACTGGTCTGTCTAAATACCAGACTGGAAATATAGGAAAGACTCCGTACCAGTAGAAGGAAGATAGATCTAAAGATAACAGACCAGGGTTGCTGTCGAGACGACGGTCTGAAGACGCCGTGTGCCCAAGGACAGGGTGGACTGTTTTGTACCTGAACTTAGGTACTAGGCTTTCATTCAGTCAAGTTTGGGGAAATGCCAATGATCCAAAGTTTTGAAACGTCTGTTTTAAAGGATGATTTAATTATTCATGAATGATACACATGGCCACAGTACTTAATCTCTTGATAGAGCAGTTATTTTGTAAATATAGTTTTGTTTTAGAAGAATTTTATTTTACTAAAATCGAAAATATGCTCTGTTAGAATTATCATCAATAAGTTTTATCCCATTTTATTAATTTTTGATTACATAAATTCAAGCACAAATTTGGTAATACTATAAAGATTGGAATAAACTAGAGCAGCAATGTTAGGATCTTCTTGGAGTTTTTCACCAGGGTCACCAGTGAAAGAGAACTTCGAAGGTGGATTAGGATAAGTACTCTAATTAGAAGAATTGATCCCACTTTACTGACGAGCCCCTATAGGAATGTCCACACTAGTAACATGTGCCAGAGTATTATAGAATCAAAACTATAATACTCTGGTTCACTATCAGTGCTTTCAAAATCGCCATACAAAACATCGCTTCTGTTATCCCTAAAAATGTCTTTACTCTTACTCATTTTAAATATTAAAGTGTTGCCAGCCATAATTAAGGACAAGGGGTCTGATTGCCGAGTGACTAGCACTCTGGCGCAGTTCGAATTCCGGTTGTGCCATGGATGTTTGTAGCGGTTCGAAATCCACTTTAAACCGTAGGTCCCGGTCTAATATGACTGTTGGGCGTAGGGCTGACAACCCTACCCCTTAAAAAGAAAACATATCATCGAAATCGAAATGTTTCGAAATCTGCCAATAGGCATATTGCCTTGATCATCAAGGGGCTGTTGCGTCAATGAAGAAGAAGAATTAAAGGGCAAATGCCATACCTTTCTTCACCTACTTGTTGAGTATTGAAGGACATTGAATCAAATGTCTGCAAAACAACTCGAAGTATTGGTTTTATTAAGAAAACTGCAGCAACTATTTAAATTAAAATAGATGATTAAAATTATATGGTTAATTAGTAATAATTTAAATGATATAGTACATAAGTAGAGAAAAATATTTTTGAAGTCAACGTAATATTGACGAACTAAGTTATTACTGGATATTACATATATGACTTTTGAAAGTTGATTGCATAATCTATTATTTTCAATAGATTATTTTAAAGATAGGTATGGAATCTATGATTATAAGCAAACATAAGCATAACTGCCATCACTATCACTCTATTTAACTGAAAATTATTCAGGATTACTAAGTATTATATCTGTTCTGTGCCACAGATTTCGGGTTCGAGTCCTGGGAGTGCCATGGTTGGTTGCAGGGGTTCGGAATCCATTTTAATCTTTAGATCCCGTTCTAATATGATTGTAGAGTGTTGGGTTGATAGCCCTACCCCATAAAAAAAAAAAAAAAAAAAACATCCCACGCTTCGGAATCTGCCAGTAGGCAGACGGTCTTGGCTTCCCATTGGGCTGTTACGTCAATGATGAAGACAAAGAAGAAGTATTATAACTGTTTCTTTTTGTATTTTTTCACACCAAAGAGTTAAGGAATTATTTCCATTAAAAAAATAAGCTGGTCTTTTATAACATCAAAGTTACTCTTTTACATATTGTATCTCAAACACTTTTATGCTAGTTCTTTTTAAAATTAAAGCGGAAAATTTTAATATAAAATTTTGTAAGCATTATTGTTTAAACTTTCGAATTTAGATAAAAAATAGTCATCTGAAAATTGGTACAAAATGCTACCATGATTAATGCTTAACAATACTTCAATAAAAGAAATACCTTAAATTGTTCAGCGTAAAACAATTTAAGTTCATGGAGGTAGAAAGTAGTGGAAGCAATATGGTGAGAGAAAACTTTCCTTTTTGCTTCCTAATTGTCCTTCATTACTATTTTAGTATCATCGAATTATCCATATATATGTAAATTTACACATGGTTTCATGCATAATATTTGCATTAATCAAACTTATGTTGTTTTATTTATTCTATACATCTTTGATCACCAATCAGCCGATCACGTATTTCTGTTAAAAGAATCTATCCCTCTGCTTCTGTTCTTTTAAAGCACTGACTTTCAATCTTGTTGCTCAAATCTACCTGCTCTATCTGTGGTACTATAAAACTGTTAATGTCTTAGACTGAAATAGAGATTAATTTTTCTTCCTTACGGCGAGATTAGCCTTCCCAGTTACTAGTTAATCAACTTTTATTGCACTTATTTCTGTCAAAGAAGTCTGTTCCCCTGCTTCTACTTTTTTAAAGCACCGACTTTTAATCTTGTTGCTCAAATCTACTTGCTATATTTGTGGTACTATAAAACTGTCAATATCTTAGACAGAAATAGAGATTCTTTTTTCTTCCTTACGGCGAGATTATCATTCCCAGTTACTAGTACCTGTTAATCCACTTTTATTGCACTTATTTATGTCGCTGGAGCCTGTGCTTGTACTCTTTTAAAGCACCGATTTTTAATCTTGTTGCTCAAAGCCACTTGCTATATCGATTGTGCAACAAAACTGTCAATGTCTATTAAGATAAAGAGATCTTGTAAACTGCCAGGAAGTTACAAGAATGTATCTTTCCTTCCCTGTCTGGTGCCACACTTTCTGCAAAAAGTTAAAAGTTGATAACGGTAGTAAATTATGGCATGATAAAATTTAAATGATCTTCGGCAGAGTTGATTCTTTGCAAAAAGGGTAAAGTTTTATTACTAGATGTAATAAACTAAGTTTACGCGACGAAATCCAAACAGGTTTTAACAGACAGTCCTGATTTGTGCACAAACGGAAGTAACGAACGAAGTAGACTACTGGTTATTCAAAGGTCGATAACATGTTTGAATACAAGAAAAGCTAGTGAATTCAGATAAAACAAGTAATATAAAAACAAAAATATAAAAAAAATTAAGTCAGTTTTTTCTTTTTTTTCTCACTATATTGCAGAAAGTCCTGTATAAATAATTTTCATTCATTTTTTAAAGTTTATCTGGCGCCATCTATTGGCTGATATATGCAACTTAAATCTAAAAAAATCAAAATTAATTAATTTAATTTAATTAAGGAATTAATATTCGCAAAAAATTGTATTAACATCAAGTGTCATCCATTACAAGTTCAAAAAAATGTATTTAAAGTTGAGTGGTGGAATAAAAAGTATTTTATGAACGATTGAAAATTTGAACAAGATATTTAGAGAGTGTGAGCTAATAGAAGGAATTTAAAAAATGTCATGATTATGGTTTATATCTTTTTTTTTCTTTTCACTTTGCAATTTATGCATTGGCAGAATTTTTAAACCAATTTTATCTCTTTATTTTAAACGATATTTTGTATTGGATTTATGATATACCTAAACTAAACTATTACTTACGTTACGGTTTCATTTAAGTCGACTGTCATTAAGAAACTGCCAATAAATAGCCATCATTATATTTTGTTTCAGACGGATGATGAGTTTTCAATTCCTACTATTAGTTCACACTCTCCCTATATATATTTATATATCTTGTTCAAATTTTCAATCGTTCATAAAATACTTTTTATTCATCTACTAAGTTCAAATACTTTTTTTTAAACTTGTAGTGGATGACTCTTGATGTTAATACATTTTTTTCAAATATTAATTCATTAATTACATTTAATTAATTAATTTTAGTTTATATGGGAGAAAAATTTTATCTTATAATTGTAATTATTTAATAAAAAGTAAATAAAATTTTTCTTTGTTGACCTAAGTAGGAATTGACTTTAAAATTTTTTTTTTATTTATATGAAAATCGCAATAAAAAGTCACCATTTTTTTGTAAGTATGTTTATGGTGGCTTAACGAACATCGAACTGTATATTTTTTTTTTATAAAAATCTTTTTTTTTTTTTTTTTAAGTTTTTTTTTTTTCAATGTCATGATTAACTACGCACATGAAAATTTTGCTAAATTTTTTTATAAACCGAAATCTATTTTTGAAATGAATCTATACTGAAATGTCTAAATCTATACTGAAATGTCTAAATCTATACTATGTCGAAATCTATACTGAAATGTCTAAATCTATACTATGTCGAAATCTATACTGAAATGTCTTGGGACAGATTTTATATTTACAGGATGGTTATAATTAAATTTCCCCTATTTAGAACAATCTGTAGCTGAGACCAATCAGTGGAGTAACGTCAAACTTGGTATATGAACTACAGTTTGTTCCAGTAAGACTGGATAAACTGTGCACAGCCAGATTCGTTGTTTCGAATACATAAAAACTGCCCAAGAAATTGTACCTCTACGACCCACAGTTTTCGAGAAAAATGCGAGAGAAAATGTATGCAGAAGATCTACCTCCCCGTGGTGCACCTGGTAACACTTTTAAGTGGCTAAAAGATCTGCAACTAGGCATTTTTGTTAGATTAATGAACTCTGTTTCAGCATGTTTTGTTGTAATATTTTGTTGTTGTTGTATGCTTTTTTTCGTTGTTCTTTTTTTGCTGTAACTGTTCATAATCTGCCATTGGAAATAAAAAAAAAAATGTATGACGTCATTTCCGGTTTAAGAAAAAAAACCTTTATTCGAAACATGAACATCAGTATTTGCATCATTTTAAGTAGGAAGATGTTCGAAATGTCCCCCGCGCATATGGAGGCATGCATGCGCTTGTCGTGAAATGGTTGACTGTACACGTTCTAGCATCGTAGTGAATTGGTTTATCGAGACCCAGTTACTTCAGAAATGGACTTAGTTGCTCGTCTCCGTAGTGCGCTTACTTTTGTGGACACTGCGATGCTAGAACGTGTACAGTCAACCATTCCACGACGCGCGCATGCATGCCTCCTTAAGCTCGGGGGACATTTCGAACATCTTCCTATTTAAAATTAGGCAAAAACTGATGTTCATGTTTCGAATAAAGGTTTTTCTTTCATAAACCGTATATGACGTCATACGTTTTCTCTTGCATTTTTCTTGAAAATTATGGGTCGTATAGGTACAGTTCTTTTGTATAGGTACAGTGGGCGCATACTTGGGTGGGTGACCACCTGGGAACACTGCGTGCCGTTGGCAAATTTGGGACCTGATGGCCGTTATGCATTCCAAACTGGCGCTCTGGCGCTCGGTGTCTGGTTTGGTTGTGCATGGAGAGTGGTTTACTTTAAGCCGTGGTCTTGACTGGGACCCTACGGGTGCTCCATCACAACAAGCTGCTTCCTTCCCTTCAATCCAGTCCGTGGCTCGTGGAAAAGTGGGATAACAAACAACAAACAACAGTTTTTGGTCGTATAGGTACAGTTTTTTTGGGCATTTTTTATGTATTCCAAACAACAAATCTGGCTGTGCACAGTTTATCCAGTCCTGCTGGGACAAACTGTATATACCAACTAAAGGTGCGTTAAAGGAATCTTTAAAAATAAAAACTACTACATAAATATGCGCTAGAGAGCGCTGTGGAGCACGATAAGGAAAATTTAACGTAATAAAAATATAAATTTCAACCTTTAAGTACAGGAATGATACACAGGTAATTGAAAAATCTGGTGATTTGTAAACGGGCATAAATGTTGAGAGTGTAATGTAAAACAGCTCTCTGTATAAAACGATAAAGCAAGCAATAAATTTGGGTTCAAAAGTTTTCGACTGTCACAATGTCTGTTTCTTTAGAACAGGGGTCTCCAAACTTTCCAGCCTTAGGACCATACTGTTTACTCCAGTAAGTACCAAGGACCAAAACCGTTTTAATTTTTCTGCCATTATCTATAATTTCCAGTTACTTGTTATGCTTAAGTTAAATTTTTTGCATATTATGCTTGTCATTAAGCTTTACCTAGCAAGTCAATAAAACCGAGTTATTATCATTCTGTATTTTTTATCCAACTTATGACAGCAACAGTCAGCTATTCGCTGTCGCGTGCAGGATTGATAACACTGGCGAGCCGAATTTGGCCCGCGAGCCGTAGTTTGGAGACCCTTCCTTTAGATGAACGTTCCTTTAGATGACCCTTCCTTTAGAGACCCTTCCTTTTAATAAAACTGTTCTACAAAGCATCAGAAATGCTACTACTACGGATAAAGAAGTTGCTAAACTCGCCATGGAACAATGTCTGAAAAAAAAAAAAAAAAAAAAAGTACAGGCCATGATGGCGCGATTTGAAAAGACTGGAAAAGAAAGAATTTTGCCCTGTTCCAGGTTGATGAGTTCAACCTGAAACAGGGCGTAAAATTGTCACTCCACAAGTTGTTGAAGACGTTAAAGCAGCTGTAGTCGTACAATCAAGGAGCATATGGTACAGATGCCAGTAATGCTTGCGCAGTATTTCGACAGGCAGGCTTTTCGTACGCAAGGTGCACAGTCACATAATGCATTAATTAGCTAATAAATGCTGAAATTTTTTAATTTTTATTCCGTGATGTCATTTTTCAATTCCTTCTATTAGCTCACACTCTCCCTATATATATATATCTCTTGTTCAAATTTTGAATCGTTCATAAAATACTTTTTATTCATCCACTCAAGTTCAAATATATATATTTTTTTGAACTTGTAGTGGATGACACTTGGTGTTAATACAGTTTTTTCAAATATTAATTCAGTAATTAAATTTAATTTATTAATTTTAGCTTTTTTTAGATTTAAGCTGCATGTATCTAATAATAGATGGCGCCATATGTAAGAGGAAAATTTCAACTTTATTTGTAAAGCACTTTTCTGGAATATTAGTGTAAAAAGTAGGAATTGAATTTTTTTTTATATTATTTATGTTGAATTTTGCGTATTGTGCCACACAGCGCCAGCCAGACGTCCTTTTAACAAACTTCTACCTCAGGATATATATATATATATCTCCTGAGAATATCCTGAAATATATATATCCTATATATATTCATATGCATATAGACATTTTTACAATTACCATAAAAGTTATCATCGATGGCACCTACTACCATCGACGACTACCTACATACTTCCCCTTCATTTCTCTTGCTTTTTTATATCCTGTCTCTTGTTCAACATCTTTCAATTTACGAAGTTGGATTATTCTGGAGTTATAGAACTGGATGCCCGATGGCACAGGAATCTGAATTTCCCAAAGGCAGTTCGTCTCATATGATGGCCAAATGGCTAGAGCTCTGGCTCTTGGTACTACGGTAGGGTTTTTTGGAGTTCGGAATCCACTTTAAACTGTTTCATGTAATTAGCTAAAATAAAATAATATCTAATAAATAAAATAAATACCTAATCAGCTTCGCATAATTAGCCTAAACTTTGCAAAAGAAATGACCGTAGAACTGCAAACCAAAACAATTTCAGTTCCAGAAGTAAAATAAATTAAACATTAAAAAAAAATTTAAAAATTTAAAAAGTATTGATTTAAAAATACTCTATTGACCTATAAAAACTTTATTATTTTTTTTTACTTTAAACAATTTATTTAGACGCTAAATAAGAAATATTTGCTTGTACAATAATCCTTATTGGTTGTTATAACAAGCGTCTAAATCTAAGAAAACAAGCGATAAGGGACTAGCGCAATTATTTGAGGTTATTGACTATCACGCACGTGTGTGAGAATTTGCCTTGATAATTTTCGCAAACACGCGTCTACTTGCTTAGTAACTGATTTGTAAGTTCATTATCTTAAAGAAATTTCTTCTAATTAAGCAATATCTGATAGTGCTGAGAAAATAAGAGCATTGAAGTGGCACACTAGGACGTCCTGTGTAATCTCTACTTAATGTACTATCTAATCAGACAGGAATTGCAGCTATTTATCGCCTGATATTTTCTCATGCAATTCTCATTGCTATGCAATATGTAAAGTTATCTAAGGAATTTAAGTGAAAGAAACTGCCAATTAATGAAATTTATAAAAATCAAATCTCTTTTTCAAAACAGAAACTATAGTTCGATGAAAAATTGTTATTAATAAAAGTATTAAATTACAATCTTTGTAGTATAAAATCTATACCAATATGCTAAGAACAGATTGTAAATCTTAATCCCCATCCAAACCTTCAGCCATTTGTTTTGATTACATGATATAAAAATAAAATATTTCCATCCTAAAAAAAAAATAAAAAAATAAAAAATAAATAAAAAATAAAAATAATAATAATAATAATAATTTCACAATGCTTTTTTTTTAACTGCTTAAATAAATTATTAAATTCGCAAAAACATCAACTTTATCAAATCAAATAAATACTTTAGTATTAAACATAATGAAATGTACAATAATTTGTTAGTTTCTCCACCAATCTTTCACCAAAATCCTTCTAATGTTTCCTCCATCCAAATGTAAAATTTAATTTTTTTTCCTAATGCAGCTGGCAAACACTTAGACAGTTGTCTTGGATGCTTTAAGGTAAGCGCTGCACAGACGTTACTCACTTAGCACTGCCAGGAAGTGCGTGTAGCTTGAAGATAAGCTACGGACGCGGAGTAAAAATAACCCCTCAACGCTCTACGATCCCGTTAGACTGGGATCTACGGTTTAAAGTGGATTCCGAACCACTAACAAACATCCATGGCACTGCCGGGATTCGAACCCGAAACCTGTGGTACCGAGCGCCAGAGGGCTATCCACTCGGCCACTCAGGCCCTTTTTACCAATCTTTCATCCCACCAAAATCCCTTTTAATGTTTTGTCCAACCAAATGCAAAATTTCATATTAAAATGAAACAATTCACAATAATTTGTACCTTAGGAGTCGAATTACTTCTCCAGCAGAGGGCATTAAGTACTCTCTCAAATCTAATACAATATTTTCTTATTCAACATAAAAAAGTAAATAAATTGCAACTTTCAACTTCAATTCTTCACCCTGAAAATACATTCAAGTGTTATGTCATATCTAACACAATAATTTTGAATTTAATTTGATGTGTTAAAAAAAAAAAAAAAAAAAAAAAAACACCCGAATTTTCATAGGGGTTTTTCACATCGGTTTTTAATGAGCTTGCAAAGGGGATTCTTTCACATGTGGTATAGGTTTAACACCAAAACTTGTTTCTCAGCCTAAGCCTATATGCAAATTATTCTATGAAAGTTATTTGGCAAGTGAAAAATAATTTCTCATAATTTCGACAGTTAATTTTTTAATATATGAATGCACAAATAATATATTTTTTTAATACATTGGTTTTCACTACTTTGGCCATTATAAAATAAATATATTTTGTAAAAGTCTAATAAATCTCACGGGCAGGAAATTTTTTTTAAGGCTGACTGAGGGTTGGCCACCCCTGATCTAAGCAATCTTCACTATATTAAGTTCCATCAGAATAAAGCTACAATCATACCTCTAAATATACTACTCTATATTAGGGGAATATAAGAAATGAAACCAGAATTGAGGCTACTACATTTAAATGCGTCCTCCTATCCAAGTCCCTAATTTTATTTGCTATGGATTACTATGCATTTGGGCTTTAAATATCAGCTTTTTATAAACAGCATTCCAAGATATTGGATGGAAGGGGTGGAATGAAACAAAATCAGTCTTGATATTTTAAGAAAAGCTCTTTTGTAATTGAAGACGTAATATAATATTTTAACAAAAGAGCTATCAGATTGTATGCATATAAATATGTTCGAAAACGCTGCAAAATGCCTGAACACACTTTCTACTTAATTTAAAAGTATAGCATGTATGTGTGTTCAAATATTCCCATATGAATGCTGGGCAAGGTTGACAACATTTTTTTCCTACATCAAATTGTAGCGATATCCACCATAAGAACTCTAGAAGAAATCCACCATAGCGATATCCACCATAAGAACTCTTAGCCTTGGTAAAATTGTCAGAGTTGAAAGCCATACAATCAAGTGTTAGTGCATGATGTCAAATGTAAAAAGTCCATGGCTTCACCTGACGAGGACAGACATCATTAGTAGATGCACCAATGAAGGTGCAAGTGTTTATTAAGAAAATCATGTCCTGTCGAGAGTCGGAAATTTGCTGTAAAAACTGCACGGGGCAAGTCCGTTGGGATTGCATGGACAGAAGCAATTGCATGCATATCTCAGCCTCTTCAACAAGGAAGCAATCACTAGGTGTATAGGAGACAGTTGCCAAGATTGCAGCTTAGGAGTCAATAAAAATAGAGAGTTTTTGCATACCGTACGTTAGTTACCGTAGGACGTCCGTTAACTTTTTCTCCCTAGCGCGCATGCTCATAGGAAATTATGTTTCCTATGGGCATGTGCGCTAGGGTGAAAAAGCTAACGGACGTCCTACGGTAACTAACGTACGGTATGCAAAGACTCTCTAATAACTGCTTTATTAAGATTAGTAGTAGTTAGTCCAAGAAGGTTTAAAATTGCATTCCTTACGGCAAAAATGATTAGTTATTAGAGGCATTAAGACCAACTGCATATGAATTCCTCAAAAAATCCTTTACAATTGAGACCGGTATTTTCATCAAATACAGAGTCATCGATATAAAATTGGATCCATTCAGAACCAGGGTAATTTGTAGTAATAAGGAATGAAAACAAAGGGATAATATTTTAGGTTTTAGCTATTCATACAAAGGTAAAGGAAAGAATCGCCGAAATTAAAATTAATTAAATTTAAATGAACTAAAAAAAACCTTATAAATATACAAGTCCCGTTTTATAATAATTTTCACTTACCTGTCTTTACATTTGCCTTTGTAATAAAGTTTTTGAAATTCTTAAGACATTTTATGTACATCCTATATAACAGAATAAAATAATTTGTATCTTATAATTCAAAATGTTCACCTCTAAAAAACTTTCAAGTGCTTCCTCAAATCGAATTCATTATTTTCTTATTAAACATTAAAGAATTAACAATAATTGTCAACTTGCTTCTCAAATTTGAAAGATATTAAAATGCTTTCTTAAATCTAAGTTTTAGCTTAATCTTTCGGGTAAAGTGCATGGCAGCTAACATACGTTGTTAAAGTCAAACTGACTAAGTTTTAGCCAGATTAGGCTTTTATATGGTTAAATGTGCTGTTAACTAAAATCATTTGAAAACCAAGATTTTGGTCAGTAAATTTGTTCATATATTATGCCATACTGATATAGTGACAAATGCATACAGTGTTCTTGTTTATAGATTTAACTGAAATATGTGGATTCAGATTATTTCAGGAATAATCGTGTAAATATTTTTGATTACTAGCTACCACATCTGAATTTGTTTTAAGATATATTTTGTAAATAAATTGTTGTTTAATCAGTAAATAGTTAAATGTACAGTGGATATGTTTACATTTATATAACTGATAATGCCAAAAATGGCATTAAAATGCTAGAACATTAAGACAAAATCCTTTTAATGATTAGGTTCACCGAATTTCTATATTAACCATGACAATTTACTTACAGCAGAAGTGCTTATATAATTAACGATAAGCACCTTTGTTATAAGTATTTGCGTTCAATAAATTATTAATGAATGAAACAGTCTGTTGTTAAGCAAAAAATTTTCCAAACCACTTATATGTGTAATTGACAGTTAGTTGTTCTAATGCAGCTGACAATACAGAGACAGTAAATCTTTATGCCATAAGCAAGGGCTGCACCGCTGTTACTCACTTAGCACTGCCCAAGGGGCACGGTACCTGTTTTGAAAATATACTGCAGACGCAAGTAACACTACCTCCACAATCGTCTACGATCCTATTAGACAAGGACCTACGGTTTAAAGTGGATCCCGAACCACTACAAGCATCCATGGCACCTCCGGGATTCGAACCCAAAACCTGTGGTGTCGAGTGCCAGAGCGCTAGCCACTCGGCCATAGATAGTTAGATTGATAGTAATAGACAGTTAGTAATTCTGGTAATATGGGATTACAAATTATTTTTTCATGCTTATCTCCAGTTTATCAGCCTTAAACGGATAGAAAATCCAATATAATCAATATTTGTATGTTATAAAATAGAACGAAAATAAACTATATGTAATAGGACAGTTTTAGAAGTCGTCTCATACTAATTATTGACAAGGCAAATAGTTATATGTGTAACTCCAATTTTGTAAAAATAATTCGGTTAGTTATAACTTTTTTTTTCTTTCTAATGCAGCTGGCAAACACTTAGACAGCTTGGTCTTGGATGCCTTAAGGCAAGCGCTGCACAGACGTTGCTCACTTTGCATTACCCAGGGGGCGCGTGTAACTTGAAGATAAGCCACGGACGCTGAGTAACAATGCCCCCGCAACGCTCTACGATCCTATTAGACCTACGGTTTAAAGTGAATTCCGAACCACTACAAACATTCATGTCACCGCCGGTATTTACATTCAGCATAAGAATGCATACGAAAATGAAAGATGTCTTCATGATAAACTTATTATAAGTTTAATTCATTAAGTTTATCATAGTTGTAATGACTATGAATTGCTTGATATTTTTTTTTTGTTCTAATGCAGCTGGCAAACACTTATACACTTGCCTTAAGGCAAGCGCTGCACATACATTACTCACTTTGCATTACCCAGGGGGCGCGTGTAACTTAAAGATAGTCACGGACGCGGAGTAACAATGCCCCGCAACGCTCTACGATCATGTTAGACCGGGACCTACGGTTTAAAGTGGATTCCGAACCACTACAACATCCATGGCACCGCCGGGACTCGAACCCGAAACCTGTAGTACCGAGCGCCAGAACGCTAGCCACTCGGCTATTCAGGCCCGAATTGCTTGATATTGTGTACCACAATATAAATTTACGTGATAACGCTTTAAAGTAAGCAGCATCAATTGCACTAAGCAAAAGGCCGCGAATTCTTTACTTAAAAATACACATAATTTTTTTCGCGTATATTTCTCCATTGTAAAAAGTGAATTTATTTAATATACTGACAAAATCGCTTATATTAAAAAAATTTAGAACAAAACAAAAAAAAAAAATATATATTTTTAATTAAAACAAATTTTAATTGTACAGTAGTTTTGGATTTATTGAAAACATTTAAGTTTGCAATAATATGATTAGCAGCTATTGAAATATTCTGAATATTTTCTGTGATCTGTGCAACAAAAATTTACCAAGATAGTTTCAACAAATAAGCGTTTGTTTATTCAACAATTTTCTTCTACATAGCAAACTCGGACTAACAGCAAATACGAGTCAACGAGTAAGAATGCTAAATCAGGACATCTTGAATGACCTCTATTTATCTAATCATTTCGAGCAATCAGGCAGAAGGGTTGCGTTTCTAATAAGAATTCCATGGTACAATAAGTTAGACCAGGGGTCTCCAAACTACGGCCCGCCAGTGTCATCAATCCTTCCCACGACAGCGAATAGCTTATTGTTGCTGTAATAAGTTGGATAAAAAACACAGAATGATAATAACTCGGTTTTATTTACTTGGTAGGTAAAGCTTAATGACAAGCATAATATGCAGAAAATTTAACTTAAGCATAACAACTAACAAGTAATTGAAAGGAATCCCACTAAAATTATAAACTAGTGAACATCCTGAGGTTACTTCTCGGTAGTTATTTGGAGTAAACAGTATCGCATATGTATGTATATCGATGTTTGGAATGTATATATCCTGAATCAAACATATGATTTTTATCCAGAAAATCCCTCAGGAACGGAAAAGCTAAATTAACGCGTATGAAACCGCGGGCTATCCACTTGTAAAAAATACTAATGAGATTTGTGTAATTATATAGATAATGGCAGAAAAATTAAAACGGTTTCGGCCCTTGGTACTTACTGGAGTAAATAGTATGGCCCTAAGGCTGGAAAGTTTGGAGACCCCTGAGTTAGACGAATAAAATTCATTTGCCAAAATAGGGTTAACTGTGATTGTTTTCAATGCCAAGGTGTTGGTACATATTTGACGTTAATTAACCTATAGTACCCCAACACATATAAATCTATTTCAAATATAAAATACCAATAAAGGAAGATTCAAATGAAAATATGAAAAGTGAATACCTATTAGGTATTTACTGACTGAAAGTATATAAACTAACTACTGATCCTAACTGAAGGTATATAAAGTATATTAAATGATATAGCGAAATGAAAAAAAGTATTTTATGCGTAGAATTACATTAATTTAAAAGTGTTAAAAAAAAAAAAATTAAAAATGACACAGATAGGTATCTAAGCTAATATATTATTTCAGAATTTACAATAAATTAGAAAGCATTGAAAAAAAAAAAAATAACATATTAATATTTAAGTGAATACTTTTATATTAAATAGACTTAGATGATGTTCCCTTAAGGTCATAGACCTAGACCTAGATCATGCTCCCTTAAGATCATAGACCTAGACCTAGATCATGTTCCCTTGTGATCATAGACACCTAGATCATGTTCTTTTAAGATCATATACCAGGACCTAGATTATGTTCTTTTAAGATCATAGACCTAGACCGGATCATGTTCCTTTAAGAACTTAGACTTAGACCATATTCCCTTAAGATAACAGACCTAGATCTAGATAATGCTCCCTTACACTTCATATTCCCATATTTTTTAAAACTGTCGTCTATGTTCCTTGCTTCAATCTTTCATCTAAGTATCAAAACAATATACACTTAGATGAAAGAACAGGAATCATAGCCAACAATCTTAAAAGGGGTAACAAAAGAGAAAAAGGTAAGAAGGAAACAAAAAAAAAAAAAAAATGTTCCTGATGGGCACCCAATCTAGCGCGTTATTGACATTCTTTAATTGGTATATGATGAGACATGCAGTTGGCCAAGCAAGTCATGTCTTGTAAATTCCTGGAATGTTATGCAAAGTTACGTCAACCTCCTTTTAGAGCTGTTATGGAGGCCGAGTACAATAGGAATATCCAGTCTGTCAATAAAGTAAATTAGAGATATCTCAACAATAGCTTCGCCTCATATCCAAATTGACATATGTCTCCATAGGTAACAATGTTTGTCCCATCGATGTGATCAACGTCGGATTCATAACACTAAAAAAAATAATGTGCTGAAATATGTAAAACTATCTTGAAAAAAATTATGACAGATTAGTGTGTTCTGGGACCAATACTTAGAAAAGACTTTGTCAGAAAAATCATTTTTTTTTTTTTTTTTTGTTAAATTTAGATTGAATAAATCCGAAATAAAATACTTTTTAAAAATTTTTTAACTTTTATTCCCTGTTTGCTTTTGTTTTACGGAATATTCCAGGATTAAAAAATAGAAGTCCCATAAAAAAAGTGTCTTTACTAAGTTACAATGCAACAAAAAAAGTTCATAGGTTTCATCGAAGCGATACTCAGTTTTACGCCCTGATTGTATGTGTGGAAGGCATATGGAATTCGTAGAGCATACTCTACAAATCAACCTTCGGAGTTTTTGACAGATTTTTTTCAAGAAATCTGTGGTGAATTATGTCCATTAAAAGTCTTTTATAGGAAGATGTAGTAAAAGCAGTGTATCCCAACTTGAGGGGCTATTAATTTCCTAAGTTTACTAATATATGGCATGAATTGAGTTTCCCTTGGACGTTCAACCAGCAACCAAGAGATCTAGCATCAAAAACTTATACATTTTGTAGTTACATTGTAATTTAATAAAAATATTTTATATTATCATCTATCTATCTATCTATATATATATATATTGTTGTATATTATATAATGCTGCATGTTTCTTATCCTTTCATGATTGTATATATACACATATTCTCAGAAAACCCTGTAGTTCTTGTTGATTATTACTAATTTTTTTTTCTATTTTTAAAAGTCTTCTTTTTTTAATGAATTATTTTTAGTCTGCTTCAATTTCATAATTCTTATGTGATATTCTTTGACACACAAACTTTTCTATTACTGATAATAATAACATCATATAAAAACTGCAGTCTAAAGAGCAAACTTATGTAATCTTTAAGTTCAATACCATCCGGATGGAAAAAAAATCTAAGGCCAACGAGCCTACATCTTATTTGCTTAACTTATCAAAAGAAAAGCATTTTTTTTCTACTGTCTGCCCTCATAAAAATAATGCTAAAGCAAAATACAATGTTAAAAGCTTGTATGTAATAAAGTTAAATTTGTACAAGAACTGCAACCGAAAAAAAATCATTCATTTTATTAAATATTTATCTACAAAATATTCCGATATTAATTTTTATTGGTTATTTTCATTAGGAGAAAAAACAAAGCAAATTTTTACAAATAAATTTGTACAAGCATTCACACATTGTTAAGTGATTTACATCATAAACTGATTTTCATAGAGAAGATTCATGTTATCACATGCCATATGGACCTGCTTTCACATGTAGACGAAACATACAGGCAAAGCGCTTTGCTAAGACACAAGAATGCAGCATATCTTTCTCACGAGAAGAGTTTTGGTATTTCATTCCCAGGAGAGAGGAATGTAGTATGCTATTTGAAAAATATATAATAAATCCATCACTCAATTTTGACAGCAGACGAGCTTTATTGAAAGTAGTTATATTACATGCAATTAGTGTTTTGTACTAATGAAAACAACCTGTCACTCAAATCTGATAGCAGTTATTCAGTGTCATGGATAATGAGGCTCAGAAAATTAGCGAATGGCTGTGCAACCTTCACATGTCGAAACAATTACAGATTGAATATCAACCAATTGCTATACAATCAGTTGTTCCATCGTGATTGGTGAGGAATGTATATTCTTTGACAAATACATAATAAAAACCCATCACTCAAATTTCACAGAAGGCAAGTAGTATTGTGGATAATTATATTACAGGCAATTAGTATTTTATACTAATGATAACAACTTGTCACTCAAAGTTGATAGCAGATATTCAATATCATATATAATGAGGAAATCAGCGAATGTTTTGTGCGACTTTCACAGGTCGAAACAATTACAAATTGAATATCAACCAATTGATATACCATGAGTTGTTGCATCGTGATTGGTGAGGTATGTATATTCTTTGACAACAAAGAATTACAAATTGAATATCAACCAATTGATATACCATGAGTTGTTCCATCGTGATTGGTGAGGTATGAATATTCTTTGACAAGTACATAATAAAAACCCATCACTCAAATTTCACAACAGGCAAGTAGTGTTGTGGGTAGGCAATATTACAGGCAATTAGTATTTTGTACTAATGAGAACAAACTGTCACTCAAATCTGATAGCAATTATTCAGTGTCATGGATAATGAAATTAGTGAATGGCTGTGCGGCCTTCACAGGTCGAAACAACTACAGACTGAATACTATATATTATGAGTTGTTCCATCGTAAGTGGTGTTAGCCACTATGAGAAATATTAACTCCAATTAGAAGTGAGAGAAGTTCACAGATTGTCCTAAAAGGAATTTTTTTTTTTTTTTTTCTGAAGAAGGAGAACTCTGCGACGAGTCGACCAGAAGTGTTTTTTTTTTCTTTTTTTTCTCTGAAGTGACTGAATAGATCGGAGTTTCCGCCCGTTTTCAAATTGAGATCCTTATGGCTTCGTTAATCACGCCGTGTGATAGTTAAAGTCTGCCTTAGATCAGATGTTTAGATTTGTTCTAGACTCAAGAACTCCGAAAATCTCAAAACTTAGAGTGAACTGCACTTGTGTATCTAATTTATATCCTTAATTTTCATTTTTTGTAAATAGAGGTCTGTATATATATATATATATAATGTTTGAAAAAAACTTAAAGTGTTCTCATGAACCTGAAAGTGTCCCTCTTCTTGAAACCGTTATAGGTCTAGTATAAGCCAAGATGTTACAAAAGTCATTGAGAGAGCATAAGTAACTCGAAGTTTTACTAATGGTCGTGTGATAGAACTGGAAGAAGTTTTCAGAAGAACGAAACGTTAAAATGCTGCACTCGAAACCATCAAATAAGATTGATGTCTTCTTAGATACCGATTCCCTTTCTATCTTCATTGAGATTCCTTCCCAATAATGCGCATCTTTCTCTTATGTATCATAATTATTTCATTTTTTTATGGAAATTATATTAAGCATGTAGCCCATGAATCCTGCAAATTATTTACACCTTTCTGATGGTAGACAATTCAAGGTATCAATATAGCCCTTTAGAACGACTTAAGAAAGTTAAAGGCTGTGACAAATTTTAAAGGTGCTTTACAATTCATGCCCCTTTCATATTTAAATGCGCCGGTCGCGAGTATCGTTCGCTAACTCTCTTTCCGAGTATTTTAGTGTAGGGAAAGGGGAAGAAACCCATATATCTTCTTCAGCCGCGTCCTGTTGTGAGCGAGTCCCGTGCGCGAACCCATTAAAAACCCGTTTGACAGAACTCTATTAGCCAATATCGGTTTTTTCGGCACATTAAAGGGATTCTCTCGGACCCCATTTACGACCAGTTGCCACTCACAGGCAGAGATAACGTTGTTTTCGGGATCAAATAGAGACGCTCGGAATGAAAGCAGCTCGCCCCTAATACACTCCCGTCTGGACACTATTAGTAATGAATTCCCAGTGTTGTATTTCAGAAAGTGATGCCACAAAAAACAGATCGCATTTGGACCGGCTATTTTCTTTTCTCGAGTGCAGCCAATGAAACAAACGATTTTGAATAGTTTTTTCGAACGATATACATGGCTCATGCATTCAAATACAGACGGGGGTTAATATGGGACTGAATTTTAACCATGCATTTGATTGTCGATTTAATACAGTTTTCAAATGAAAGATCGAATTACCCAGATCAAACTCTAATTATCTTGAAGACTAGCTAAATCACATTATTATAAAATCACACCTTATTCGCACCATTCTTTTTAGATACAGCCCGCGGATAAATTAATTAAAACATCATATATTTATAAACTTCAGTTATTCAGAGCCCACTTCCCCTATCACTCAAATAATCTTAATTAATTATGTGGTGTATTAATTATTATCCTAATTAATAGGAATTATTTTTTCCTATTAATTCTAATTTCGAATTATTATTTTTTGTAGCAATTTTAATAGTTAAACTGATGTTAACATTAATGTGCTATTAAATTTGTTTATAATTTTTATAAATAAAATCAATTAATTTATATTTTTTTCACTCTAAAGATTAAATATATTAATGGTATTATGTTAATTGTGATTAGTTTAAGTTTTAAAAGGATTCCGTGAGCTATTAAAAATTTTTTAAAGATAAGCACGAAATCTTAAAATATTTGAAAACCACTGTATGGCAGATGGGATACATGTTTAGAGACACTCTTTTTTCAAAAGTATTCAATAAAAGAAACTGAATCTGGCAGTTACAAAAACATTCCCAAGTTGATGTAAATAAATAAAATAAAATCCAAGACGCTTACAAATCGGTATATCAGAACATTCTACCAGCTAGTTGTCCCTAAAGATAATTATTCATGAAAATATTTTATGAGGGAAACTGATGGTCTAGTGCAGGGATGGGCAAACTTTTTCGGACGCGGGCCAAAAATTAGAAAGAAAAAAAAAAGTTTGGTGGGCCAAGATAAATTTTCCTAAAATTTTAAAAACAATATACAAGTATTACAATTTAAATATGTTAATGAGATGAATGAAATTGCGATTTCATTTTAAAAAGTTCCTTATATTGAGGTTCGAAGTGAGATGTACTGATTCTAAGGAACGAGGCTGAATGCTCATCTGTCAGTCTACTTCTGAAATAATTTTTTCTAAGATTCATAGTCGAAAACACTTGCTCACATATATAAGATGAAGCAAACATAGCACTGATTTTCTGGGCGTGAGATATTAAATTTGGGAGACTTACTTTCCATAATGATTTGTAAAACTCTAACTTTGGCATATTCAGAAACAACTGCTTGAGATGATTGTTAGATTGTAACTCAATTAATTCAACCTGCAAATCTGACCTCACTGCTACACAATTTACGTTGAAAGGCATGGTAAAAATATCCAATTCAGTTTTAATGGCACTGAAATCTTGAAATCTGCGTTCGAACTCAAAATGCAGTTTTTTCAAGCTATCTTCATAATTCTTAAACTTCTCTTCATTTAGAGGGTATTGAATTTAACCTCGGGAAATGATATAAAAACAAGTAATATATATATAAAAAAAAAAATTAAAGTCAATTCTTACTTTTTTTTTTCACTCTATTGCAGACAGACCTTTATAAATAATTTTCATTTATTTTTTTTTTTAATTTATCTGGCGCAATCTATAGGTAGATAAATGCAATCTAAAAAAAACTAAAGTTAATTAATTAAATTTAATTACTGAATTGATATTTGAAAAAACTGTAGTAACATCCAATGTCATCCACTACAAGTTCAAAAAAATGTATTTGAGCTGGAGTGGATGAATAAAAAGTATTTTATGAACGATTGGAAATTTGAACAAGATATATATAGGGAGAGTGTGAGCCAATAGAAGGAATTGAATAATAATATTAAAAACAATAATTTTTTTTAATAAAAAAATTATATTGAATCAAAGTAGAAAAGGAGATGAATGTATAATACATAAATATATATTTCTTTTAATTTGCTTCGGACCGGCAAATTAAAATTCTATCTGCAGGCCGGATAGAATCTTCTGGCGGGCCGGAGTTTGCCCATCCCTGGTCTAGTGACTAACGCTCAATGCCACAGATTTCAAGTTCGCCCGGAAGGACATTTGTAATGGGTTAGTCCCAGGTGCCATGAATGTTTGTAGTGGTTCGGACGGACTCCCTTTTAAACCGTAGGACTCGATCTAATATGATTGTAAAATGTAGGGCTAACAATCCTATCACGTAAAAAGATCTATCTCTAAATCCCTATACTGTCTTCTGTCTGTAAATCCCTATTCTATCTATATATATTATCTCCTTTCTCTACATCCCTATCCTATCTATATATACTATTTCCTGTCTCCAATAGACAGACGACCTTGGCCCCCCATGGTGCTGTTACGTCAATGAAGAAGAAACATATTCTATCATTTATAGTTATCATTCGCTGTATAATAAAATTTGGAAAACGCGAAAATTTGCGCAATAATAAATTTTACTTGTTGAGTTTAAAAGATAAAGTGTACGTAATAAAACGCTCAAATAACTTTGAAACTATCGATGTCCAAACTAAAAATGATATATTAAAATACTTAAAATCACAAGAGTGGGGCCTTGTCAAATATTCCACCGCTGTTAAATGTTCTTTCAAGATAATTCTTTTTTTTTTTTTTAATAATACAATTTGAAACTATCAGTATTTATTCTTATTTAATGTATTAAAAAAAGAAAAGCACACATTAGAGAGTTTTTGCATACCGTATTTTTATCGTCCGATATTTTTTTCTCCCTAGCGCGCATGTGTATCTGTAATAAGGTTTCCTATGAGCATGCGCGCTAGGGAGAAAATAATATCGGACGATAAAAATACGGTATGCAAAAACTCTCTATTATTGTTACATCCCGTTTCTTCGTTATTATTTTTTTTAATATAGAGTTTTTACATAACGTTTTTTTATCGTCCGATATTTTTCGTCCTAGCGCGCATGCTAATAGGAATAGCTCAGTGCAGTATTACAGATACGCATGCGCAATAAGTACAATGTTTCCTATGAGCATGAGCGCTAGGGAGAAAAAAATATCGGACGTTAAAAAAAACGTTATGCAAAAACTCTCTAATATATAATTTATTTTGCAGTTTTATTTATCCATTCAAAAATATTATTTCAAAAAAATCATTGTGGCTTTTGTCTTATTAGCAAAACGAGTCAGTGGAACATAAAAAGTTAAGAATATTTAGGTTACATTCAAAACTATTTAATAATATACGACTTAAATATATATTTTACTTACCAATATTTCGTAATTTTGGGTTAAATATCTTAGTATAATCCAATTCTAAATGTAATTCAAAAATCTTAACGAAATCCAGATCAATTAACATTAGTGGAGGATACGTATTTTGATGCAACACCATTTGATCACTTCAACTTTTATTCTTAGGTACAGTCAAGCTCAAGATAATATTTATATATCCTTAAGGTTTTACAGTGGGCATGAATGGCCAAGTTACTAGCGCTCTGGCGCTCGGTGCCACAAGTTTCGGGTTCGAGAGCCAGCGGTGCCATGGATGTCTGTCGTGGTTCGGAATCTACTTTAAACCATAGGTCCTGGTCTAATATGATCGTAAAGCGTTGTCTTGAGGTTTAGTCAGTCTTTAGGCCTCGTGGTTCCTCACTAAAGTAAAGCAGCAGGCGACAGCCCTTAGCCATGGACCTGTCGCCTGCGATGGGGTCTTAGGTTTTCCTGCATCAGGGGGATTAGTAACAGGTTTCACGGTGGTCGTTTCTTTAAAGGGGAACACAATGAGCGACTTTTTCAATCTAACTTCTTCTCCTTTTACAACGTAAAATTTTAAAAGTTCAGCCCAATTGCACTTGGTATTATCACGACAAAGGAAGTACTATACATTTCTTGATTTTTTTCTCTATTTCTATAGTTAAAACCTAAAGTATGCTAGTGGGTAAAATTTTTTGAGTTTGTTGATTGGATTTTCTACATTGAAAACTTCAGAACTGTGATACTATTAATTCCTAAATATTAATATATTTTTTAAAAAGGAGAGAATGCAACTTAAAACATTTTAAAGTTGTATTTCAGTAAAATAGTTACCCAAACAGCGCTTCATACACCATTAATTAAGAGATTTACCATTGACCTCATTCACTGAAGTACATGACCAAACAAAACCCCCGGGAATGTCCTTCTGAAGTAGGTAGATTGTGTAGCATTTTAGTTATTAAAAATAGAATAAAGTAAATATGTACATATTAAATCAGGATTGATTAAAAAAAATTTCAGGCACACAAGAAAAGGTATTAGTTTAGCAAGGTTTGGCTTAGTTTGTCGCTCTACGATCATTTTTTGCATACTTTGGGCTAATTAGACCTAGAGTTTAACGTGGATTCCGAACTACTCACAAACATCCATACTACCGTTAGGATTCGAATCTGAAGTCTGTGGTACCAAAGACCAGAGTGCTGGCCAATTGGCCATCAGACCGCAGTATACCAACGAGTTTTGTTCAACCCTAAAATAATAATAATTAATTAATTAATTAAATAAAGTAGAATTTTAAAAAAAATCTTAATTCTTCATGGTCATTTTTAGAAATACAAACTGAAATATTAAAGCTTAAGTATAATTAAATAATTAAGTATAAGTAAAATTGATGCAATCCAATATTTAAAACCTAAACCGTCAATTCCACATAACTCACAATGCTTAAAATCTAAACCATCAATTCAATTCCACTTAGTTTCAAATATCAATCAGTAACACATGCCTTGTGTTCCATTTAAACTCACCACCGACATCTCCCAAAACTGGAATGGAATATTGCCGTTACAACCCTATTCACGCTGTAATTTAGACATCCCTAATAAAGTCCGGGTCAGTTACAAATCACTGTATCGCAACACATCACCTGTTGAATCATTCCCACCTTTGCCCCCCTTCCTGTAGTAATTACGTCTCATAACAATACTCTCACATCATATAAGTTTCTCATCCGTTACCAAAATGTACCAGCAACGTGTCGGGTCAACTGCCTGAGACAACCCTCCCCCCTTCTAGATCGCACATTATTACCTAGACCCCTTATTTTTATTCGATACGGTTCGAACAATAGGAACAGAAGGGGGAGTGACTGACACGCCACGTGTAAACCGCAGCTGCCCTCAATTGACACGGGGAACAGTGAAAAGTGCAACTGCCCATGGTGAGATGATGGGCATAAGTCTGGCTGCATGGGGCTAGTAAAATAGGAACTATTGTGCTTTCCGTTCTCAACCCCCTAAGGGTTAAATTCTACATTATAACACGATTATTTGGGGTTTAGAAGAGGGGTTTGCGCGGCCTAAAATTTCGACGAAAAAGAGAGGAAAAGGGTCAAACTGTATTCTTTTGTAGAAGTATGACCTTATGACCATCGATGACAATTTGGAACAGGTTCCGTAAAATGTTTAAAAAAAGCGGGCATTCCTCAATGATTCTACGCCAATATTAACTTTTTACCCGTGAAAGATGAGTATTGTTTTGGGTAGCAGGGTTTTTGTGTAGTTGATCAGTTTTTTTTTTTTTTTTTTTTTTTTGTTTGTTTGTTTTCTTGACCACTTTGAACATTTTTTATTGATTCATTTATTTTTTTTAAATTTCTTTCATAAACTATTCTTATTGGTTTATTTGAATTTCTTTCGTGTGATTTTTATTAAATTTTAATCACGTGCTTTTTAATAAAATCGTTTGGAATTGTTTTTTTTTAAATTTCTTTCAGTAATTATTCTTATTGGTTTATTTAAATTTCTTTCATATTCTTTTGTATTAAACTTCTATCACGTGCTTTTTAATCAAATCGTTTGGAATTCTATAGTTTTGTTTTGTTTTAAATTTCTTTCATAAATTATTCTTATTGGTTTATTTAAATTTCTTTCATATTCTTTTGTATTAAACTTCTATCACGTGCTTTTTAATCAAATCGTTTGGAATTCTATAATTTTGTTTTGTTTTAAATTTCTTTCATAAATTATTCTTATTGGTTTATTTAAATTTCTTTCATATTCTTTTGTATTAAACTTCTATCACGTGCTTTTTAATCAAATCGTTTGGAATTCTATAGTTTTGTTTTGTTTTAAATTTCTTTCATAAATTATTCTTATTGGTTTATTTAAATTTCTTTCATATTCTTTTGTATTAAACTTCTATCACGTGCTTTTTAATCAAATCGTTTGGAATTCTATAATTTTTTTTTTTTTTTTAAATTTCTTTCATAAATTATTCTTATTGGTTTATTTAAATTTCTTTCATGAGCTTTTTTTATTAAATTATCTTTCACGTGCATTTTAATAAAATCGTTTGGGAACATATAGGGTTTTTTTAAAATTTATTTCGTATTGGTTCTATTAATTTCTTATTAGTTTTTAATTCTTATCTGATTCTAGTCTTTAGTTTTATTAATTTCTTATTAGTTCTATTAATTTCTTATTAGTTCTATTAATTTCTTATTAGTTTTATTAATTTCTTTCTTATTGTTTTTTTAACAGCTATTCTTATTGGTTTATTTAAATATATTTCATGTGCTGCCAACGGCCGTACCATGCTGAATATACCGGTTCTCGTTAGATCACCGAAGTTAAGCATCATTGGGCGCGGTCAGTACTTGTGTGGGTGACCACCTGAGAACACTGCGTGCCGTTGGCAAATTTGGGATCTGAATGGCCGAGTGTCTAGCGCTCTGGCGCTCGGTGCCACAGGTTTCGGGTTCGAATCCCGGCGGTGCCATGGATGTTTGTAGTGGTTCGAAATCCACTTTAAGCCGTAGGTCCCGGTCTCCCATGACCGTAAGAGCGTCACGGAGCAAAAGTCAGGCTTCTACCTACGGGTGCTCCATCACAACAGAAGCTGCTTCCTTCCCCTTCAATCATGAGTCCATATGGGCTCGTGGGCTTGGCCAGCCAAGTGGGATAAGAAACAACAACAACAAGCTTTTTTATTGAATATCTTTCGCGTTCTTTTTAATAAAATCGTTTGTAATCCTATAGTTGTTATAATCCTATTTTTAATTTTTTCACGTGCTTTTTTAATAAATTTCTTTCATTTCTTTTTTGTAAAATTGTTTGGAAATCTATAATTTTTTTACATATTTTTTCTTTTTTCAGATTTGAACGATAACTGACGGACAAAATTTATTATCTGCATATGATTTATGAATACTTTTTTTTTTGCTTAAAATTGCTGTTATACATTGTGTACTTTCATTAAATTCTAAATTTTATGGGTAACCTGTATATCAACCCAGTCGATTATATTTTATTTTATTTTAGTGTTTTATTAATTTTTTTGAGGATGGAAGTTACTAGAAATTTATTTTCATGGAGTCTAGAATACTTCGTATTATTAAAAAGAATTATTTAATAAAATTCAAAAGATTTAGTTGAATAATTATGATTTTATTAGAGTTTAATTTTTATAATTGTTACAGAGGACAGTTAAATGTATAATAACTCATGCTGAAGGCATGTATGCAAATGAGTTTGGTTGTATTGGACTATAGAAATAAAAACAATTTAGGACTTTCTTTATTTTAAGGATTAAGCCTTAATTATCATTTAATAATTTCTTCTGAATAGGAACCCTCACGCTTAAGTATTTGTTAAGGTCTCCATATTCGCTTGATTAGTTTCTTGCATTTTGAAAAAAGAAAAGTTAAATTGAACTATTCTATTTATATTTTATTGTTACTTCAATATAACTATCAGGTAAATTTTAATTTATATGGAAACTTAATTATTTGCTTTATAGTTTTTTTAGTAAAGTTTGAAAGAATCATTTAAATAATCTTAATTTTACTTTAATAACAATTATTGATATGGAAGGTAATAAAAAATGCTGAAATTATACAGGAATCCAGTTGCAACAGAAATAACTTCTGCCTTTTTATTCTCATTTCTAGAAGTTAAAATCTGCATCAATACGTAGGTAATTTTTGATATTTTGTAACATGAAAAGTTTCTTTAGAAAAGTTTTTTTAGAAAGTAAAACCTCATATCCGAGTAATAGATTTAGTAAAAAAAATTTTACATTACACAAGATTCATTAAATTTAATTAATCTTCTTTAATTGTTAGTTTTTAAGATAATACAAATTATGTTCCATAAAATACATAAACATTTTACATTACGAATTTATTTAATAAAATTAAAAATATTTTTTTTTCGAATAATTTGAATTTTATTGAAATCTAATTTCCAAAATACTGAATGATAAGGAAGGCAGTAAAAGATGCCAAATTCTTTACTAAAATGATGGATACGAATCTAATTACAGCATCAAATAGACAAGGAAATTTGAGGTCATGAACGCAATAAATATGATCTTTGACAATGATAAACGTTTTTTTTTTATTATCAGTATGCAATGCCATTTGATCTGCAAGTTCAATGTAAGTTAAAGGTCATTTCTTTTCCCCTCTGAAAAAAATCTCCTTTAAAATACATTATTGATAAGGGAAAAGTGGAAATATCTTAAGTCGCTTTTAAAAATATTCATATAACGTTTCTTTTTGCAATTTACATTACATTTAAAAGCTAAAATAATATGAGCAGCAAATAAGGTGGCTTCTAAAAAAAGTCTTATTTGCAACTTCATTTAAAAAATTAAATATTCGTTCATTATGATATATAAAAGATCAGATAATAATTAACTAGTTACGTTTAAACCTCTATTTATTAGAAAAGGAAAATAGGAAACGGAAATAAGGGATAATGCGAAATGCGATATTTAAAGGAAAATGGGACATCAAAAAGGGAAATGGGGAATTAAAAAGGAAGATGAGGAAATGGAATATCAAAAATATTTAATATCAGAAGATGACTGCCCTCCTTCTTCAAAGAGCGGCCTGATGGCCAATTGGACAGCGCTCTGGCCTTTGTTCAGGTATGTTCCACGTTAAACTGTAGGTCCCAGTCTAGTTAGCCAAAAATGTGCAGAAAATGAACGTAGAGCGACAAACCAAACCGTCTGCAACGACTCGGAGCCAAGTCAAACCTAAGGGTACTTTCATCACAACAGAAGCTGTTCCCTTTCCCTCCCTCCGTGAGTAAACTATTCATGGGATGTCCGCCCCCCGCTGCTGGACACTGAGGATTAGTCACAACAAACAAAAAATAGTCTTCGAAATATTTATCATGATGCCATTTTTACTCCTTTTGATTTTATTCAAGAAGGTTGCATTTCTAAGTTGTCAGTAAGACTTATACTAAAAGGAAACATATATTTGGTGAACTAAATCTCAATATATTTCTTGAGTTAATCAGCAGATGTGCCTCGAATAACACTCCATAATTTCCTACGAAAATTGAGTATCCCCAACGGAAAACATTCTAACTCTTTTTCTTTGGATGGAGTCTCTTTGTAGCAAACAGCATCTTGGGTCTCATCTTTTGTATTCTCTTATCAATAGACTTGCTGTCGCATGTCATAACTCTCCCTTTTCGAGGTCTATTACATACATCTTTTGGCAAATTGTCTCAATGTGATAGCAGAACTAATCATACTAGAATCAGCATTTCGTACATCTCTTTTAACATGCGATTAGTCATCCTTTGTTACTGTTTACAATAGACTTCTTATCATGGGGACGAAATACTACGCTGAATAAAAGGATTCTAGACTACACTGTCTATGAGATCCTAGTTCTGATAGACAAAAAGTCACTTTATTACGAGAATGATATCCTTTACAATGGTATAGTCACCCGATATTAGAAATCAACGGATGTTAGATAAACAAACTAAAGAAGTCATCCGTCATTGATAGCAGATATGCATCACCATCAATGTCTTATTCAACATTATATGGTGCCTGACGGCTGAGTGGCTAGCGTCCTGACGCTTGTAACCAGAGATTTCGGTTTCGAGTCCGGCAGTGCGTTAGTTACGAATTCTCATACCGAGAGTTTTAAGTGGAATCCTTCCCCAACTAGCTGCTACTTCAGAGACGTTTCGCTTACAGTCTCACATCCCGAGAGAAGATATAGTTATCACCATCCTATGCATAAATTAGCCTACAGACTATCATCCAGAGAAGAAGTATATTTCGCTATCCAGCGTATACCTAAGTAACTTTATTTACAGTTTAGAAGTGGAATCCTTCCACTTAAATATAAATCCAGCTGCACAAACAAACGACAACTTCTACTACACACTTTTGTTGTTGTTGTTGTTGTTTCTTATCCCACTTGGCTGGGGAAGCTTGGCTGGGCTTGGCTTGATTGAAGGGGAAGGAAGCAGCTTCTGTTGTGATGGAGCAACCGTTGGTAGAAGTCTGACTTTGGCTCCGTGGCACTCTTACAGTCATAGGAGACTGGGACCTACGGCTTAAAGTGGATTCCGAACCACTACAAACATCCATGGGCACCGCCGGGATTCGAACCCGATACCTGTGGTACCGAGAGCCAGAGCGCTAGCCACTCGGCCATCAGGCCCTACTATACACTTTTAAAATGTAAAGGCATTTCTATGCGTGCCTATCTCCACCGAAACCAATTGCGGCCCAGTGGTCAAGTGTCTAGCGCCCTGACGCTTGTAACCAGAGATTTCGGTTTCGAGAGTCCCGTCAGTGCCATGGATGTTTGTAATGATTCAGAATTCACTTTGAACAGTAGGTCCCGGCCTAATGTGATCTTAGAGCGTTGCGGGGGGTATTGTTACTCCGCGTTCGTAGCTTTTCTTCAAGCCCTTGCATGTGGCATAAAAGACAACTGTCTAAGTATTTGCCGGCTGCATAAGAAAAAAAAAAAATTCAATATTGTGTGTGTTGTGATTAATCCTCAATGTCTTGCAGTTCGGGACAGACATCCCATAAGCAAATCTATTCATGGACGGAGGAAAAGAGGGCAGCTTCTGTTGTGGTGGAACACCCGTAGGTAGAAGTCTGATTTGGCTCCGGGACGCTCTTATAGTCATATGATACTGAAACCTATGGCTTAAAGGGGATTCCGAACTACTACAAACATCTATGGCACCGCCGGGACTCGAACACGAAAACTGTGCCAGACACTCGGCCATTTAGGCCCCATCAAATATTAAACAATGTGCATGGGGAAAGCGTTGTAAACCAAGAACAAGGCTTCTCAAACATTTACATTTCACTACTTTTTTTTACCAGTACAATTATTTTCACGGCCATAGTTAGAGTAGGAAAATAAAATATTTATTGATAATAAATCGCAATACACATTTTTTCAAAAACAATCATCTGATATACACACAAATATGTCCCACATTTTAAACATAAAGCCAAGTGTTGATACTTATGAGTTAAATAGGCTTACCTAATTTTACATAATGGACGTAAAAATGAATGATATGGAGGACATTAAACCTCTTCAACATTTTGCAGAATTGATCTATTTTATAAATGTTAATATCATCTCACATAAATAAGTAATACAAAATAGTACATATATATTTAGGGCCATTTCAGATTATTTTGGAAATTCTGACCAAATCGTTAACCAAAATTAATTTAAGGATTTTTTTGTAAAAATTAAGAACTGAACTTTTTTTAAACTTGATGTTCATCAAACAGGTAAATTCTTCTAAAGAGTTTTTAAGTATAATATTTCAGACCAAAACTATTAGTGGCTATTAGTGTTTTTGAAATATTTTTTACAGGGTTCAAAGAGAATTTGTTGAAAATAATTTTTCAATTCCACTTTTTCCTTTTATTATGTAAATTCGTTAAATCATTTATATCTAATCGCTTTTATTTCTTTAAGCCATCAAAAGAAACTTTTGTGATGCACGTATTAAAAGTGTACAGCTATAGTTTCTACTCCAAAAAAAATTTAAGTGATGCATAATACGGGAGTGGAACAAGGTACTACTATTAAAGCTTTCTTCGATCGATACTTGACTACAGATTGCATACATGTATCTTCTTCTTCAGTGGCACGACAGACCCTTAGTGGGTCAAAACCTTCTGCCCACTGCCAGATTCCAAAACATAAGATGTTATTTTCTTTTTACGGGGTAGGATTATCCGCTCTACGCCCTGTAGTCCTGTAGTCATATTAGTCTGGGACCTATGGTTTAAAATGAATTCCGAGCTTCTACAAGCCCGCCGGCACTCGAGGCTGTAGCCTGTGTCACCGACGGCCAGAGGCTAGTCACTTGGCCGTCAGGCCCAACACGCACACACACACACTCATATATATAAACACTGGTTGGCCTTCTGTTCTACTCATGTCGCAAACAATCCATTGATGATGGGAGGACATTTTTGTACCATATAAGAGAAACCCAGAAAGGCTCAACAATAGTATGACTGTGGATGATTTGCGTTACCTTAACTATCATTGAGTTTCTTTGCTACTGACAGCAGTTATTGCGTTGGAAGTCTCCAGCAGATTCGAACTTTCGCAGGCTATATGCTACGAGTCAGGAGATTAATACATTGATATTGTTTCACCTGTGTGTTGTGTATAATCCTCAGTGGACGGACATCTCATGAGTAATCTACTGATTGATGACGGAAAAGAGGCAGCTTCTGTGATAGGACACCTGTAGGCAGAAGTCTGACTTGGCCCCGTGTTGCTGAAGAAGGAGGGCAGGGCCTTACGGAAGGATTTTTAAGGGGAACTACCCCATATTTGCGCATCATATAGAAGAAAACCCGGAAACTCCCATCAGGTAGTCCCAATAATGGGGCAAGATGCTAAACATCGCAAATGACATCGAGTAGCCTTTTTTTTTATTTATTTATTATTATTATTATTTTTTTTAAATAGTGAAACGGTCCAACAATGTCGCCAGTATTGATTGAACCTCAATCCTAATGCTCACTGGTGGCACACGTTGCTACTGAACCACGAGTCGGCTTAATATTGTTATTTTCCAATATCACTATTTTACTTTTCAGCCATTATACCATTCTGCTTCAAGCTCCTACGCAAGAAGAGTATAAACATAGTTAAACATATTGAAACTGTTTTTATTGAGAAAATAACAAAATAATCACCATACTCAAAATAATAATAACTGTGAGTTACAGAATGAAATCTTATTGTGATTTTTTTTTTTTTCTTTCTTTCCGAAAGTGAATACAATTTGCTTGTTTCCAAAGTGAATGCAATTTTTGCCCTTTCCCTCTTCACATTTTCTTAGTTAACCATAAATCTCTACTATTTGATTTGTCTAAGCTAAAAATACTATAGATAAGTGGGACTACGTGGAATAGTAATAACTTAAGCAATGATAAACGTAGTTGATAGGGGACAGATGTCTGGAGAAATCCGAGCTCTTTTGTGGGGGATCATTTGGTAAAACAAATTTTGGAATAATATCCGTTAGTCACGGTTACAAGCTTGTTAGTCACGCGTAATATCACCTGCAGGCTCCTGTAACCGAAGAATCTCTGCGCTAGTTCGTCACCACCCCCAAAAACAAATAGAAGGCGGACAGAACTCTTTCGACTTCCCCCCTGGGGGTTAAATGGGGGACAAGAAGTTCAAACAGAAGTCAAGAAGAGGAGCTGATGATCTGCTAGGATTCTTTTTTCGATGTCGGGCTCTATTGTATTCAATGTTATATGGTAAAATACTAATGGAATTCTCTATGGGAGGTCTTATTTTACCGCCATGTATTTGTTTATCCCTCTTTAAAATATAAACAACAACAACAAAAATTGATAGAATTCGAAATTAAATATGGACTTAATGTATTTTAAGAATAGTTTAAAATATTCTTAAAATATTTGCTGTTTTATTATTTTCAAGTATGTAATATAATAATAAAAATGTTAAATAAAAAAATAATATAAATAAAATATATATAAATATTGTAATAAATATTATATAAAAATTAATATTAATTAAATTAAATTATAAATATAAAAAATAATAATTTTATTATAATTATTATTATAATTAATATATTTTATTATTATAATATTATATTTATTATACATTTAATTAAATGAATATTATATAATAAATATTAATTAAATTAAATTATAAATATAAGAATTATAATAATTTTATTTTATTATATTATTATAATTAATATATTTTATTCTTATAATTATATTATGTTTATAATTATTTATTTAATTTAATATTATATACTTAAAATATTTAATATTTTTATATTTTTATAAAATTTTATATTTAATAATAATTTTATATTTTTTATATTTATATTTTCTTTTCTTTTTTTTAATTATTAAAAAAATATTTTTCTTTTTTCTTCCCTTTTAACACATATACAAACAAAAATTTTTAAATTTGAAACAGAAATGCTCTTAACGCAATTTAAGACAAATTAAAATAATAATTTTTCTTTCTGAAGAATTATAATTTTCCCTTTTTGATTATTAATTATAGCGAACGGTTATTAATTACAGCGAACAAGTGAAGTTATTATTAATATAATTCAATAAATTTTCCATGCATTGAATTTCATTTTGATTTTACGTAACGTAACGGCAGTTAAATAATTGATTATTATAATATTTAAAGTATATTAAAATAATATTGTTCACTAAGTATTTGTAATTAATATGTATTAAACAATAGAATAATAAATAATTACCGCATGATGGTCCTTTTTCATAGCTAAAAAAATAACTTCGCCGCTAACTAAAAGGATCGGTGGAAATATTTACTTAAAACTTTTTTTTAAACTGGATAAGTATCTATATAATGGAGAGTTTTTAAAACAATATATTAAAAATTATTTGTTTTTTTCATTAATAAAAAATATCGTAGAAAATGTTTATACAAAACGTTAATTTTTATTATTGATAATTATAATATATTTAAGATTGGATTCTGTTAAATATGCAGTGGTTCGTAATCCACTTTAAACCGTAGGTCCGGGTCTAATATGACTGTAGAGCTTTGAGCATAAGGTCGACAACCCTACCCCGTAAAAAGAAAACGATTCTTGTTTCTGAACTGCTTGATAGCCAATGGATCTGTTTTTTTTAACCACAGGTTTCAGATTCGAATCCTGGTGGTAGCATTGTTTGTAAGTGGTTCGGAAACTGTAGGTCCCGGTCTAATTAGTCTAAAGCAGGGGTGGTCAGTCCGCAGTCCGCACGCGACCCACCTTGAATATTTTTCCGGCCCGTGAGATTTATTCCACTTTTACAAAAAATATGAATTTTATAATAGCCAAAGTAGTGAAAACCAATGTATTCAAAAAATACATTATGTGTACATCCATATATTCACTAATAAACTGTCGAAATTAGTTGTTTAATTAATACAACAAAATTTTTGAAATATATTCATCTCCCTTTTATGTTGAAATCGAATCGGCCTCAGAATATCTCCAAATGGAACAGGTTGATTTAAATACAATATTGAATTAAAACACATTTTTGAAACATCAGAATCAAAAATAGATTTTTATAACACTACGTCACAAAAGAGAAATTTTCCAATTTGAAAAAGCTGGCACAAAAAGTCGTTAGAACTCTTGGTTCAACTTACATCTGAGAATCGTTTTTTTCGAAAATGAAATTGACCAAACACAAAATATGCTCAAACATAATTGACGCTAACCTGCAACACCCATTACGATGTGCAAATACCCAAATTGAGATCGATTTGCAAAAGCTAAGTGAAAGAGTGGAGAAACAAATATCGCACTAGTAAAATAAATACTTTTTAATAATTTCATTTTTTTTTTATTTCGTTTATATTTATATATTCTTTATATTTCATTTTTAGTGTTAAATATTTCTTTGCAATATGCGTTTAGTATCATTATTATTATATTTTCTATGTTGGCATGTAAGAATAATAGTAAACACAATAATAATAACTCATTATGTTTAAATTTTTGACTCCAAAAAAATGTTTATACTGAGTCTAAATATGGGAGTATATAATTTTATATGTGGCCCGCGGAGTTATGATGCATTTCCGAAGTGGCCAGCAAGATCATTTGGGTTGGCCACTCCTGGTCTAAAGTACGCACAAAATGACCGCAGAGCGACAAACCAAAAGTCAAACATCTTAATATATTAGAAATACAAGTTGTCTTGGAGAAATGGAATGGTTAAATTATAAAAAAAAATACAATTCTGGCAATAAATTTATTGCCGATCCACCCTGGAAAGGACAGGTAGTGTAATATTCAGCTCAGAACAAATTCTTTGAACTTAAACAACAGAAGAAGAAAAAAGAAAGGGTTAAAAATTATTTACTCCTTTTCTTATTTTTTTTCTGTTATAGTAAGGAACAATTTGATGCAGCAGCTTATCAAAGAATTAAACCAAGAGCAAAACAAACAATATAGCAAAACACTGGTTTCAGTATTGACTGTAACTGTTACAGTCAAATGCCGAGATCAGAATATAAAATTTGAAATAAAATATGTTCTATATGAAATAGTCGGAAATATGATAAAAAAGTCCGGTTCTGATAACAATGGAAAAATTCATATAGCACATATATATATATATATATATAAATTCATATAGCATGGAAAAAATACTTAGCACAACCCAGGAGGTGCGTATAACTTGAAGATAAGCTACGGACGCGGAGTAACAATACCCCCGTAACACTCTACGATCATGTTAGACCGGGACCTACGGTTTAAAGTGGATTCCGAACCACTACAAACATCTATAGCACCGACGGGACTCGAACTCTGTGGTACCGAGCGCCAGAGCGCTAGCCACTCGACCATTCAGGCCCCTGAGATCAGAATATAAAATTTGAAATAAAATATGTTTTATTATGTTAATATATATATACACATCCAGATTTTTCCATCAAATAGTCGGAAATAGGATGCAAAAATCTGGATGTGATAGCAATGGAAAAAATTCATACAAAATTGATCTTAAAAATAATATAAGAATAATTTTCCCCTGTGATATCATTATCTTTTATTTAAGGAATAACTGAATATCACAGAAAAATAATCACATCAGCTCCAAAAATTGAATCTGAGGACATGATGAGATTTCCAGATGCCAGCAAGTTTCTAAAAGCCAGACTCGTGCAGGACTTTAAAATAAAAGCACTAAATCCCCAGATCCTAAAAGACTCGAAGTAACAACATACAATTCCTTCTTGCCATAACCATCTTGAATTGATTCAACAAAAGCCTCAACAAATCTCCCCTACCTCGCTTTTATCGTTCTGCGTTTACGTATTGGGGCTGGACCAAAATAACACCCATTGATTGAAACGTAAGTAAAAAGCGGATTACGTGTTAAACTGTTTCCGGTTTTCAACTGCCTGGGCTAATGGATCGGGAGCGATCAATAACAGATTAGGGGGAGGTATTGAAAAGGGATGTTTGGACACCTTCGTGGGAAAGTGACAAAGAGATGGATGTAATCGTAATGTATAATATTTGGGATTGAGATCTCACTTTCTGCGAGGCATTTAAACCATGAGACGGAGTTTCGACTTTTCTCTATTTCTCTGCTAAGTGCTGTGAGAAAAGTTGATCTTTCTATTAAGGGAAAGGGAAGAATATTAACATGTTCACCTGCACTGTTTATTTACGGGAATTTTCACTGCAAATTTGTTTCCATAAACAACCATTTATAACATCCTTTTGCTTTGCCTCTCAAATTCACTCACGTTTATGTTATATATTTAAACACAATTAAGCGTGAAATGTCTCGTAAAATTTCCAGTATATGAAAAGCTATTACAGTAGAACCTCTTTAAGTCGAACCTTGATAAGTCGAAAAACTTTTTTTGTTCAATTCCCTTCAAGCCCCAAAACCTCCATTACTCGAAATTTCAATCTTCTATAAGTCGAAATAATTAGTTAATCCCCACAAACCATTTTGGTATATATTTTCCCTCCGTAACTCGAAAAAAAAAATTAGACCTCTGTATCTCGAACATTAGCAAAGTTTGATTTTACAACTCGATCATTTTGAAACTAATTACCTCTATAGCTCGAAGAAAAATAAGTTACCGACTTTAAGGATTTGTCGACAATGCAAGTCATTGTTTCTTAGAAAACAATGTATGAGTATACTGTAAATAGAATAACCAATTCTATGAAATATTCTTATCATAATTCTTATTCTTATAATTCTCAAAATAAGTCAGAAAGAATCTAAACCTCTACAAGTCGAATATGTCCTTACAAAATCCGCGTAAATCGAAAACTCTATAACTCGAATTATTTGGCGTTTCCCTTGAAGTTCGACTTATAGAGGTTCTATTGTATATTTAAACGCAATTAGGCGTGAAATGACTTCTAAATTTTCCAGTATATGAAAAGCTAATATTAACTGATATCTACACTCTTTACAGTTAGAAGTATGTATTCGTATTAGAGCGACCAAATAGATATTCTTCAAAATTGCCTGATTCCTGGCCTAGTGGTAATATGAACAGCTACTGAGTAAGGTTGGTTTGGTTTGTGGCTCTACGGTCATTTTGTACACAGATTAGGCTAATTAGAGGGATATATAGCTTAACGTGGATTTCGAATCCCTAAGAACCCTCCATGGCCCCGCCAGGATTCGAAGCTGAAGCCTCTAGTACCAATGGCCTGATCACCAGCCAGTTGTCCATCAAACCGCCTAACGAGCAAGGAGACTTATGTTTGAATCCGCTGGAGGTTCCCGTTGTAGTCACTGCTTTCAGAGATGAAAAGATTCGATGGCGATTGCGATAAAGTGTCTCTCGTCGATAGAAAAACTGTCTGGTCGAGCCTGACTTTTGACCCAGTGGCGAGCGTGTAATGTGCAGCTATCGGACAGTAGATCAAGGTTCGAATCCACTGGCGGCATTGTTGTAGTCACTCCTTCCAGGAACAAGCAGACTTAATGGAGATTGTGACAACGTGTATAAAAGCATCTCACTTTGATAGTAAGACTGCCGGGGGGGGATTTCCGGATAATCACACACAAGATACACAAATGAGAGGCAATTACCTTAAATGTCCTTCCGAAAGGCACCCTCAACACTCGTCGGTAGGCTGTTCATGGTATACATGAGATCCACCTATGTTCCACTCGCTAACAAGTAAAGGAATACCTAGTCCTAGGTATGGGGGCGAAGTATGAAGAAAAGGAAAATCTGCTTGCTGGAGTTTTACTGATTTTCTCTCATATGACACAAAAAGCAAAACATATACCTATAATAATATAATGTATAATATTAGTCTAATATATGCAATATTAATACATTTTTTTTTGTTCTAATGCAGCTGGCAAACACTTAGACAGCTTGGTCTTGGATGCCTTCAGGCAAGGGCTGCACAGACGTTACTCACTTTGCATTACCCAGGGGGAGCGTGTAACTTGAAGATACGGACGCGGAGTAACAATGCCCCCGCAACGCTCTACGATCCTATTAGGACCGGGACCTACGGTTTAAAGTGGATTCCGAACCACTACAAACATTCATGGCACCGCCGGGACTCGAACCCGAAACCTGTGGTACCGAGCGCCAGAGCGCTAGTCACTCGGTCATTCAGGCCCTTGTAATATTAATATTACTTATATAATATTAGTCCTTTCCTTATCACACGTTGATTGGCTGTTCATTGTATGCATCAGATGAACATGAAGCCACAGATATTTTAGTAAAAAGGAGTAATACACGGATGTAGGAAGATGCGAGTTCAAAAACTAAGGTGTAACAGTCAATGCTTCCAAAACCAAAGAACTAGATGGCGATTGTGAAAGTAAGTGCAAAAGTCTCGCATGAACATTAGAGCGACCTGGCAGGAGTTTTTAGTTTTCTTTCCATATGACACGGCGAAAGAGGGATTTTTTTTTATTTAGAAGTTCGATAAAATATATTCCCTTCCGCAAAATATACATTTCCAACTCAGTATAATATTCTTTTAAATTTCAGCTTTCCTTTCACCAAATTCCTTTTGGTGTTCAACAATTTAAGGAGTGGAATGACTTACACGAATTTTTATGGAGTCAGATGATAAAGTTGTCTCATACGTGTTAGATTTCTTGCTACATGCTTATAATAAATAATATTAATATATAAATAATAATAATATAATATATATTATAATAAAGAATTTTTATTACAAATTATTTAATTATGTAAATGCAGATTTAGTAGATTTTATTTTTTTGGGATCTGTGAACAAAATTTTTTTTAACAAATTGCTGCAACTAATAATTAAAAAAAAAAAAAAAAAAATGGGTTTTTTTTTATATAGATAAAAGCATATATCATATTACGATTTATAAATATGTCTACATACGAAAATGCCAATGATAACGAAACAAAAATAATAATGGAATAACTACATAACTTAAACACAAAATTAGCATTAAATACTATTTGCCTATCACCAAAAGTTCAATACCGGTATTCGGTATTTTTTAGATCTTAATACCGGTTTTAATACCGGTAGTAGAAATTTTAGAAAAAGAAAGAAACACAGGTGTTTTTTTATTTTATTTGAGAGTTTTATTAGAGAACCTTAAATATCACAAAAAAAATTTTTTTACATATAAATTATAATAGTATAAAAGAATACCAAAAAATTAAAGGAACATCTTATTTATTTAAATCACAAAAAAGTGGAAATATCACTATTCAGTCTGTGGTACTATTACAAATTTTTGAAATGTCTTCTTGATAAACATAATGCACTATCAATAAGGCTGGAAAGTAATTTTTGCACAAAATTACAAGCTGTCGAAAACGCTCTTTCAGCATCTACGCTAGTGGGTTGTACTGTTAGCAATGCGTGATATACTTTATCCAAGTATTTACCTCTAAATCCCTCATCTTCAAATAAATCTATTTCTCGTCGGATTGTTTTGGATATGGCTGATTTATGTATTGTATTTTGGTTTGTTGAATTTTTTTTTAATTATTGTTCAAGAGAATTCCTTTTCACTATCGATATTAGTGTCATCATAATTTTCGATAACTGTACCGAATTCCTCTGAATGTGGATAGGTTTGTGGGCAAAAATTTTTAAGAAAGTTTACTATAAATTTGATCAAATTAGAATTGGTTAGTCTCTTTCTGATAGTTCTTTTTTATTCTCATTTTAAAAATCATTATAATTATGTAAATACCGAAAGACATTTTCTATTTCGGTATGTCTTCCCTTCTGTGCGATTTTCAATGTAATATGTAATTCTACAGATAGTGATATGTGCTGTTCTTTCAGTGACTGCCGCATGAAATTTATTGTTGCATTAGCTAGAATCTCTCCGACATAATGCCTCAACAGCCAATTTTATTGGAAGTAGAGCTGATACAGTTCTGGATATTAAGTCGAATTCACTATCGAAAAAATTAATTTGCAGGTTTAAGTCGATCATTGCATTTTGGATTTTTTTTTTTTTTTTTTTTTTTTTTTTTTTCCAGTTTCAAAAAACGTTCCATCATTAGGAGTAAACTATTTCAACGTGTTTTAGAATAAAGTATTGACATATATTCTGTTTTATTTCAGTTAGTATATATTTTTGTAATACGGCATTTTTTGTAGGGGGACGTTTAAATATCTTAAAAATTTTTCAAATTTTATAAATTATAGGAAGCAATTCTTGAGGAGTTAATATTTCATCCTCATTAGCAATATCTTCTTCAATAATTACATTGTCATTAACTTCATTGTCACTCTCACTCTCTTCGAATTCGGAATCCGAAGTTTCTATATCCACAGTATTTGGATTCTTCTGTTCTTTATTTTTTTGGTATAATACATCTATTACTCCTAACTGAATTCCATGAGCATAGCACAATCTCAGATTTGCACCAATCAAGTTTCAAACTTTTTTCATAACTGTTGCTCCATCAGTTGTTATGGATACAATACCTTCTTTCAGCCAACGGCCGTACCATGCTGAATATACCGGTTCTCGTTAGATCACCGAAGTCAAGCATCATTGGGCGCGGTCAGTACTTGGGTGGGTGACCACCTGGGAACACTGCGTGCCGTTGGCAAATTTGGGACCTGAATGGCCGAGTGTCTAGCGCTCTGGCGCTCGGTGCCACAGGTTTCGGGTTCGAATCCGAGCAGCGGTGCCATGGATGTTTGTAGTGGTTCGGAATCCACTTTAAGCCGTAGGTCCCGGTCTTCTATGACTGTAAGAGCGCTTACGGAGCAAAAGTCAGGCTTCTACCTACGGGTGCTCCACCACAACAGAAGCTGCTTCCTTCCCCTTCAATCATGAGTCCATATGGGCTCGTGGGCTTGGCCAGCCAAGTGGGATAAGAAACAACAACAACAACAACAACATACCTTCTTTCAGAGATAATCCATATTTCGCTAATTTAGATTTAAGCACTTCCACACATCTTTCTGTTGGCATACTTCCTGAGACATGTGTAAGTCCTATATTCCCCCAAAAAATTTTCTGAATGAATATTTATATTTAAATAGCGTCTATTTCTTACACTAGTCCATTCATCAAATGTAAGACTAAATTTTTCACCATTTACTTTTAATTGTATTAACTCATGTTTCAAGGAATTGCGAACCCCGTCACTGTAGTTTATAACAGTTCTTATAGTGTTAATCGCTGTTGGTAGATTTTTAAAACCTCTAGCGGATAGCGATTTTCTGAATTCAATATAAGTGCAAAACACTCGAAATGGCAAACCATCTAGTGCTGTCATTTTACTTATAATTTCATCCAAATTATCTTCTTTTTTTTTTTTTTTTTTTTTTTTTTTTTTTTCAAAATAATCTAAAATCCCTGATGGCTTGGGCTTAGAAATTGTGCTTAAGTTTGTATCTTCTTCGCAATTAGATTCTTTCAACAAATTTGTATCATGTTTCGTTTTTAAATGTGTATGGAGTCCGCTTGTACTTGCTCCATTCACTTTAATAACTCTTGAACATTTTTTACATTGTGCCACCATATTCTTTTCATCATATAAATAATGAAACCAAACCGAAGTATTATCAACTGATTTTTTATGTTCTTTGAAGTTATTCGTATTCATTATTAAAGGCTATTATTTATGAGAATATATATAATAAATCTGAAAAATATTTTGAACTCTTAAGTATGATATGCAATTACAATGTGAATAACAAACTCACCAATATAAAAAATATCGAAATATTACACACTTTCTTCACAACTACAACCTTGTTTTCACAGATAAGAATATCTAGTTTTCAGATAAGAATTCTAAATAAGAATAAGAATTTCACGGATAAGAATTCTAAATGTCTAGTAAATACCGAAAAAACGGTATTTAAACATGTGAATACCGGTATTACAAAATTGTACAAATGGATCAAAATACCGGTATTCGGTATCTCGGTATTGCAATCCCTACATATCACCTAATAACATAATTACAAAAGTTTTGGAAAAATTGAAAAAATATTAGTACATGTTTGTAATTAATGAACACTCAATTTTATAAAAATCCACTATTAATTTGAAGTTCTGGTAATAGCTCATTATTAACGTGCCCAAATAGCTATCAAAGAGAACCTGGTTCAGGTTCGTTGATGGAATCAGCAATGACTGTAGTCATTGCTTTTAGAAAACAATGAGTATTGATGATGTTTGTGAAACTAATTTAGCATAAAAAATAATTAAGAACTAAACTAATTAAACGTTTATTTAAGCATTTCGTATCGATAATCAAGCTACCTGAAGGAAGTTACCACCCCTTCATTTGTGATATACATATCAAGATCTCTTGGCGGAAAAAAAAAAAATCTGTAATAAGGGTGAGAAATATAAAAGTGTAAAATAATTAATTATAAATAATTTGCTTCAAAGCCATGTTGAAGTTGTATCTTTTTCTTTGTTAAATGAAGTGAGAAAAGTATATATATTTTTTTTATTATAAAAAAAGAGCATAAGTACAATTAATGCCCTACTTGGGCTATATGTTTATAACCAGCTATAGGGCAGGAAGGCTCAGATTCGAATCAGCTAGTGGCATCCTTTGCCATCACACACCCAAAAAGAAAAACCACATATGTAACGCAGTGTACATTTTAGTAGGCTGCGTACACAAAATTTACCTTTTCACAGACAATTGTGTGTAATATATTATAATAATGCACTTTAACACTTCATTCCGCTGCATCAATATTTCTCATCCGAGTTAAATACTAGTTATAGACATCAATGACCAGCTCTTGAATATTAACAAAATAGGCCACTTGGTTCGATGTTGTCCTCAAGAAATTGACATTCTCGTTTATCTTTATATATATAATTTTTAATGCAGATTACAATAAAATTAAAATAATAAGTATGAAGGTGACATTTATAAGGTAATGTTACTAGTACGATATATCAAAATGTATAGACACTTTTTAAAGAATTGAATTTCTTGATCATTTAAACATTAGTTCAGCTTTTTAATCTAATTTGGTTAATTTTAAAAAATATTATTGTCTCTCACATATAAATGTTATATATCTCTGCAGTTGCAATATATCGCGGGTATATATCTCCCATATATAACCTCTATATGTAAAAATTTAAATTAATAATAAATATTAAATTTCTCTATTATCCACATTTGGTCCGTAAAATTGATAACTTTATTAAGAAACACCAATGAACTTTATTTTCTATGAAAGAGCAGAGTAATGACTAGTTGGAACAGGACGTTGCGAATAATTGCTTTGTATTTACCTTTCATATGGATAAAAATCCAGAAAACTCCCAACACGCAGCTTGATTATCGATACGATATTACATAAGTTGTCACAATCTCCATAGATTCTCCTCATTTCTGACAGCAATGTCTGCAACGATGCCGCTAGCGGATTCGATTAAGATCTGTTATCTTAAAAACTAGGCCACTCGGCCGAAGAAATGAAATTTACATTTAAAGCGATATTATCTTAGGCAATATTATTAAAGCGACACTATTTTTACATTATTTCAGAAATTTCCTTTTTTTCTAAAAGGGCATTTCAGTTCTGTGATGTAGTAGTAGTTAGTAGTATTTGGTAGAAGGTAGTCGTGATTGGTAATAAGTAATATTTAGTAGTAGTTGTTAGTAGTTTGTTATAGGTAGTAATAGTATTTATTAGGGCTGTTCGAAGTTGAAATTTGAAAAAGTTATAATATATCGTCTATCTACTAGAGCGAAATTACGATATATCGATTTTATACAAATTTAAAATTCCAAATATTGAATCTGTTTTTGAATCGTAAGCAACGAAATGGGACTTTGAGTTTGACCACCACGTTTGAGTTTGACCACCACTTTCCGACCACCAATTTAAAAAAAAAAAGTTTTTAATGATTAGTTTTATATTACGTTTATTTTTGTTCACTTGATAATTTATTTCATTGTCTTCAACACAAAAGGATTTCACTTTTGAAAACAAATTATCTATTTTCCCCACTTCATTATGCATATTTCATTGCAAAATATCTAATTTAGACTTAAATTAGTGGTATATATTTAGGTGCATTTGTTTAATTTCCCCCAAAGTGGAGTACTACTTCCTTCAAAGTGAAGTACTACTTTTTTCCTGAACAATAAATATACAAAATATATATTATTCAATACACAAAATTGTATTAGAAGGAAAAATAAAGAGGATTGAAATTTAATTATTAGTGATGTTATTAGAAAGCAAAATTGGGAGACGAATATTGATTATCTATATTTAAAGCCACCTCTCTTATAGTTAACATTAAACGAATTGCAAATATTATGATATATGCTTCTTCAATGAAAAAACAATATACAATATTATTGAATATATAGCTGTTATATAATCTTACCGCCCGACTCGTATCAGCACGAGCCTTTGGTGAGCATTAGGACAATGAAGTTCAATCATCTGGCGGCTTTGTTGTAGACACTGTTTTAAAAAAAGAGGAGACTCGGTGGTTTTTGTGATGTTCAGCATGTTGCCTCGTTAGTTGGACTACCTGGTTTGAGTTTTCCAGGTTTTCTCCCATACGATATGAGCAGCCTGGGGGCCAATTAAACACACTCTTCAATTAAAAACACATCTGCTGATATTCCTCAAGGGAGCAAAGACGGCCAGATGGCCAATTGGCTAGCGCTCTGGCCTTTGTTATCATGGGCTTCAACTTCGATTCCTGGCCATGGCATGGATGTTTGTGAGTGGTCCCGAGTTAACGTTAAACTGTAAGTCCCGGTCTGTTCAGCCCCTCTTGTAGACAAAATGAGCGTAAAGTGACAAACCAAACCCATTTGTGGGATAGTTCCCTCTAAAAGACCTCCCGGAAGGCATTGCCCGCCTTCTTTAGCCAGGTGAGTCTTCTACCTAGCGGTACTCCGTCACAATAGAAGTTGTCCCCTTTCCCTCTATCTATGAATAGAGTATTCAAGGCATGTCCTTCCCGCAGGACAATGAGGAACACACACAATCTTACCAATGAGAAGGGTTAGTATGAATACTTAGCAAGATGGCAATATTAAGTACAAATTTCTAAAGCACTCACAAATTTTTTGTTTTAGATTTATACAAAACAAGCAGATAATTATTAGTCAGAAACAAGTAATATAAAAAAAACCTTTTTATAAAATCAATTCCTACTTTTTATTTCACTCTATTACAGAAAGTCCTTTATAAATAATTTTCATTCCTTTTTTTTAAAGTTTATTTGGCGCCGATCTATTGGTAAATACATGCAACTTAAATCTAAAAAAAACCCAAAATTAATTAATTAAATTTAATTACTGAATTAATATTTGAAAAAACTGCATTAACATCCAGTGTCATCCACTACAAGTTCAAAAAAAAAATGTATTTGAACTTGAGCGGATGAATAAAAAGCATTTTATTAACGATTGAAAATTTGAACAAGATATATATATAGGGAGAGTGTGAGCTAATAGAAGGAATTGAAAAAAAAAAAGTATAGATAAAATCTAATCAATTTTTATATGACTTATGAAATAAAAAAATCCCTTGTAGATAACTTAAATAAAAAAAATAAACTTAAAATGTTGTGCGGAAAGCCTTTTGCTTACATTCTTGTTAGAATAAGTTCTCTTTAATTCGTCCCGTGATCACGTGATCATTGACCAAGGTTGTGTTGGATTTTCAAGCGTTAATAATTTTAAGGGGATTATAAAAAATAAAACACTCTCAATAAAATTTAAACAATTAAAACATGTACATATTTAATGTGTTACCCATATTCTGTATTACCCATATAAATATCTGTAAAGGCCAGGGATGGTCAACCCAAATGATCTTGCGGGTCACTTTGGAAATGCATCATAACTCAGCGGGTCGCATATAAAATTATATATCCTCATATTAGATTTAGACCCACTATACACATTTTTTGGAGGGAAAAATTGAAATATAATGAGCTATTATTTTTGTGTTTACTATTATTCTTACATGTAAACATAGACAATATAATAATAATGATACTAAACGCATATTGTACAGAAATATATAACAAAATGAAATACAAAAAATATATAAATATAAACGAAATAAGAAAAAATGAAATCATTAAAAAATATTTATTTTACTAGTGCGATATTTGTTTCTTTCACTTAGCTTTTGCAAATCGTAATTGGTGTTGCAGGTTAGCGTCCGTTGTGTTTGAACATGTTTTGTGTTTAGTTAATTTCCTTTTCGAAAAAACGATTCGTAGGTGTAAGTTAAATCAAAAGCGTTAACAACTTCAACTAAGAATCTGGTTTGTTCTGCTATCAACAATTAACTGTGCGTATCTAGGAATGGCCACTGCAAAACTTAAAGTGAAACATAGAACCTATTATATTAGATGTTCCAAGAAGCGCGCTCATCATGAGTTTGCAGAATATAATTTAATTATTCTGCGAATTCATAACTATAAACTCGTAAATAAAACAGACAATAGCTGTCCTATATTCGTCAGAATATTATTTTAAAATCAAAATTAATTTTTTCTCATAATTTCGACAATTAATTTTTGAATATACGGATGCACACATAATGTATTTTTTTAATACATAGGTTTTCACTACTTTGGCCATTATAAAATAAATATATTTTGTAAAAATGTGATAAATCTCACGGGTAGGAAAAATATTCAAGGCGAGCCGCGGGTTGGTCACCCCTGGTATAGACTATATATTTGACGAGTGCGAAAAGCATTGTGTCGCCATCTGGTGGTGTCAACAAAAACCCGAATTCAGGGGGAAAAAAATGCGGAAATAAAGGCTCGATTAATGTTGAATTATAGAATGTGCAGGTAAACACCGGTTAAAGAGAGGTTACTATAGTTTTAAAATTTTCACCATATTGACTTAAATGAAAATTATCTTTTAAGTAAAATCAATCCGGGTATTTTTCTTTCATTATATACATTCTTCTTGTTTTCTATATACATTATGAATTATGTATATGAGGATGAAAAGTATCATTAAATAAATTATAGATTACATAAATACCACAAAATTTAAGTGCATGGAAATATCAAACATATTCATATAAAATCTTAAAATGATAAAAAATTTAAAAAAAATAATAACAAATAAATAAATACAGTAAAACTTTTAATAAAATTTCTATTTTAACTTAAACAAGTAATAAAATAAAAAAAAAATTTAAGTCTATTCCTACTTTTTTTTCACTCTATTGCAGAAAGTCCTTTATAAATAATTTTCATTCATTTTTTTTAAAGTTTATCTGGCGCCATCTATTGGTAGACATATGGAGCTTAAATCTAAAAAAAACTAAACTTAATTACTGAATTAATATTTGAAAAAGCTGTATCCACATCAAGTGTCATCCACTACAAGTTCAAAAAAAATGTATTTGAACTTGAGTGGATGAATAAAAAGCATTTTATTAACGATTGAATATTTGAACAAGATATATATAGGGATAGTGTGACCTAATAGAAGGAATTGAAAAAACTTGCATATCTTCCTTTTTTGGCAACAAAGATGCTTGATTATCACTAGCCCCACCGTCAGCAGTACTAAATACTCTGTCAGGCACACTTTTACTCTGAATTACCAAGTAATAGTTATGAAGAAGCACTGATGAACAAATATCAAACATCGGAAATCGCCAGAAACGTCCAAATTCACAAAATCAGGCAGAAATAGGATCTCCAATTGGCATTTCCGATTCGCCATCATCTCCGAAGCGGTTACTCCATATCGGTTTTGACAATCAGTTATTCCATTGCTGGAAATCGATATTTCAAAATTGAGCATCGGATTTGCCGATCTCAGAAGCGATTATTAAGGTTTTGAAAACCTTTCATTTTCTTTCCTTATGACACGCAAATGAGGGGCAAGGTGCCCATAGGTACAACAAGGTTCTGTCTGAAAGCTATGTCTTCCATTCACTAACAGTCGTGAGCTGTGGCACACATAAATGGAACACTGGTTCATCAATGTATACAGATTCAAAACAATAAATTCACTATAGTGATTTCAATTCTAACTTATGTGATTTTTTCATATAATATGCGTTTTTTTTTTTTATGTGGCGAAATTAAATGCTTTTTTTCCTTAACAAAGACTTAATTTAAAAAAAAAAATACTTTATTTTAATTAAATAAGAGGATTTCGTTATTGCACAAAATTTTTTTCTTCAATTATGAATTTTTATTTTTGGAAATATGAATGATACATTTAAGGTAACAGACCTATTTAGAAATCTTTTATTTTTACAAATCAGCTTAAAATTGAAACTTAAATATTTTAATTTATAATATTAAATATTATTATCAAAATGAAAATATCAATTAATATACATATATTATTACTATCGATCAATAATTGACGAGGATTTAATTGAGACATATTTTTGCATGTCAATGTCAGCAAATTTATTTTAATGCTTATATTTGGAATTATTATTTGAAAAAAAATTTCTGAATCTTAGGGAAAAGAAAATACATCTCACTAATATAAGTTCTGACAGTAAAAAATATATTATTTTAATGTAATGATGAATATGATAAATGCTATATTCAGCCATCTTTTCAAAATTTGTTAAATATATATAGATCTTAGAAAGTATAACTTAGTAACTTTAAAAAATAATAATAATATATATCGTTTTTAAATGCTCATTAATAAAACACATTAATACAGCTAAAAGTTGTAAATGCATATCAATAATTCTGAATATAAAATTTTGTATCATAGTTGTGGAATTACTGTGTACAAAAATATATATACTAAAACTATTAAAATAATTTATTAATAATTATTTCATTTTTATTGTGATTTTCCTAACTCAAAAGTTCAAGATTTAACATTATATTTTATATAATAATACAATCATATCATTTCATTATAAATATATGTATTAAAGTGATTGGATATTGTTTTCATCTAGATTAATTTTTTCATTCTATCGTTAGACTTGATTAATTATTTGCAAATGTTAATATCTAAAAATTCCACTAACTTTTTAAATAGACTTTTGAACTTTATTGTAATTGAAATAGATTATCTATATTATTCATCGTCATACACAAATTATCTCCATAATATTGAAGAAATATTGCTTACAATGTTTATGGTGAATTACATTATTCTTTTATAATATATATTTAAAAATAATTCTACTTCTATAAAGTGACTTATTAATTACATTTATTTATAGAGATTTATTCTGCATTCTTAAGCCAAACAATTTTTTTTTTCTTTAATCGTGCATTTATTCTTAGAATGTTTTAGTAAAATAAAGACACTAAGCAATAGTTTAATAAAAATTTAAAAGATGGATAGTAAATTTAAAATTAAATATATTATCTTACTAAGAAATTATTTTTTAAATACATAAGTTGAAAATTAAAAGCTTAATCTGTTGTTCTTTTCTTCAGATTTGCAAATTTTATTAAAAATATAATAAAAGAATTAGCAGTCTAAAATATTGTGTCAAATCCTTGGGATAAAACCAATTTTTGATTTCAATAGATTACGTTTCTAAAATAATTTTATATTCCTCTCCTTAGTATATAAGTATTATGGTATAACTGAAAAGTAGATGGCAGCACTGTCCTAATTCCTTGATTTTTTTTCGGACAATCTTAATAGATTATTTTCAAATTGAAACAGATTCCCACAACATTATTTTACAATAGAACACATTAAGACTATAGAAATTCAAATTTAGTGTATCAGTTATTTTTATTGGATAAATTATGCACATTATTTTATAAAATTTCCCGGTACTTACGTATTAACGCCACCGCAGCAGAAGTTACCCTAATGCGCCAATAAAAGCTGCCAATGCGCCAAAGAGACTGTTTTGAATCTATGTTAAACTCTATATCGGCCCATTTTCACCGAAATTCGATTGACTACTTTGTTTTTAAATAAAGTGTTTTATATATTTTATGATTTGTCACAAAAATTTTAAGTGTAGATTAGCGCCACTTAAAAACCGCCAAATCTGTAGCTGCGGTGGCGTTAATACGTAAGTACCAATTTCCCCTTCATTGAATGAGAAATTGTACTGATATTGTGTATTTTGTCAACTAGTTGTGCATAGAGAATAAGGCTTTTTAGTACATTCTGATAATAAGTGCATCTGATATCTATGCATATATCACATTCTTTATGCATCACATGGTTATTTTGAATTAAAACAATATAACAGTTTTATTTTAACATCATGCAATGTACATTAGTTGGGCCATTCTAATTATAAGTATAAAAATACTTTGGTTAACAATGCCTTCAGATAATGACATACTTGAATAGCGAAAAGTGAGAGAAGAAAAAAATTTCTTTCGCTCTTGATTAAGTGAATCTCAATCAGATCTAAACAATCAGTTGGATCAGCTGACAATTAATAATAATAATAATTAAAAAAATAAATACAAGGGCATTTTTTACTAGATGCTTAGAAATGTGTGAGGCTACCAACATGACCTTAAGAAAATTTTAGAGAAAGAATTCAACTTTTCTATAACAATCAGGCTAAATATTAATAAAAAATAGCAACTAAAAGAGATAAAGTCTAAAAAAATTTACATGTCAAATTAATTACACAATATATAAAAATAACAAAAATTTGAGTAATTAATGAAAGCAAATTATATATAGAAAATTATGAATGGTGCATAAATAACGATGTCAAATTAAAAATGTTTACCCCAAGAATACAACAGAAGTTATATTATTATACAGGGTGGCTAAAGAAATTGTGAAAAAAATGTCCCTGACTGAACTTAATAGATTTTCTGATTTACGACTACTAATTATATTAGTTTCTCTATTCTCAATCACTGCACGTGTATAATATTAATCATTAAAAACACTTTTACTGTTAATTAATAAGAAAAAATAATTTTATGAAAATAATTTTAAAAAAAATGGAATGAACATCTTAAAAAAATCTATTAAAGCAATATATTATATTTCTTACATGTAAAAAATCATAGAAACTTTACCAAAATCACGGATCTGTTTTGAATCCAAAGATAGCATACATTATGAAATATATTATTTATGAAGTTTCATAAGTAATAAATAACAATGACAGCTGAGCGAATGAAAAGTAATAAATAAAAAGGGTGTGATCTTTCCAAAAGTTTCATTAGGGTTGCAGTTAGCTACATTCCTTGGCTTATCACTCCTCTTATAATAATGAAATTTTAAAAAGTCACCATACCCTTAGAAAAAAACTGTCTCGGATTTCTCTTGCTATAATCATTAACTTGGCTTCGAATGTAGAAAAATGATAGTGCAAAATCACCAATTTCACGTATGCTTGGTGTAAAATATTCTTGTCAGTAATTTTTTCTGATTTTTTTAGATATTTTTACAAATTTTCCAGGCGATAAAATTCCTTATTCTCTCTGATATAGTTTTTTTTTAAACATATATGCCCATGCTCATAATTTTTTAGATGTGGAAAAAATTGTCCACTAAAATTAAATATTTAACAATTTAAATTAAAATTGTTTTTTCATCTATCATGCAGAATATTAATTTATTGTCTATATATACATAAAAATAAAACTAGAAAGCTAATAACAAACCTTTAATAAAACTATACACGAAAAAAAAAAAAAAAAAATTATAAAACAATCAATAATAAATAAATAAATAATTCCTAACACAATATAAATTGATAAAATTTTTAAATAAATTAAAACAGAAATAATATGAATATTTGAACTGTGTAGAACAAAGTAAAATAAACTAGCACACAAATGAATTATTTATAAATAATTAATAATATAGAGACAATTTAATTTTTAGAGAATTATTTTTTTTCATAGCAAAACAGAAAATATTTTAAATATGTACCATACAAAATGGATTCCAATTGAATTAAAAATATGTTTGAATGAGTTTATAAGAATAATAAAAAGCAATGATCTTGTTTCAGTATCAAAAAGGTTAAAAATTATCTGTAAAAGAATAGACAAAACTACAATCAATAAAACATATTTACAATAAAAGAATCGCAAAATAATGTTTCATTTTGTGTCAAAGTTATTAAGAATCTATTTAATATGTTGAAGTTTTAAATGTTAAAAACATCTGATAAAACAGAATAAAGATATTATTCCTTATGCTTATTGTATTTACAAGCACTTATTTGAAGCAATTTAACAAGTATAGCACTCATGCTTGAGGTAGAAAAAATTATCAAGCATTAAAATATATGATTATGTTATTTCATAGCATACTGATACATTATTTCATAACAATGTTTTTTCATATAAATTTAATTCATGGTTAACAAAGATATATTATTTATAACTGAAAGTAAATTATACAAATTTACAACCTAAAAGAAAATCATATACCTATTGAATTAATATTTTCTATTTCTTTTTATTAAAGATATAGAATAAGTTTTATTCATTGAGAAATAAATGATTTGAGCTTCATTTCATCTCCTTTGAGAACAGTGAATTACATATAAAAAGATATAAATTGATTGAAATGATTTACATAAATTTTTCTTAATTTATATATTGCTAATAGGGCAAAATTTTTCAACTTTCTATAATTAAAATAATCCAAAAATTTTCACCAGATATTTGTTAAATACATTAACTTGCAGTTTAAAAAGATTTTTTAAGCTTCGTTATATTATATTAAAATATCTTTTATCCTAAATATTGAGTATTAAGTTTTCACAAAGTATAATTAATCTAATCTACTTAAAAAAGGACAAAACAATAATAATAATAGAAAAAACACAGCAAATAAGAATAAGTTACTACAAATGCACAGCAAACAAAATACAGTATAAGTTAACAATAAAGTCAGAGCAAAAATTTTACATAAGTTAATTGTAATTTTTTTAAAGTACTTCATTAAATTTATTTAAAATAGTATCAATAAATATACTAAAAAATGTTCTGTGTATTTTTTAAGCTTCATTAGTTATAATATTGCATTGACATAGTTATTCAAATTAATATGATAAAATTTATCATTTTATAAAAACAACAAAAAAATACTTTAACATAGAAAAGTTGTAAAAAAAAAATTATATATTTCATTTCATGAATACTTACAAATCAATATCATTAAAAAATAATTTCATATCAATAATTATACATAGTCATTATTAAAATAGTTTATTATTATTATAACAGATTTGTCTGTATATTTTTTCTCAATTTTCTGTTAAATTAAAAAAAAAAAAAAAAACCCCAAAGAATCAGTAATGTTTGTTATTCACAATGCAGGAAAAAGGGAAATTATATTTGTGGACAATTTTACTGCATTTTTCATTTAAACTTTTTCTTGGATATTTAAAAATGGGCATTTTACATTTGTTTAAATACAAATAATTGAGAACAAAATTGAATAAATTGAAATAAAGAAGCCAAGGAATCAACTGATCTCAAAATCAAATTAAAAAAAGTAGTTTTCCATAATTTTATTATAAAGGCTTATAAGAAATTCATGGACTTCATCCAAATGAATGTTTAAAAAATGAATTTTGTCAGATAGTTATTTTAAACAGCATTATGAATATAAAATATCCTGCACATGCATAATAAACAAAAATTAATTTTCTAGGAATCATTATATGCATACTCTAAACCAATATAATAAACATTCTGTTAGATTAGTATGAAATTTTGCTAAAATATTCAAAACTTTAAATATATATCACATTTCTGTATGCAATAGTAACTTGCATGCAATACAGAATAAGTATAGAGATCAACATATACTATGTAAAGTCAATAAATAACATTCTCTAAACTTGAGGGCAACTTTTGTATACCATACAACAAGAAGTCTTGCAACTCAAAAATTGACACTTTGATTTGATGAGAATGAATTCCTCACATAAAATGATGCTTAAGTTATCATTAGGATGATGTTTTTTCCGAGTATTTAAAAATTTTCAGCAATAGAGCGAAAAGATTTTTTTGGGAGGGGAGTGAGAGAGGGAAAGTTCCCCTTTTAAGTTTTGAAAAATATTCATTGCAATGATTGTATAATTTTTTTAAGAATTTTCTTATTTATCAAGTTGAAATTTATATTAAATTGGTATATTTAAAGCCACATTATCAATAAGTTTAAAAAAATTACCCAGCTTTCCCTATTCAAAAAATTTTTACAATAAATCAACATACGAGAGAAAGTGAATGTGATTGTTAGATAAAAAAAATAGGCATGGTGATATATATATATATATTGATAGGGTAAGATTATTATACTAATAAGTATAATGAAGTATATATTAATGAATAAGTATTATGATGTAAAAATTGGAACAAAATTAAAAAATGTGACAAAATCTAAACAAGAAAGATAATTAGCCAGTAAATAGTTGAATAATAATAAGGATTTTAAAATATTTTATTGAACATGATGGGTTTTTTATTCTTACAAACATGCATTGTCACTGTTTAAAAAGATATATTTTTCAACAAAATCCTTCTTGTTGTAGTTGGGGGGAGAGAAATAAGTTGTCCTCATATACAGAAAGCAAGTATAAATAATGAAAGAAATAACTATTATTTAAACATTTACATGTGAAAGGGTTAGAAGACAATCTATATCCATGAAATAAGATAAATTTATGTAAGTAGAAACTTTTTACAGAACATAAACGCATGTAACAAATTAAGTATTGATAACACTTGCCCAATTTTCAAGTTTTAATAAAAGTGAATGAAAATTTTGTTCGTTTTAACATAAATCCTTTCCTTTATAAATTTAAATTTACTTAATATTTTTTTAAACAAAAATTCTGTTACATTTATTTATCATCACTTAATAATAACATTCAGTCAAAAATTATAAAATTTATGATTAGATTAATTTTCAAGATAAGCATTTAAGTTAATTGATTTACATAAAATTGAAAATAAATAATGTTACAAAATATTTCATTAATAGTGTTTTTTTTTATGGAAAGTTATATTAGAAATTTTATGAAATAAAACACATATACTGTACATCTCATAACATGCAAATTCTATAGAGTATTATGAAAATTATTTTAAAATCAATGAAATTATAAACTTAAAATTTATATGGTTTTATTACATTAAACATGCATATAACAAAAAAAAAATCATTTTCATAATTAAAAATTTTATCAACTTTTATAGTGCAATATTAATGAACAATAAGAAACTAATACAATACTTAATATGTTAAAAACATGTTTATCTCTGCAAAATGAATGAATCTCAAAGTAGAAATGCAATTTAATTCATACCCTTACCGTTCAATTTTGAAAACTATTCAAATTTATATTAGTTCTAAAATGCACTGGGACTACTAGATCCAAATCTAGTAGTTCCAACTTATGTGCATTTTTTATTTTTGTTATCCACCAAAAAATTCACTACCAAGGGTATAAATTAGTAACATTTCAACAAATCATAAAATGTGTGTAAAACATATGATTTCATATATTAAAAATTAAAATATAAATTTTATTGAAAAATAGTATGCACACATGCTTTTTTTGAAGGAGATAGCTGCTCAGAATATTTAAAACATCCTTGTCCAGGTAAACCAGGAGACAAGGTTGTTTTTTTAAACCACCATTTGTATGTGAAATACCACACTAATATTGCCAAAACTCCACCAACAACTTTTTGTATCATTGAATGAAAATACATAATGGTTGCAACAAGCATCACATCCCATAGTATGGCAAATAAAGTAAGGCAAATAAACGCCCCTCTCACATAAGGTGTTAATTTACTGTAATGCTCTTTCAGATGTTCAAGCTGATTTTCTGTTAAAGGTTTAAGTGGACTCTCTTCATCAAATTCATCATTGCGAATCAAATCTCCTATTCTTTCCCATCCTCTGATAGATTTAGCTTCTTCTGCAATCAACAGACTACAATAAATCAATAAGAAAGCATGGCCAGATATATCAAATCCTTTCCAAGTTGATCCACCTGCTATGCATCCTGCTTTTGTATTATACTTGGGTGAATAACAACCAATAGTTAATGATTCTATCAAAATGAATGATTTTGTAAAACAAAACCACGTAACAGTTCCGATCAGCAAACGATAAAAGTGTTTTTTTATTCTCTCTACATCGCCGCAGCAATATACGTATGATGTTAAACCTAAAAATGTCGATACAGATAATAGTGTCCAGGCCCATCCCCATTTAACGAAATAATAATTAAACATGTTAGTTTTCCTTGAAAAATAAGTACGAGGAAGAGGGGCAAAATCACCAACCAATGATCCGCAAACTAAAGCTCCTAAGTATATAGTGATCTTGATTTCAGTTTCAAACAGAACGATTTTTCGACAAACGTGCATGACAAGCATCACCAATACATTTTTTAAAGTAGTAGGATCGGGAAGGGGTTTTTTCCCAGCAGCACCAGCTTTTTTTGCTTGGAAATTCTGCCATTTCAATTCGCGAGCAGTAGTTTGCCTTTTCACGCCACCCATGTTTGTTTTCCTTATACTTACTTCCTTACTGAGTAAGAGTTGAGTAATTGTAAAACTGACTTTTTCCTTTTGTAAATATTGTAACAGATCAATATGGAGTTAGAACAATACCTTTAAACTGTTATTGCTACAATGAAGAAATGATAAAGACTTCAAATTAAATAAAATAATTATTGATCTATTTATGTGAGAACTTTTTCTAAAATTATTTACACTTCAATTTTCCTTTTTTAATATTTTTTTCTCCCTCAGAAGTTTTTTTCTCACCACAGTTTTACAACAAAAGGATTAAATTAATATGGAGATCCTTTTATTGTAGCTTATTGTAGAAGTCCTTGGCCACCTCGTAGCGGCCTCCAGCTCCTTCATTGTTATATGTTGAAACATAGCGGCGGTCTCACGCCCATTGAGTTAATAAGAAATAAATGATAATTAAATGCCCCTTTAAAAAAGTTTTATTTATTTAGCAAAATTATAAAATGATTTATGTGTGGGCGTAGCACAATTGAAAGGAGAACATTGTAACTCAGGATTAGAATTAATTTAAAATGTTTAGAACAATGTGAGGTTTTTGTTGTGTTTGCTGGAAGAAATATCATAATCGTAATGTTGTAGGGTATTTAAAACTGGGTTATTGATGATTTCGTGCTGCTACTATAGAAAAAAGGAATATTTAGATCATAAAGGAAATTAGAGGAAGCAATATTATTTGAAACATAAACAGATGAAGCAGTTAGAGAGGGAAAATCTGGAAAATTGAGAGAAACAATAGTAGTTTTAATTGCATGGAGAATTGGAGAGGGAACATGACTATGTTGAATGCTTCAATTTTAAATTAAAATATCAGTGCCACCAGAGACTGGATTTTGTGGCGTGTCATTACGATAGAAAATTTAACCAAAAAAATTAGGAGAGGGATCAGATTTTAAAAGTGTTTCCTGAATTAATATAATATCCGGATTATAAGTCAAAAAACATCAAATTCAAAAAGTTTATTTTTTTAAACTACATGTATTCCAATAGCAAATGTAAAGAACAGTAGCCGATTGAACCATTATGAGGCATTTGGGAGAGATTGAGACGCTAGGCCAGTAACAAATGCCTGGAGTTTATCTGCTTTAGTCTGAGCAGTACTTATTTTTTGAATAAGGCTATCCAGACCATCCAGATTAGTAAATACAAAGATAAATTTTCACATAAGATAGCTAGCTTTTTTTTTTAATTTGGATGCCATCAACACATATTAATGAATTCAATTGGCTTTGAGGATTGAGGATTTGATTTTGAGGAATATGAACAGGGATATTAGTAGTTTGAGGATGAGAATTTTTGAGTGCTGCACCCAAACTTAAATTAGCAGAAACCGGTCTGGTAGAATTAAATTTTGGACTTACAGTTACAGCTACAGTTAATTCATGTGGGTACTTTAATATTTTCTTTGATGCTACATTCTTTATGTGATGTTTGAGACCACATTTTAAGCATGCTTTTGAAACCCCAATTAATTGAGTTGTGGTGAAAAAAGTTGCATTTAAAGCACTGTAGTACTATAGATAGTTTATTATACTTTTTAATAACAATCGTTTGATAAAGAAAACTATTGAGTTTAAATATCTCATTATTTAACTCATTTCTAGTGAGAGCAGTGTTTTTTGAATTTTAAAATTAAATATAAAATTATATGTATTCAATTTTTGAAAAATAAAAAGTATAGTACAAAAAAGAAATATGCCATGCATAAATATTCGGTTCATAAATATTAATTAACAAATCTTATTTTTGAGAATTTTATTAATTCTAGATATAACATAATAGAAGATTTTTTGTGAAATTCAGTTCAAGTAATAAATGTTAAATAATGAATTGCCTCTATTCTTCAAATCACAGACTACAGTTAGTTTGTAAATATTTATTAAAAATAAAATTATTTAAAAATTTGGATAATTAATAGAATAATAAATTAAAAAAAGGGTAAATAAAGCATATTTGTGGTAGAGGAAAATTCAGCAATTATTAGAAATTTAAAAAATTATGCATGGTGGTAAATAATTTACAAATGTAAAATATTTATAAAATTTGAAATTAATTAAAATTTAATACACTTATTTAAAATAGTCAGTGTAGAAATATTTAGCAGTATGTGTTCACCAACAAATTATTTATACTATTTGTTCCTCTAAAGAACAATAGATGACGCTACGATATGGTAATTTTCTTTGATACATATATTTTTATTCGAATTATTAAAAAAAAATTTCGAACAGTTCGAATCATTAAGATGATTTGAATCGCACATCACTAATCAGCAGTTAAGCGTTTTTGGTTGGTTTTACTATTTGGTTTTACACCCTCCTTCTTTCTGCAATGAAAGAGGACAAGTAGAAAATACTTGTTTCCACCCTACGTGCCATATCCAATTTGGCGAAAAACGAAAGTATAAAAATTGGCAAAAAAAAAAAAAAAAAACTACACGCACCACGGAAGGAAATCTCCTCAAAATCATTGCTTTAAATTTTTCTGAATAAATTTTTTTTTTAACAATACTCAAAATATGATAGCCTTTAAATAATGTTAAAATTTTAAAAATAATAAAAAATCTTGACAGAAATTCATATGTAGGTTCTTAAATTAAAAAAAAATATATTTTCATGTTTTAAAATAGATTGTCACCATATACAATAATTATAATGGAAACAAATCCTTAAAGATCTAGATCTAAATCCTATCATGGATTATATATTCAAAATTTCCAAGCATTTTCATGAAAAAATGCCCTTAAATTCGCAATGTAGCTGTTTTTACTATTCCAATTTACCATCCTGGAGTAAGCAGTTCAAAAAAAAAAAAAAAAAAAAAAAAAAAGGCCTAGAGCCATTTATGACTCGTCCTTTGAGTCCTTGCCACGTCTAAAAAGAGTTTTTTTCCTTCTTTTTTGTTCTAATGCAGCCGTCTAAAAAGAGTTCGTAGTGTATATTCTGACCACAATAGCTAAATAGCAAATCTGAGGAGCCCATTTAACTTTAAAATTAAAATATGCTACAATGTGCAACACAAACTCTAAATACTGGCTATCGTAAATTAATTAGAACAGTTATTTAAAATTAAATTAAATCTTTTATCTTTGTTAACTTCATTGAAATATTTGCAACAGCATTTTAATTGATCTAAATTAATTTTTTTATAACTGAATTAAAATATATTATATTTATATCTTTATTATAATTTTATTTATGTATTAGTATACATCCCGAAGAACCAAGATCAACAATCTTCAAAATGTAAACACCATGGTGGCGCCATCCTGCTCTCTCTTCAGTTACCTCACGGAGAAAATCGAAACCCGCCCATGAAGGCGGAGCTTCACTCCCATTGGTTTACCTCTGCTTCTTACTTTCACACGTTTAGCAAAACTCTTCAGAACTTCTCAGCCTTGGCCGCGAGGAAACGTGAATCGGCCCACTAATTGTACTTGATTAAATTTAAGTTTAATTTGATTTTTATTTATTTAGTTTTTCCTGTATGTTTTTTAATTTTAGCTATTGTAAATTTCTTAATTTTATCTTTTTAAATGAAGTAACTGCACAAATGTAATATTAATATTGATGAATATATTGGGGGTATATTTACCCCATAGGTACTCCGGAATAGGTATGTCCATTGCCGTTTCCAATAATTATACATTTCTGCGATACAATCGTATGCTATTAGCAATAGGTTGGTTGGTGAGTTTTTATGATGCAAGGACCGGATTCAGCCCTACAGTGCCAGGCACAAGTCCTTAACTTTTATAAAATACCTATATCAAAATATTTTTAATTAGTTGCAGTGCGTTAATATCTTTAAAAATAAAATATATATTCTCATGGTAATTATCTCCGAGGATTTTAATTAACTAAGGATTAGAAGCATTAAATCTAAGTTGTTCTCAATCGTTTAAAAAGAACATATTCTGATAAAATGAATTTAATAGATAAAACATTATTGCCATTTGAGCAGTGAGGAGCTCCGTGGAGATGTCTATGAGTAAAATATGAAATCGATTCAAAGTTTTGTCGATTTCACATTTAAAAATCTTATAAGATTTGAATTTGATAAGCTTGTAATGGTCCGTTTTATAAAATAAAATTTAGTATTCATTTTATGATCCCCAGAGGAGTCGATTGCTTTCTTCGTATACTTATTTACGTCCAGTGGTATTTTAAAATTAACTTGAACAGAAGAATTTTTTGTTGATTCGTCTTCTTTTTCATTACCGGAATGTCCTGGGATCCAAAGGAAATTTACATCATAACCTTTGTCTACTAATTTAAGGGGAATTTTAATAATCTTCACTATTATTGGGTGACTTTTTTTATTAAAATTTTGCAAGCATTTTTGCAACTTCTTAAATTTGAATATAATATAAATCCTTTTATTTAGAGCAAAAAGAACAGAATGATCTCTGCTGTAAAAACAGAAGGGAGTTTCCTCGAGAAACTCTTGCCCTTAAAAACAACAACAACCCCTACATGTTCCCTACTTTTTGAGGTATCTGTGAAAATAGTCAAGTATGATTTATACTTTTGTCTATGTTGTAATATTAAAGATCTAAATTCGACGTTGCTTGTAGATCCAAATACGACGTGGAATAAATCTAAATACAATGTAATTTTATTTACAAGTCACATTGTATTTAGATTTATTCCCCAGTTTCAGATCCAAATACGAAGATCCAAATTCCAAGATCTAAATACGATGTTGCCTGTAGATCCAAATATGATGTGGAATAAATCTAAATACAATGTGATTTGTAAATAAAGATCTAAATACGATGTGACTTGTTGCATTTATCCAATCTCCGAGGTTTAGAAGGAAGTATACAATTTGGAAAATCAATAAATATAATGAGTGGAAAGTGATCACTGTTATGTAAATCATCCTACACTCTGATAAATGAAAGTGTGTCAAGCTAGTGTTATTTAGTAGACACAGAACTGGGTCATTTAAAAATTTTTCATCCAGTTATCCTCTATTATTGTCACTATCCTATAAGAGTTATTGTTATTGTTATCACTACCCTATAAGATCTCAAAATAATAAAAATGGTTAAGGTAATTGTAAAATCAAAATATTCAAATCCTCTAAATGAGCTATATCATTTGGAGGCAGATAAATTGAAGATTGCTACAAGAGATTTTAATTTATTTTGTACTGCTACAGTTTGAATTCTTGTGTTTAGGGTAAGAATGCGAACACGGAATGCTTTCCAATAGAGTACCTTCTGTAGCTCGAATTACGCTGTTGGAATCGGAGCGATATATCATAATTTTTAATTTTAATAGCGCGATTGATGAGTAAATAGGTTTCCTGTAACGTGAAACATAGAGTTTTAATATCATCTTGGGGAGAAGAATAACCATGATAGTTCCAATTTAAAATATTACTACGTATAATTTAATGTTTTTTGAAATTATTGGATTCTCTTTTAGATCTACTTACGGATATGTTATTTCTAATCCCATTCCATCCACTATTTATTTGGTAATTCGTTTATTTCTAGTTTTCTTTTTCCTTTTTTCTAATAATTCTTCTCTGCCACCAGATCTTTTGCTTGCTTTTATCCAAGCACTGCGTTTTCTTTATTATCTTTCGATGTGCAAGGCATATTCAGTTCTAAAGTTAGATCAGATTTGTTTTTACTACAAACTGATATCATGCTGTGATTCTTATTGATTTGAGAACAGACCTCAAAGTCAGTTTCAGTAACTACTGATAAGGTTTTTTTTTTGAAGGATTGATAAATATAAAGATTGAAGTTTTGGTGTATGGGCATTCACAATTTTCCTAGCTTCTTGGAAAGAAACGCTTTGTTTTACTTTTATAGTTTGAATTTCTTTCTCAAACTTCCATTTCGGGCAGAATCTGGAGAACGATGGCCGTTTTTCTTTTGCAATTAGTGCAGCATGGAATTTCTTTAGAGTAGTGCTCAGTCGATGCTTAATGCTAGAACACATTCCACGTGTATCTTTTCCCCCTACAAACTTTTGTTGAGTGTCCAAACTTTTGCCATTTAAAGCATCTCATCGGATTTGGAATATATGGCCATACTTGTACATTTAAATATGTTACTTTAACATTTTCTGGAATTTCAGGTATAGTATAAGTTAAAGTAATGTGTTTCGGGGCTATGACTTCGTTATTTCTTTTGATGTAATTCGTTTTACTCGGATAGCATTTTGGACCATAAGAGCTTCTTTAATCCTTTGCACTCGAGGGCTTCGGAGCGGAGTCATTTAAAATTTGTCTTCAAGCTCGATAAAAAAAAATTTAAATTAACAAAAAAAAAAAAAAAAAAAAAAATTAAAAAATTAAAATTAAATTTTAATTATTAAAATTAAAATTTAAAAAGTTTAACAATATTTGCTTCGAGTGCAAAGGGTTAATGTCTTCTTCAGTGTCATTGATAAGGTCTGTTGCGGAAATAACTCCTCTATTATTGTTTAGACATTGATAGGGAGTTACGTTTTTATTAATATCTCCTATTTTTTAATTTTAATATATCTCGTTTGTTTCTATAAGCATTTCTACACTCGCTGTTCTTATGTTTTTTACCTCTCCAACCATAAGGAATTAAATTTGCTCAAAGGCTTCTCAGAGGCTGCACTATATATAAAAATACATTATAATCCAAAGCAGAATGATAAATATAGTATAACACTGAAGTTGAGCATATAGATAGAATATATTTCTTATTAAAGTTACACAACTTGCATAACTTGTTGAGAAGACAGATCCTGAATAAAATTTCAAGACATCCTGTTTAAAAAATTTAAAAAAAATTTCTAATTACACGAAGCTACTTAAAACATTTTGTTAACTACAAAAAGAAAATTAAGAAACTACGAACATTTTTAACATATACACTACTGGCCATAAAATTGCTACACCAAGAAGGCGACATGCTACAGGCGTGAAATTTAAACGACAGGAAGAAGGTGCCGTGACATGCAAATGATTAGCTTTTCAGCGCATTCAGACAAAGCAGACGTCGGTGGCGACAGCTACAATGCGTTTAAATGAGGAAATAGTTCAGCCGGTTTCTCATACACAAATTGCATTTGAACGTTGTTGCCTCGTGAAATGTTGTTGTGATGCCTCGTGTAAGAAGCAGAAATGCGCACCAGCACGCTTCTGACTTTGATAAAGGTCGAATCGTAGTGTACCGGGATTGCGTTTATCGTATCGCAGTATTGCTGCTTGCGTTGGTCGAGATCCAATCACTGTTAGCAGAATATGGAATCGATGGGCTCAGGACGGTAATACGGAACGCCGTGCTGGATCTCAACGACCCCTATCACTAGAAGCCGAGAAGACAGGCATGTTACCCACATGGCCTTAATTTATCGTGCAGCCACGTCATGAGTCCTGAGTCGAGAATTGAGGTCGTTTTTAAGACAACAAGTGTCTGCACGAACAGTTCGACGACGTTTGCAGCAGCATGGACACTCAGCTCGGAGACCATGGCTGCGGCTACCCTTGACACACAGACAGGAGCGTCTTCAATGGTATGATCAACGACGAACCTTAGCGCACGAATGACGATACGTCATTTTTTCAGATGAATCCAGGTTCTCATCATTGTTGAATAAAGATGTCAAGTGCCTGAACGCGAAGCGTTCATCTACTCAATGGTATGTGTAGGAAAGAAAAGTCATGATAAATAGATAATAGTAATCGTATGATTTGAGAGAAAAAAAAAGATGAAAGTACGGAAAATGTAAATCATCGGTGATGGAAACGTAACAAAAAATTTATGATCAGTAAATATGCGTTGAAGTAAAATATCTAAAAAGCGATAAATGAGCAGGAAATTATGGTGGTTTGAGGCTTCGATTCCATTTAGAAGTAGAGAAAGGATACTTGTATTTTTCCATTCAATTGCGTAAATATAGTTTGTACCTTGATGAGGGGGTTTTCGTGAGTAGCAATGGTATTGAAGAAATTTCTAGAAAGTTTAGTAATATAGTTGTCAATAGAATCAATTTTTAAATCTCGAGGAATTGTAGAGTTGCGGACAAACCAGAGTGCACCAGTGATGATATGAAGAAGTTTGTTTTGAATAATTTGTACAGATTTCTTGTTAGATTGGGCAGCTAGACCCCAGATTGGGGCAGCATAGGTAAGGATAGGCCTAAGAACTTGTTTGTAGAGAAGAAGTTTGTTTGACAAAGTTAATTTAGAAAATTTATTAATGAGTGGTAGAGTGAGATAAAAGTTTTTCCAACATTTTTCTTTGATTTTTTTAATATGAACTCAAAACGTAAGTTTATTGTCTATAATTAAGCCGAGATATTTAATATTAGTTGCCCATTCAATTTGTTGATAAAAAAAGGGAGAGATTAATATATGGTTATCTGGCGTGTCCTTTTCGGAAAATGATGGCTTGAGATTTAGAAGCATTCATTGCGATGCGCCATTTAGTTAGCCAATCTTCTAGGATGTTCAGAAAATTTTGAAGAGTATTGATGACATAAAGAATAGAAGCACCTTGGGCAAGAGCAGCAGAATCTTCAGCAAATAGGCAAGTGGAAATGTTAATGCATTGAGGAAAGTCGTAGGTAAAGATATTGTAGAGAATAGGATTGAGCACGCTTCCTTGAGGTGTACCAGCACTAATACGACCGATTATGGAGAATTCATTATGAAGTCAAACTTGAAATGTTCTATTTTTAAGATAATTTGTAATTATAAGTGGGATCCAAGTTGGAAATTGAAGTTTGATCATTTTGTAGATCAATCCATTGTGCCACAGTCGATCGAAAGCTTTTTTGACATCTAGAAAGACACCTCCTGAAAAAAATTTATAGTTATATCCTTCAGTAATGATATTGGTGACACGTAGAAGTTGATGACAAGTTGAGTGATGTTGACAGAATCCAAATTGTTCTGCTGGAATTATGGAATTTTTATCGCAAAAAGAAGTAATATTTTTCACTAAGAGTTTTTCAAAAAGTTTTCCTACACAGCTAAGGAGACTGATGGGCCGATAATTTTGAGAAAATTTCCTATCTTGGCCAGGTTTAGGGAACATGATGATAGTTGCTTTTTTCCAGATAGGAGGGAAGTAGCGATATTTAGTACAGCTGTTGTAGATTTTTGCAAGATGAATCTAGGTTCTGTTTACAGCATCAAGATGGTCGCATCCGTGTTTGGTGGCATCGTGGTGAGCGCACATCGTGCATTCGTCATCGTCATACTGGCGTGATGGTATGGGGTGCTATTGGATACACGTCTCGGCCATCTCTTGTTTGCATTGACGGCACTTTGAACAGTGCACGTTACATTTCTGGTGTGTTACGACCCGTGGCTCTACCCATTTGTTCGAGCCCTGCGAAACCCTACGTTTCAGCAGGATAATGCACGACCTTCCTTGATACGGAAAATGTTTGGCTCTCACGTCTGCACGTTCACCAGATCTCTCGCCAATAGAAAACGTCTGGTCCATTGTTGGCGAGTGACTGGCTCGTCGCCATACAGTTGATGAGCTGTGGCATCATGTTGAAGCTGCATGGGCATCTGTACCTGTACATTGCCATCCAATGACTCAATGCCCAAGCGTATAAGTGCTGTTATTTCTGCAGAGGTGGTTGTTCTGGGTACTGATTTCTCAGGATCTATGCACCCAAATTTCTTGAAATATATTTAAGATTACTTTGATTTAATGTTAGCCTACTTTGAAATTAATTGATATTATTCACAATCCTGACACAATGAATATATAAATTAAATATACATAAAAATTGACTGTCTTATTTGTTTCAGCTTGAATTCTGATCCAAGAAATTCTGTTTGATCAGAATTGATATTAAAAGCATAACACTCCAAATTTAAGAATGAGTTATTGAATTTTAGATGTTTACTTTTGCAGAATTGCACAAAGTCTGCTTATCTAAGCTTTCAATAGCCTGGAAAAATTTGACTTAATTAAAAAAAATATGAATTTATCAAATAAATATTAATGAAAATTACATTCTCATACAAAAACTGCCAATTTTTTCATGTTTAAAGTCTCATAACAATGAAAACTCTGGGTAAAAGTGTAATTGACTATGTTTGAAATTTTGAAATTGTTTCAAAATTCTTTCACACTATTATAGATTTTTTGTAAAGATGGAAATTTTAAATTTTCCAGAATTTGTATTAAAAAAAATATACAACATCAAAAATTTTAAAATTGTTACACATTAAAATATTATTAAGATTTATAATTGTTAATTTTCATTATATATATTTTTTATATGTGAGTGTGTTTAAAAAGATGAAATAAAATAATAAAAGCTTTTATGTATGTAAATTTCTGGTCATTTAGGATTATAAGATTGGAAATCAAAAATCAAAAAGACCTGCAACAAATATGGAAATTAATTTCTGAATGAAGTTTTAGTTAAGGTATATTTGTAGCAATATAATGTATTTTTTAAAAATATACATATCATACCTATAAGACTATCCTTGGATAATTCAATCATATAATACTTGCAACATTTTCTTAAAAATTTATAATTGAATAAAACTCCAAATATTAAAAGATTTTAATCCAAATTCTTGAACTTTTTTTAAAAGTAATTCAATGATTTTAAACATAGAAAGTAAATATAATTTTATTGTACATGTTGGGAAACAATGAAAAGCTATGATATAACCAATAATTTTATTAAGATTATACAGTTTTTTAAAAACAATATTACAAAACATCAGAAAGTGCAATGAAACAAGAAGCTATTATATAATACATTTTATACAATTAAAATTTCTATTGCTGAATTTTTAATAACAAAACAAAAAATTTTGTTTGTCATGAACAAAGTTATTTTATTCTAATACAAAAAACATTAAGGCATGTAAACATAAATAGAAACAAAATTTAAATAAGATATTTGTACAAAATCTCACCACTTTAATTGACTAGATATAACTATAAAAAAGTTAAAAATACAATGATCCAATTACAGTTAAAAATTAAGATTTGATAATTACTTTAGTAATTTTCTACACAATCACAATAAATAATGTTGAAATTTATGTAATCTAATCAAGTATTATGTAGAATATATTATTTTGTCTTATTTTTGGAAGAATCACAGCTTCTCTTATTCCTTCTTAATTCTTTAAAGGATGAAATAAATATAAGTCAAACATTAAATATTCACTGTAAAGTTTTATTAAAATATTTATTTAATATGGAAATTAATTTTTTATATTTTAATGAAACACAAAATTCAATCCCAGAAAGGAAAACAATACTTAAAAAAAAAAAACAATAAAAAAAAGTGAATCCCTCATACATTTAAAAAAGCATATGCTAAATTTGTTGTGAAGAGAAAATTATGAGAAGCTTCCTTGGTTTTTTAATACTATATTTCTAAAATTGCATTTCCATATACAAATATTTTTAAACACATTATTTATATATTAATTGTAAACAATATAAAAAAATATATTTGTCATTCTAAAAAAATAAATATAGTTATTAAAATAAACAATATGATAATAATTTCAATTTAAAGCCAAAAATGCCTAACAATTTTTAAAATTTTCATATTTACAAAAAAAAAAAAATTTTTTTTTTGGCAAATACTTATTTGTAAATTTATAAAATGATTTCCCATCTGAAGATCTACAATTGTAAAAATAAATTCATTTCTATAGATCAAATTAAAGGTTGTAACAAATTAATATTAATCTAATAAAAAAAACTCATATATATACTTTTGCCTGCACTTTTTTAGATTTACAATTAACTAAGCAGATGATATTACCTTATAAAAAGTGAAAGCATATTCTTTAGATAATTCCACATGCATGTAGGACATGTATTATTTGTACTTTTCTTGTAGCTCCTTTTTCTTTCCCAGAAATTGATGAAACTAATACAAGCTGATTTCAAGGTCACATTCTTTAATAAGATTAATTATTTGTTCGATTTTTAAAACATTTTTTTTTTAAATCATGTCTTGTGAGTATGAGATAGCCAAGTGTCTTCTTGCATCATTTACAATTAACCAATAAGTAGAAAAATCATTCAGCAAAAATTAATTTCAGTTTTTATAAGAATGAGACAGAAATTTATAAGAATATTTTTTTTTTGTGCAATGTGTGAGCATATGGGTTCTGTTCATAAGTATTCAAATCAATTCTATATATATGTGTTCAAATCAAATGCAAATACAAGTATTCTCTTATTACATAGTATGAAATGGCTGTAAATCATGTATGCATCATTTTATTTTTTATGAAAATTTATGTATTTCAATATTTAGTTAATAATTGTGCATTTAATTAAAATATCCAAGAATGTTGTCAGTTTCAGTAATTTTGCACTCCTTTAGTGATTAAGTTAAACATCAACAATGAATTACATTTACCATTAATTACTTTTGATAATTAATTTATTAAATCCATTTATGCCATAAAAAATTACTATATTTTTTAAAGATAATTTGTGTACATTTGAAATAAATGGGAAACCAGAAAAATATTCCAGAGATGCCAACTACTATGAGTTTTCCAAAACAACTATGAACTACTACAGAAAAAAAAATACTTGTATTTAAATTTTTTTCAAAGTAAATCATTTATAGCTTTTCCAACTTGAGACAGTTAAAAAAGTTTTCCTTGATTTTGAGAAAAATAACGGTAACTTTCGCATAAAAGAGAATTTTATGTTTTTTTTTAATAATTAAGAATGTAACATTCAATAATGTGCACAAATAAATATATTGTTATTATTACATTTTTTCTTAGCTATTAAAAAAGAATTGTTAATTTGCGAGGTTTTTACTTATACATTTATTATGTGTATTTATTACACGTTTTTTATTCATGATCTTATTTGATCTAACATTTGATACATGTTGTCACAATAATCCACCTATATGTTTTTGACAACCTTCAGCCATGTGTTATTTTCAGGGTAGTGCTATCAGGAAATATTTTACAGCTGGATGATGTTCAGTCCCACAAAAAAAGGGTCACAGCTCAATAATAATACACTTCCTTGTACCATACAATCTCCAATTTGGTAACCAATTGAAAATTAGTGGGACCTGCGTCAACAAATTAAAAAATTTAATCAAACTAGAGGTATGCTAACAACGATAGTGGAATGATGAGCCACAAGACACCATTAGCAAGCTATATGTATGAATGGCTGACCATATTACCATTTCATAGTGCAGTCAAACTACAGTTATCCAATCAAGTACAAGACTCTGTATATTTTCTTGCTATCCACATATCAATGTTACCATCATACAAATAAACTTTTAATCAATTCTGAGAATAAATCCTTCTCGGTGCACTAATTTTTATGCAATAAGTATATATGTATATACATATACAGAGTGATATTCAATGGTTTATAAACATTAAACATTTGATTATATAACATTACTTGAAGACATTTATTTTTTAAAATTTTAAAAATTTATGCAATCTTTTAAAAAAATCATTGTAAAACCATTATAAATATAAATTAAATTACTGAATCCAAATCATAGTTGCCATATAACAAACTACACTATACAGAATTAAGTATAAAAACAAAGTTTTGAATAAAAGTAAATGCAATAAAGTATAAAACAAAATTTTCATTAAATATCTATAACAAAATCAGATCAATAAATACAACTTTGACAACACTTTTAGTTGTCGCTGCTATATAAAAAAATTTTTACATAGAATTTGAAGATTTATAGTTTCATACAAATATTTCAGAACATTTCAAATATTTCTTTTTAAGTACATGAAAATATTTGTACTAAGTTACATGTTTTTAAATTTATCATGATTAAATTTTCATTAAGAATTATTAATCAAAACAATTTTTTTCATAAAAAACAGATTAATTTTTTTTCGAGCACCATTTGAGTTATTTAATATCACAGAATTTAAGTATGCAAAAATGAAACTAGTAAATGTTTCAATTGACTTGCAACAATATGGGCTGATTTGTCATCCAAAACTTCTGAACATTGATTCAACAAATCATAAAGCTCTTTGTATATAGAGTTGGGTGGTGAACTTAGGAGGCCAAAGTAGGATTGTATAATCTTACCATTAAAGATATTTCGGCAAACTCTCTAAAATAGGAAATAAAATTATTAAACATAAAATATTTTATAAGAGAAGGACATTTAATGAATATTTTAATAAAAACCAATAAAAGTTATGACAAATGAAATTAGTAAATGTTTTAAAAATCTTATTTCAACATATTAATTTTATGTAAGAACAATTTGTTCAATTTAATGTTTGAATAAGTAGATATTGATTGAGTGCAGTGTATGTTGCCAAATGTAAAAAATCTTTGGCTTCACTTAACGAGCACAGAGGACAGACATCATTAGTAGCTACACCAATGCAGTGAAAGCATTTATTAAAAAAATCATTTCCTACCGAGAATCAGAAATTTGCTATAAAATCTGTATGGGGCAACTTAAAAATATTGGAAGGCTTCATATACTAGATCACTTACATCAGCCAGGAAAAGGAGTGGCACTGAGAAAAGCTTTTCAAAATAGCTATTGATAGTGCAAGCTTGGGGAAATCCTCTATTGGTATTAACGCCACCGCAGCTACAGTGGCGCCAATCTACACTTAAAATTTTCGAGACAAATCATAAAATATATAAAACACTTTATTTAAAAACCAAGTAGTCAATCGGATTTCGGTGGAAAATGGGCCGATATAGAGTTTAACATAGATTCAAAACAGTCTTTATTTTGGTGCATTGGCAGCTCTTTATTGGTGCATTAGCGCACCTTCTGCTGCGGTGGCGTTAATACGTAAGTAGCCACTTTCATAAGAAATCATATGCGATTTTCTCAATATAAATCTTTATTTCGGTACATATAAAAATATATATGGGCTAAAGGTATCATAGTTAAAATGTAATTATTGCTCGGCATCATTCATCGATATCAATACTCATATTAATATTGAAAAAAGTGAATAAAATAGTTGATTTTTTTAATGCTGGAAATAATGTTTGATACCCTTTTTTATATTAAAAAACATCAAAAAAATTGTCTGTCAAAAATTAAAGAAGAAATATATTATATGAGGTAAAATCCACTATTCACATGTTAGTTCAATTCAAATATTAGGAAAACTGTTCATAATATACAGGATTAACACAATAGCTATTCAAAAGGCTGGAAAGTTGGTTCTTTGACTCTCAACAAAACCAAATTTTACTAATATATATTACAAGAAATTCTATGAAAATTGAAGGAAAAAAGTAAAAACTTTTGACTATAAGTAGTATTACACACGAGTGATATTTGTAAAAATACTTTTAAATATTTTTAAAAATACTTAAATCTATGTATAAGATTTTTTTTTTTTGCCTCTTGCCAACTGGCTCAGCAATTACATTATTCAATTCTTTTTTAAATGCTGTTTTTCAATACACAATAACATTAAAGAAAATTAATAAAAACTCATACCTGAAAATTATTATCAAGTATTTCAGCTGTGCATCTTTTAGATGGAAGGTCACAAGAGCTTTGGCAATCAATGAATGAACAATCATTATTTTTTGTGCAATTTTGAATGGCATAGATATTTTTAATCAATGAATCCTCAAAGAAAACCATATCCATATCTAATAATTTCACATCACCATTTTTATCTAACCCAAAATGCCCCACCTTAACATCACAAAAATGTAAAAGTGGAAAATGTCTTTCAGTGGCTTCTAAAAAATTAAGTAATTTTAATGCTAATTCAACCCTTTTGGTGAAATCTTCTTTCCAAGCAGGATAAAACATCACAAAATAATTATTGAGGGGTTGTACGAATTCAACTGTATAGAAAGATCCACATGTTCCTAATATTTTAGGAAATATATTTAAATCTTCATGATATTTCATAAGTAAATATTCATTTTGTTGAACAAGAAACCAAATATTACTGATAGCAGTATTTTGTATCGAAATTGGCAGAAGAGAAAAATTATTCATGTTTCGAGACCATAGTTTAGTCAACACATCTAAGGACTTATCTTTTAAGGATGAAATATTAATATTAAGCTCTGACTGAACTGTATTGGAAATCATTGAATAAAAGGTGCTAATACTAGGATATATTTTGATTCCATCTTCATCAGAATAATAAACTTGATCAAAATCTTCTGTTTTTAGTTTGCTTGATTTTATTATAACCAGATCGTTAAAATAAGAAGCTTGGAAAACCACATCTTTTCCTAAGTGATTAGGAATGCAATTGTTTGGTCTTAAAGTATTCAGTTCACACAAATCTGCACATAGGTTACCAAGGACTTCTCCATTCTTATATTTATCACACTGTAAAATAAAGAAATATTAACAAAAAGGATTTGATGTGCATATTTGAAAAATATTTTTAAAAAAACTAAAAAATTAAATTGTAATTTAGTTTTGAGAAGGATTTCACATATGAAAATTTCCCTTTAGTGAAAATTGTGTAGAAACACAACTCACAAAGATCTTTTATTTTCATATACATTTCATCTTTTATTTCATTTTAACCACTGAAATAATCATGCATTCTAACAATGAGCATTCTAAATAAGAAGTTATATCAGATATACTCAAGCAAAAATTTATAGAAATTAAGTTTTATTTTTACAAGCCTATGTTATAATATTTGGATAGGTTGATAGTAACACCATGAAATAATACTATGCAAAAAAGTTGAATGATGAAAAGCAAATATGATTGACATTAGCATCAATTTCTAATATCAATCATAGTAGTCAAAGTTAAGTATTTTCAGAATTGAAGATATTAAACTTTTATTCATTAAAATTTAAAAGTAATGGCTATTTTAATACTTACTAAAAATCCTAGAGCAAAATATCATTTAAAAAATCTATACAAGTCTTTTTAAATTTCAATTACAATTCATGTATAAATGTTTGTCATATACAATTTCATCAATACATCAATATTTTATACTTTAAGTTAATTTTTTAATGGACTTTCAAAATATAATAATAATACTTACAACTGTAAACACAGCATATTTAACTTCCACAAATGAGCATTTAGTGAAATATGAAATTAGCGTCAAACAAAGTATAAAAGAAACAACACAGCAAAAAAAACAAAGAATAAGAACACATATCAATATTTTTTTACGTAAGATGCACCTACGAAAAAAATATTTGATTCCTCGTAAAATTTGATCTAAAAAAAGACAAATATGATGATAAAAACATGGATAATTTAAAAGCATTTTCATGTTTTTATGTAAAAAAAAAAAAAAGCATGTAAAGATCACTATATACTATTTACATCTTGCTGAAACCGAAACCAACGAGAGTTGGTGATAATGTTCCATCCAACTTCTCAAAACATCATTCGCATCTTGCCTTTACTTGACGGTGCACATTAGAGACAGGATGTGACAGAAATTTCCTTGGCTATACTCCAATGAAAACTCAGCATTTGGAATTAAGATACTGCGTCAGTTACTCGCATTTTGGAATGAATATGATAATAATAAATTTATACCAAATAATCAATTGACATTTGTTTTGGAATATCATATATTTTATCAGCTATTTTATAATTATTGTTTCTAAAATAACATTATGATAGTCTCTTTGTTATAGAAGAAGAAGAAGTAACCGTTATACAATAAAATAAATGCTATTCAAATAGGGTATTAGATAATATTACAGTATATTGTGGTGTATAAAACGCATTTTTAACACGAAAAATAAGATAAAAATTTATGAGTACTCATAAATAAAAATATATAAAAAATATTAGCCGGATATAAAAAGAATAGCTTTAAATAAAACAGGATGAGCATAAAAAAATTAGATTTTAATGTATATCTTGATACTATTTATTTAAAAGAAATACATATTTATGATTTTTCATATTTGGATAACATGAAAAAGTTCGTCATATTCGTATTCTGTTATATCTTCAGGTACATCATCGAATTCTGTTTCATTTTCCATCATTGTTACTTTGATCCATAAATAAATAATCATCTTACATTTCATCTAGATTGCTAGATACACTACATTTTTTAAGGACTTTTGAATTATGCCTGGTTTAATTTCTTTCCATGCTTTTATTATCCACTCACATACTATTTCTAGACAGGCACGACACATTTGGCCTTCCTTTTGTAAATGCTTTTTCCTTTCTGTCATCCACATATTTCATTGTCGTTTTAAATTTACTTTGAAGGGTTTATTGATACATACATTTAAAGGCTGAATAATCGGCCTGGAATAACTGTCATATCTGTATTGCATTCTGTCAGCAATTTCTCAGCATTATCCGTTGGATGGGATCTGAACCTGTCCCAAACTAAAATATTATTTGAATTCATTAAGACATCTGGACGCTTTTAGCCAAACATTTCTTATCAGCAATTTTACTCCATTTTCGTTCATGCATTTTTTCGAGCAGATGAATGAAAACACCTGTAGCGACACCTATTGATGTAAAATGGAATACAAATTGAACGACTTCTACTTTCACTGTTAAAAAGGGAATTTTCCCGCTAGAATAAAAATAGAACGTAGTAAGCGTTCGAAGTAGAATAAACATGTTGTAATTGTGAAAATTGATTATCGTCTTTTATTTTGCCGTCTGGATTTTAATAACACTACGCAACCTTTACAAAACCGCCACATACTTGGTGACCCGTGAATTGTTTGCAAACAGTGAATTATTTACAAAATGACTGAATCTCATGAATCGGCGAAAAAAGATGAAGTAGCGCGGGTAAGTGTCAAAATACCTCCTTTTTGGGCAGAAAAACCAGAAATATGGTTTTTTCAAGTTGAAGCACAGTTTTCAATTTGTGGAATAACAGCCGAGGATACAAAATTCAACTACTTAGTTTCGCAATTAGAACCGAAATTTGTTGAAAGTTTGTGGGACATTTTAAGTGATGATAATAGAACAAAATATACCGCTGCAAAAGAACGTTTGCTGAATACTTTTAAAGAAAGTGAAAATAAGCGTCTTCAGAGATTGCTGACAGGACTTGACTTGGGAGATCTTAAACCCAGTCAACTTTTACAAAAAATGAAAAACCTGGCTACTGATGGAATAACTGATAAGGTACTAACAACATTATTTCTACAAAAAATGCCTGATTCTGTACGAAATATTTTACTAGTTAGTGATGAAGGAATTGAAATACTGGCATTAATGGCGGATCGTATTCTTGAAATGCAACCAAAACAAGAACTTTACCGCTTAAGCAATGTTTCATCAGGATCAGATGCCATGTCTGAGTTACAACAACAAATTACATCTTTGGAAAATAAACTTGAAAAACTGAGTGTCACAAGGAACTCTCGTTCCCAAACAACAAATAGCGGTCGATACTCTTCTTCTCATCGAAGTAAGTCTCGCAATCGCTCTTACAATCCTTCTGGCAAATACTGTTATTACCATTTTCGTTTTCGAGAAAAATGTTTTCCTGATAAATGTAAAGCTCCATGTGCATGGCAAAAACAATCCTTCGGAAAACCAGAATCAGCAACAGAATTAACGGCAGACTCTGCTGCTGAAAATACAAAACATTGCCGTCAATACCGTCTATTTGTCAACGACAAAAACGGGTTTACGCTTTTTGGTTGATAGTGGAGCGGACGTAAACTTCTTAACACAAATTTATTAGTGACTATAAATTATATGCTGCAAATAATACTGCAATCGATACTTTTGGTACAGAAATTTTAAATCTTGATCTAGGTTTACGCCGAGAATTTCAATTCCCATTTATTGTGGCCAAAATTAGTAAACCTATACTAGGTGCAGATTTTTTAAATAAGTTCAATTTATTAATTGATATAAAGCATAAAAGATTAATTGATGGTGTAACTAACCTTGCAGTTTATGGTAACATTGCACCCATCTCTATTAATGAAAGTGTAAATACAACAAGCAGCTTATGTAAATATTCTGATTTATTTTCTATGTATCCCAATATAACAAAACCAAATTTTCTTGTTTCAAATGTTAAACATAATGTAAAACATCATATTATAACTAAAGGACAACCTATAAATTGTAAAGCAAGACAATTAGATCCAAAACGGTTGGAAATAGCTAAAAGAGAATTTAAATATATGCTAGACAATAACATTATTAGTCCATCTAGTTCAGAATGGGCAAGTCCATTACATATAGTTACAAAGAAAGATGGTTCTTTTCGTCCATGTGGTGATTATAGAAGATTGAATGATTTAACTATACCTGATCGATATAACATACCTCGAATCCAGGATTTTCAACATATTTTAACTAATAAAACTATATTTTCTAAAATTGACATTATTAAAGCATATTATCACATTCCTGTAGCAGATGAAGATAAGGCAAAAACTGCCATCATCACACCTTTTGGACTTTATCAATTCAATGTGATGAGTTTTGGTCTCAAAAATGCCCCTGCAACATTTCAAAGGTTTATAAATGAAGTTCTTTATGGTCTTGACTTTGTGTTTCCATACTTAGATGATGTGTTGATCGCCTCTTCTTGCGAGGAAGAACATCGTTCACATCTTAAAATAGTTTTCCAGCGTTTAGATAAATATGGTCTACGGATTAATATTAGCAAATCAGTTTTGGGAGTACCTGTAATAGATTTTTTAGGCTATCAAATATCTGCGGAAGGTTCACTACCTCAACCTCAAAAGATCAAAGCTATCATAGAATATCCATTGCCAGAAACTATGCCTGAATTACGTTCCTTCTTAGGAATGATCAATTTTTATCGTAATTATATAAATAATGCCGCAAAAACTCAAGCCCCTCTACATGAACTTTTGAAAGGATCTACAAAAAAAGACCGACGCAAAATACCATGGACCGATGAAACTAGACAAAGTTTTGAAAAATGCAAACAAGATGTTGCTCAAATAGCGTTAATGGCATATCCCAACTCGGATTACCCTCTGGCACTTCTCACAGATGCATCTGATTGGGCTATTGGATCAGTTATTCAACAAAAAGAACCAAATGGATGGAAGCCAATTGCATTTTTTTCTAAAAAACTTAATGATGCTCAGAAAAATTACAGCGTCTACGACCGTGAACTTTTGGGTATATATTTATCCATTAAACATTTTAAGCATTTACTTGAAGGTCGAGATTTTGATATTTATACTGATCATAAACCTTTAATATTTGCTTTTAAGCAAAACAATGATAAAGCCTCCCCCAGACAACGCAGACATCTACAATATATCTCACAATTCTCTACTAACCTATACCATATCAATGGTCGAAAAATGTAGTAGCAGACAGACTGTCTAGAATTGAGAACATCGATTCACCTATTGTCGATTATGACTTGATAGCTGATGCACAAATTAATGATGATGAACTGCAACAATTGAAATTACATTCCAAATCATTACATTTCAAAGAACACCAATTGCCATCAGGAAAGCTTTTGTATTGTGATACCTCTACTTCCAGTATCAGACCCTTCATACCAAAATTTTCGAATGACAATATTTAATACAATTCACAGTTTAGCTCATTCTGAATTCGAACTACTGTAAAAGAAATAACTAAAAGATTCATTTGGCCAAATATGAAAAAAAGATGTTAAACAGTGGACTCAAACTTGCATCAACTGTCAGAAAAATAAAATAACTAAACATACAAAATCAGAATATTCACAATTTCAAGCACCAGATGAGAGATTTAGTGTCGTTCATATAGATTTAATTGGACCTTATTCACCTTCTAATGGATACACATACTGCTTGACGTGTATTGATCGGTTTACCTCTTGGATGGAAGTGGTACCGTTATCAAATATCACAGCAGAAAGTATAGCAAAAGCTTTTTATGAGCATTGGATTACCCGATTTGGTGTACCTACTTGTGTTATTACTGACAGAGGCACTCAATTTATTTCAGAACTATTTCGAAGTTTAGCTGCCCTATGTGGTGTTAAAGTAAACCATACGTCTTCTTACCATCCTCAGAGTAATGGAAAAGTTGAACGTCTTCACCGTACCTTGAAAACAGCTATTAGATGTCATAACAACGTTCGTTGGACGGACACATTACCAACGGTTCTTATGGGTTTGCGAGCTGCTCTACATGAGGACTCTAAGTATACAATAGCTGAAATGGTTTATGGCAAAACTATTAAACTACCAGGCGAATTCTTTGAAGAATCCAAATTTCCAATATCTGATGATAATTTCGTAAGCAATCTCCGAAAACAGATGGCCGACTTAAAACCATACCATTCCAAAAACAAATGTAAACAAAAGATATTCATTCCCAAAGATTTGTACACATGCTCACATGTGTTTCTGCGAATTGACAGAGTTAAAAAACCTTTAGAGCCCCCATATGAAGGACCCTATTTGGTATTGCAAAGATCCACGAAAAACTTTCTTCTATTAATTAAAAATAAACAAGTTAATATTTCAGTGGATAGACTGAAACCGGCATATGTGTTACAACCTAATGAACTTCTGAATCCAACATCATCAAATGATCATACATCTGTGCCGAGTGAACAAAAATTTATACCAAGTCAGCAAGTTGTACAACCAAATACAACAACACGTTGTGGAAGACAAGTAAAACTTCCTGTTCGTTTCAATGACATTATTGACTTTTCTTCAAACTTATAATTCATCCATGTCCATTTTCCTAATTAACTTGATTTATGTATGTAATTGTTTAAATGTAATTGTGTTTGTAATTATTTTGTGCAATTTAAATTTGTATCAATGTGTATTTGTTCGCTAATATTTGTATAGATATATTAATTCGTCTACCATTTTCAAAGTAACGTAACTTTGTTACTGGTAGGGGAGTGATGTAGCGACACCTATTGATGTAAAATGGAATACAAATTGAACGACTTCTACTTTCACTGTTAGAAAGGGAATTTTCCCGCTAGAATAAAAATAGAACGTAGTAAGCGTTCGAAGTAGAATAAACATGTTGTAATTGTGAAAATTGATTATCGTCTTTTATTTTGCCGTCTGGATTTTAATAACACTACGCAACCTTTACAAAACCGCCACACACCTTTCCGGAAATTTGATTTTGGCATCGTTTTTCTTTTAAAAATAATCATGGTTTTTAATTTTGCACCATCCGCTTAGCAGAAGAGCACTACAGTGAAGTGAGATTTTTTGTGGCCTGCTGTTTTTATAAGAACCTTTTTTGTTCCTTTCACATCAATTGTTTTATTTAACATCATATCAAACTCAACAATTTGTTGTCCAAATATTTAGAAAGCATTTGTGAAACTTTTGTTTTTCGCACAAAACTAAATTATTCCGTGTTATAAATCGGCCAAATCAACTCAAAGTTGCTTTAAACTTTTCATTTTCATTTGTATTCTTTCTTGCCCACTTTAAGGCAAATAAACGCACACTCTAGGTCCTAGTTCGCAAAACTTTCTACTAGGATAGGTAATTAGTTACTCCTTTACGCGAATAACATTTATTCCATTGCCTATTAACGCTTTTCATTTGCTTTTTCTTCCACTCATATATGGAGCTTCCACTAATATCAAACATCCTTGCTGCAGTTTGCCTTCTATTTTCTTTTGAAAATTGAATCATTTTGATTTTGAAATCAGCGTTGTGTTTGCTTCGTTTCGCAGGACCCATATTTGCTACTGAAAGGGATACTACTATGAGGTTTATTGAATATGATAAGAATATATATAAAGTCTAAAGTGCGTTCTGATTGGTCCCAAGATAAAATCACCCGCCTCGTAAATCACACAAAAGGGAGGAAGGAAACGAAGTCTATAGAAATGCGCGCGAAAATCCTGTGCCAATAGCGCCAATTATGTCTACCTCCCTTTTTTTTCTTGCACTTTATGGTTGTAGTTCGAGACGTTTACCATTGTCCAAAGCATAGAAAAATTCTTCGAATAAATGACTTCCAAAGACCAGAGTATCGTTCATACACATTCCAGGTTTCTTCATAAAAAAAAGTGCTTGTTATAAAGCGAATACACCTAAAAATTAAAAAAAATGCAGTTTGAAAGTATAACTAGCATATATAATACGGCGTTTCCCATATTCAGAAAATAAAACTTATTACTTTTATACAGGATAGATAAAATTGGTACATTTTATATCAAAGAGATAACTCCTTTTTTCCATTGCTAACATGGATGTCAGTAAAATATATTGTAAAGTGAATCAATAGGTTGTTCATTTTGTATTATTACATAAATATTAAAGGTTCGTTCCCAACGAGGCGAGAGGCGGCGACGCGACATGATGCAGGGAAGAAGAATTTTTCGACCCGTTCACAGCGAAACGTCAAAAATCGCATTGCGCATAGTGAAGTTCCGCTTCTAGTTGAAAGTTGGTCATCTCGAAGTGGTGGATTTCAAACCGGTTTTAGGTGAACGCGGTGAGGCTAGTGATTGGTCAACGCTTCACTCTTAAACTCCTCACACCTCGGTGGGAACGAGCCTTAAGAGATGCAATATTCATATATTCGAAGATGTTTGCATACAAGATGCAATACTTTTGTTTGCTATAATATGTATTAACTTCATATTAATTAGCAAAAATTACATAGTTATCTTGTAATCAGTATTTATTTGTTAGTTTGATAGTAAACAACAATCCTTGCTTTCCCATCTGCTGCAAGCACTTCTAAATTTTTTCACTCCCAATTGTAGACATTGTCACATATAATTGACAAAATTAAAGCTGTCCGATCTCAAATCAATCCCAACAATTTTAAGTGATAGGCCTTGTACTTTGTTTATAAAAATAAAACAATCAAGTCATATCGGGAATTGTAGCGTTTTGAATTCGAACAGCAAATCGGATGTTATTAATGGGAATGAAGTTATTTTTTTCTTCTTTAGCACAACCAGTTTAAATAATTGCTTCTATAACATTTCTTATTTTTTTTTTTATTTCCCCATTGTAATTAATTTTTTCTATAGGCTTATTATATGTTTGAACTTTGATTTTTCTACATTTGCCAGCAAATAGGGATAAAAGCCTTTTTAGCCCAGTTGCATTTCTCCCACTCTTCTTTATTGGCTTGACTTCAGAGCAGCCAGTTTTTCCCAACTCTGCTCTGAGACCCTCTCCCCACCCCCGTTAGCCCATGAGAAAATGGTCATATGCTAATTATTACCATTATATATGGCCATTAATTATGACCATGATTATAAAAAATATGTTAAACCATTGTAAAAATAAGTCCTGTATGTTAATTTACTACTTAATAATTTTTTATGGAGATAATTGAATGTAATTGAATAATTTAATTGTAGTACGTACACAATAATTGAATGTATGTAAGTTTTCCCGATGTCAACGGACTCCATAAATAGTTTGATTCTTCTTGCTTGATTATTTTGCATGATGTATATTCTCACTTAAGATGGGTCTTCACCTTAAATGTGATATATATACTTAAAATTTCAATTTGTAGAATGCACTTTAATCGAAAACCTGAATGGACAGTAGATTAGGTTTCCGATTGACTGGCATTCTACGACGTCATTTTTAATATTAGGTGAAAAGTTATCTTTAGGAGTTTTAACAATAAAAATATTCTTCTTAAAAAGTCATTAGAGAGCTCTTAGATTAATGATTTTCTTAGATATTTCACAATTATAAAGGCATACATATATATATATATTAATTTTAGAAAATGAATTTTTGTTGTTGCTTCATCTCGAAATATTAACATAACAAATTGCAGTTATATAAAAAAAATCAACAAAAGGTGCATTACTTTATGCTCATATAATAAAAACCGTTATTGTTATTTACAAAATTTTTAAAAATTCCCTTTTTCAGGTGAATTAAGTTATAGACTAACAAAAATAACAGTTCTTTAAAATATTTAATGTAAAAATATTCAATATTAAAATATAATCCATGTATGGTCAGTAAAAATATTTGTTTAGTAAGTCTATATTTTAACCTCTCTTATATTTTCTATGGTTAGAATAGCTTTGTTTATAACTCAATTCACGTGAAAATGGGAATTGTTAAAATTTTTGTAAATAATAATAATGTTTTTTATTGCATGAGCATGAAGTAATTCACATTTGTTGATTACATACATCTTCTAGGAGAACGAACAAATATAAAAGAATTATTTCATTATAGCATCAAATATAAAGAAGTTCTTACAAAATTCTGAATTTAACTTTATTTATTTTAAATTATTCAATATAAGTGGTAACGAAATATATATATTTTTATGGAGCTGTGTCTTTGAGGCTAGAGAAATAAAACATAAATTTGAACAAAAGTAATTAAAAAACATCTCAAATATTTTATTATTTTATCACGTTTTTAATTTCACGAAGTTAATTTTTTCTTCTTCTGAGATCCATATTTTTAAAACTCAAAATAAAATTAATTATCTAATCATGCTTTTCAAGTCATTGTAAACATGATAATAAGATATTTAATTTCAAAACAGGTTTCCGTATCTTATTCAAAAAACGAAAACATCAGGATACATAAATTTGTACAAGAAATAGCAAAAACAGTAAGTTAATTTAAAATAATTATAAACTGTTTTTCATTTCATCTGTAACAAGCATGTTGATAAACAAACATGTCATGTAAAACTTCTGCAACATTAAGATGCAAAATAACGTCTTAAACATATTTTTCGGCTTGATGTTTAATTCATTAAAAAATCTGCAAGTTTGATTTACCAATTTTAATAAGAAATGGCATTTTTCTTAGAAAAAAATAGCATTTAGAATTTTGGTTGAAGTATACCCAAAGTACTGTATGAAGTACTGTACCCAAAGACGACGTTGCCAGTATTCCAACTCGGAGAATATTTACAATTTATTTAGGGCTATTGTAGTCAAATTAGATTACAATAAGTGAAGAGCATATAGAATGGTTGTGACAATTATACTTAAACTGTTTGCAACTGTGACAATCACTTGGAGATTTTGCAATCATCACAATGGGATAAGATTCTAGACTTTTATCATAATTTTTATTATATTCCGTTTTAAAATTAACTACATATTAACAACAAAAAAATGAGTAAACATGCAGTGCAAGTCATTTTTGTGCATCAATTTTGAAAATCGCCAAAATTTGGCGCATTGAGTTTCAGCCAAGTTTGTCCGATTTTGGAATGTGCATAAATTGAAATTGTTAGAATTGACATGCTAGTCTCCTTCCCTTTTCCGTAAAAAATCAGCAAAGGTGGAAGCTAAACTACATTTTATTTTCATAAGTTTATAAAATATTCAAAATTCTTTTTTTTATTTATCCCATTATTTCAGTTGTTTTCAAATCTTTGTACATTAGGCCAGAGGGACGTATTGAAATTATGACATATGTAATGAAATGGAAGAGTAATTAACAAATGTTCTAGCTTTTATCTAAAAATAACGTTTTAAAATGCCATTCTCGTTTTTTTTTTTCCAAAACATGATTATCGGATAAAATTTAGATACATTCGAGGGAAAAGAGGACTATGTGACCTGAATAAATCAGTCGAATGATACCAAAATCTGTAGATGTAAACAAAAATAAACGATTTAAATTTTTTTCTTGTTGAAATATAACTCCAGAGTACCATGAAAAGAAGGACAACACAGTAGAACGTATAAAATTATCGACGATTGTAATGCTGGATTGTAAGGATGGTCAATCAAAGAATCTGGCTATCAAATGAAATGGTACTCAAGATCATAGCTCCTGGTTGTATGGTTGTTAGAACAACAATCAGGTTATTATCTCATCAATGTCGCTGATGTCTCCAAACAAGTATTTGTCGAATACCAGGACTCAATTCGAAGCAGAATTCTACTGTAGTGACATTCCAAATCGAATGAAAAAGATAACTACTGCAAACGCACTTCGTCATGTGCATAGGTGAGGGTGTGCATAGGTCCCTGCGATGGTCTCCATAAGTTCAAACCAAATTCTCTGACTCACCTAACAAAGATTAGTTGATCTCTGGCGTCCCAGTTAAACGGCGTACTGACGAAATTATGAGAAAATCGAGTCAATCTCGCTCCGAGTGTCTCCGTCTGACCTCCAGAAACAAGCCACGGGATTTGGATGTGAGTGACATCATCTGACTCACTAGTTCTCGTACTCTCTTCTGGAAGCCGCTTTAGGTGTCGGATCTTCAATTCTGACGAATCTGGGGCTGTGAAAGCTGCTATGACAACCACTTTGGATCATGCTCATTTATTTTTCTAGGTTGACCGCTGCTTCGTGACGTTGTATTCTACTATTGGTTCTATCACTTCTGCCAACATTATTGAATGGTGTCTCTTTCCGAATTTAGCGTCGAACAATCCTTCGTTTTAAACCACCTATTTCACCTATTTCATTTGGCCAAATATCATGTATACTGTCAAATGGTGATATACATTCATATAGCATGCATGCTGAGCAATAGTATAATCAAAGTGAATAGACAGAATTAAATTGGAAAGGAAGTTATGCTGTATAACTGAGATTTTTTCTCTCTGTTATACAACCTCCAGATACTCAATTGCGATACTCTGCAGCTCGGGTTATTCATCTTATATTTCTCTAAAATTTATTCACTAGCATGTTCGATCGAAAGGTATCTGTCCACGAAATTTCGCTACAAGTAATGACTTTTTGCTGAGTCTCTTTAATTTTTCCTGTGAGGGTGTATTCAGTTATTAAAAAATAATTGGGTTTTGGCTCGTAACAGAAATTAAATCAAAATAGATACCCCATTGTTGCAACCGATGGATCATGACCGTTGATTGTTTCTAAACTTAAAATCGTGAATTAATTTCCAAATCAAAAATTAATAATTAATCATTTTGATATTTATGAAAATTTTTAAATTTATCAAAGAGTCTATTATTATTATTTATTCTTTAATTGATTTAAAGTGATTTAATTTTTATTTATTAGAAGCATGTTCCTCGTTCTTTTCAACACATTAGTCCTACCTTTGAAAGATACGCTATCCTTAAAGCTATATAAGCTATCCTTAAAGCTATATAAGCTATCCTTAAAGCTACATAAGCTATCCTTAAATAAGCTTAAGCTATCCTTAAAGCTACATAAGCTATCCTTAAATAAGCTTAAGCTATCCTTATATAGCTTATAAGCTATCCTTACAAGTCCCATAAAACTGTTTTTTTTGTTATTATTTCAAAGACGCAAAAATACTTTCTGAATTTCTGAGGTAAGATTATTTCTGATAAAATAAAATGACATAAAATTAAAAATATTTTTTAATTCGTATAGAGGAAATTAATCTGAAATAAAAACTATATTAAAATTTATGTTATTGAAAACAATTTTTAAATGATGCCATGTTTTCTTAAGATATCTTTCGCCTTTTATATAATAGCACTTTACAGCGAATTTAGATTTCTTTATTTTTCAAAAGGTGGCTGTCAAATGTTTTTTTTTTATTTCAGGTAAATTATGCTAATCGTGAAAATATTCGAAATCTTATGTTTTGCTTGTTTACATAATTGCTATGCGCATCAAGATTTTTCGAAACAAATTATTTCTCAAAACTTTATTGAGATTTCCAGCAATCCAAACAATACTGAAGTTATTGAATTTGAAACGCCTCTTGTGCAAAACCATACAAGAAAAAATTTCGAAACTCTGACAGATAATCCTGAACATAAGAGAGAAAATTCCACATCTTTTGAAAAACCAACAGCTCAATCAATATCTAAATTAACCCAAACACCAAAGTATATCAATCAGCCCAATAACACAAATGTTATAAAAAGTAGGGAATTAAACCTCCTTTCTCTAACAACTCAAATAAATGACGACACAAATAGTGAAACAACATTTCATCTAGCATTAATAAACGCATCAGCGTTACCTAGACCGAGAAATAAACGATCTTCTTCAAAACATCGGAGAATTTCTGCTTCTGTTAAACGTCACGCTCACAGCACCTTACCACCAGTTTCAAAAAGAAACAGCCAGCAGGCAATAAGAATAGGAAGAAACAATAAGAACTCATCCAGCACCGTAACGAACACTACTCCTCTTAGCGTCACTCCAAAACATAACATCACTTTAGAAATTAGTAGAGAAGTTGTGCCAAAAGTAAGCAATGGTATTATTACTCAAGCTGTTAAGAAAGAAACTAAAAGAAATAAACTGCACAGAAAAAAGCATAATAAATGCAAAACAGATTCTCCAGTGTCTACAGAACTCGTTCAAACGGATATTGGATTCTTAATAGAAAACATGAGGACAATGCAAAGCAAAGGAAGAACGGCAACGACGAGAAATAGGTGGGATGCCACCCTAACAAGTTATGAAAATGCTACTGCTTCAGTGGAATTAGTATCCCTTTTCGAAAACGGAGAACTCAGTACTACAACTCAGATTCCAGAGCTATCATCAACGGTAACTGAAAATGCCACAGAAGAAATCTCAGTGATAGATATTCCGCTTAAAAACCTGTTTGTTGAAAATGAGACGAAACTCAATCTGGAGGATATGTTGGAAGTGACTTCTATAGAAGCAGAGTAAGTGTGCCATTTATTTTCTAAAAGGAAACCAATCGTTTTGAAATTTGTAACTTGAGTACAATCAATTTTTTTGGTATACTTTTCATTTAAAATTGTTTTTATTACAAAGCCTGTTATTTACTGAAATCAGACCATACTACTGTGCCCAAAAGGTAAGACCAATTATTTTTTTTCAGAAACTTTTTATTTATTCTTCCAAATTTATTTCATCACCTACAAAGTCATCCCCTTCGGATACAATGCACTTACGCCAACTTTTATAATCCTCAATGCATGCTAAAAAGTCATCGGCAGAGATGGCCTTCAAAGTACGCGGTGATTCACGTTGAACCTCATCAATCGACTCAAAACGGTGTCTCCGGAGTGGTCTTTTGAGTTTAGGGAATAGCCAGAGGTCGCACGGCGTGAATACGGTGGTTGTGGAACAATACATGTTTCATTTTTGGCAAAAAAGTCACGAACAATCAATGCAGTGGGAACCAATGTATACCAGTGCGGTACCAATCGAGATTTGACATGTTTGAGGCCCAAAATGGAATTGACCGATCCTTTTGAAATTCTAACATCATCAGCAAGGTCTCTAATTGTAAATCGACGGTTTGCAAGCACCAAATCTTTAATTTTTTTGGACGTGAGCTTCGTCGGTTGAGATGGATGGTTGACCAGAGGGTTTTTTGCCTTCAACGCGTTCTCTGCCTTCTTTGAACTGTTTATACCACTTCTAAACACTTCTTTGTGATATAGGAATGCTCACCGAATGCCTTCTGCAACATTCTATACGTTTCCGCAAACAAAATTTAATGCAAGTTCTTTGCTCAATTAATTCAGACATTTCAAAAATCACCGGAATCAGTTTTAGCCTTTTTTCATATTCCTTATATGTAGGACCAGTAGTAATTGTTATGTTACAGTAGTAATCTGCAGATGGTTTAAACAATTTGTAATTCAATGGTCTTATGTAGGGGGAAATGTAAGGATAGTTGAGTCCCCTTTTTAAATTTCCGGTTTTTTTTTAAATTTTATATCTTCTTATAACTAAATGAAGTACTGTAATGGAGAATTATATACTTTTTCTCTAAAATGAATTGAAAATAATTTTCAATTGTGAAAAGATTAACCTTTGAAGACCTACTATAAAATACTTTTTTCTCTCTCTCTAAATATATGAAGATATAACCATAAAATATTTTTTAACTCAAAATTAATACAACTAATTCCCTAGTAGGGATGATTGAACCATGAGCCAAGTATTCTCAATTTCAGTTCACAAGTATCCCGTTCAAGTATCACAAGTATCCGTCACAAATATCCATCATTTTATTTATCAAGTTTTTACTATATAAAGCATGCACGTTTGGAACTATTTTAAATTGAAAGTTTAGCTACAATTATAATAGTTCTAGCTATACCGTTGCAGTTTAAAACAAACCATTACAAAAAATATAAAAATCACTCTCCTAAATATTTATTTTATATCATCATCTTTCGGGTTGACGGAGTGCCTTGGTCTGTGGACGACCTTCGACTCCAGAGTTGCGACAAATAAAGTTCATTGGAAAAAATATATACATAGCATAATACAAGGAATAAAGAATAAGTGATCAAGGATCTGCCCAATTTTAAAGATAAAAATAGATACATTTATACAAGGAATAAAAGGTTACAAAAAAGAATTAAAAGAATTTAAAAATAGCTACAAAGCATCACAGAAAATAAGGAGTAAATAGAAGAAAAAACTATATACATGATATATACAAATAAATTCAAAGGTAAAAATTTATTAAAAAGTGAAGTATACTACAAAGTAGAGTAATTGCTGCTAGAAATGATGACAAAAGTCTAGGACAGTTGCAAATTATGCAAGGACGCCCGAGGGCGCTTAGCGTTTTCCGGCAATGTGAAATCGTATCTGGGGAGATTACGAATTTCATCATATTTATTTTATATACGAAAAAAAAGCAATAAATGACCAGCACACCAAAGCTAGTGACAAATTAGAACTATAAAAATATTAATATGCTACCAATTTTAGAAAGAAAATTTAACCTATTATAAAAACAATACAGGTGGTTGCAGTAACTTAGATGACCAAGTATTTTCATTCTATCTTATAACTTTTTTTTTTATGCTTAATGAGCTTCCAAAATTTTCGAACAATTGTCAATTTACGAAATAATTTGTTTAACGAATTTACAATCTGAGTCTGGCAATAAATGTACTAACTTCACTCTAAACGCATAGAAGTGGAATGTCAATGTTTTTTATGGGGCAACGGGCAACGGGCGTACCTATTTCGGAGTTCCTAGGTGGCTTTAGGAGCCACAAAACCTCCACATCTTAATTTAATTAAAACATTAGCATAAAATGAAGTTGCTTAAAATTATTGAATAAAAATAAAAGAGGATTAGAACAAATTAAAATTTAAGTAAAACACCTCCTGCTTGCTAACAATTAAAGCAGGAGGTCGAAAAAGCTAAAGCTTAGGTACAATTAAGAGTCCGTTGACGATGCCCAAAAATAAAAAATTTAAAGTTAAAACAAAAGTTTAAATGAATAAAGAAAATAAAGAATTTAAGATGAAACAAATAAAAAGAAATAAAAAGGTGAGAAATACAAGCTGTGTAGACACAGGTTGCTTACATTACGGGTTGACTATTTTGCCGGTAGATGGCGCCATGAGTCAAGATACAATTTCTGCAAAACCTAGCCAAGGCTAGGAAAGTACATTCTTTTTTTTATGCACTCTCAAAATGTGAAATATTACCCATGCATATTAGGATTGCTCAACTTAATTTAATTTTTTAAGCATTATACTGAATTAATACTATATCCGTTTAATTTTGTTAATGAAAAGTTTATCAGGCACTTCTAAAAATCGAGTTAAATTACTCATCTTCACTACGTGATTAAAGAAAAGGAATGTTTTTTTGGTTTAGTAAAAACTATCCAGCCTGATTACTTTTAAAAATTATCTTTTAAAATTTATTTTTTCTACTCATGAACGTTTTATTCCTGTTGTAACCGTAGTTTAACCTATGCACTGCAATAACGGCCCTTAAGGGGCACAGAAGAAATCGTCTGTTGACATCCAGACTCTCGCCAGAGAGGACGTATGGCAAAACAGACACTACCGTTAGTTACTAGCTGTCATCTGGAGTGCTAGAAATGGAATTCTTCCACAACTGTATAATTAGCTGCTATTCCAGAGGTTTTTAGTTTACAGTCTCTCACCCCGAGAGAAGATATAGTTAGCACCATCCTGTGCATAAATTGGCCTACAGACTATCATCCAGAGAAGAAATGTATTTCGTTATACAGCTTGTACCTGAGTAACTTTATTTACAGTTTAAGTGGATATTATTATATTATTCAATGTAATATGTCGGGTTTGTGCGCTTGCAATTAAAGTGGTGTGTTTTTAAATGTGTGTTCTTGTGACCCGACAACTCCCAGATCCAGCTGCACAAACAAACCGACATCCACTACACCAGGGATGAGCACATTACGGCCCGCCAGAAGGTATTATTCGGCCAGCAGATAGATTTTTAATTTGCCGGTCCCAGGCAAATTAAAAGAAATATATATTTATATATTATACATTCATCTCCTTTTCTACTTTGATTAAATATTTTTTTGTTTATTTAAAAAAATTATTATTTTTAATATTATTATTTTTATATCATTTCCAGAGGTTAAATTCAATACCCTCAGTAAATGAAAAGAAGCTTAAGAATTATGAAGATGGTTTGAAAAAACTGCATTTTGAGTTCGAACGCAGATTTCAAGATATTTTAGAGCCATTCAAACAGAATTGGATATTTTTACCATGCCTTTCAACGTAAATTGTGAAACAGTGAGGTCAGATTTGCAGGTTGAATTAATTAAGTTGCAATCTAACAATCATCTCAAGCAGTTGTTTCTGAATATGCCAAAGTTAAGAGTTTTGCAAATCTTTATCGAAATTAAATTTTCCCAAATTTAATATCTCTTTTAAAATCAGTGTTATGTCTGCTTCATCTCATATATGTGAATTTTTTTTTTCAACTATGAACCTGGCAAACACTTGACAGATGAGCATTCAGCCTGCCTTACAAGGCAAGTACATCTCATTTAGACGTTACTTATTTGAATTAGGAGGGAAGAGGGGCGCATGCAGTTTGAAGAAAAGCCACGGAGAAGTAACAACTTCTGCTCCATAACGCTCTTACGATCATAGGGACCGGACCTACGGTTTAAAGTGGATTCCGAACCACTACAAACATCCATGCCACTGTCAGAATTCGAATCTGAAGCTTGTGGTACCGAGCGCCAGAGCGCTAGCCACACGGCGATTCAGGCCCTTTCATCTCATATATGTGAACAAGTGTTTTCAGCTATGAACCTTAGAAAGAATTATTTCATAAGTAGACTGACAGATGAGCATTCAGCCTCGTTCCTTACATCTCATTTTGACCAAACCTCACTCAATATAAGGAACATATGAAATCGCAATTTCATTCATCTCATTGACATATTTAAATTGTAATACTTGTATATTGTTTCATCTTGGCCCGCAAACACTGTTTTAAGAATCATAAGATGAATCATAATCAAAGGAATCATACGTATCATGAGAGGAATCACAATCATAAGAATCATAAGAGGAATAATCATAATCAAACACTGTTTGAATTGACGTTATAACAAAAAAATCGAATTATATTGCAGGACAGCCACATCGGTTGATAACATACTGGTGAACTTCGGGACGCCTTGCGAAGTGAAAGAGGGCGACTCTTGTTGGTATGAACGTGAGGTGGGCGACACTCTTACATTGACTGTGAATATTACCAGCGACTTAGACGACGATACTTTTGATGTCACATGGAGGAGAATGTACGACAAGTACAACAAGAAAAGGAAAGTCCTTATTAAAATAGAACCTGGTGGGTAAATACATTTATTTTATTTCATCTCTTCCCCAAATTTCATTCGTTAAATTACCGTTTTTAGTTTTTCTTTCAGAATTTTTTAGTTAAAAAATTAATACAAAAATCTCATAAAATAAGCTTTTATTTAAAAAGCATAAAATAATTAATGAACTAAAAAAGAAAAAAAGAATTTGCCGTATAATTCAATGGAAACATGAAATTAAATTATTATCTTTATAAAATGGATATACAAGCTTTTCTCTGTAATAATAATAAAAAAATATAAAAAAATCAGGAGTCCCATTTGTAATAAAATGCAAGTAAATATTTTTTATATTTTTATTTACGAATCAATTTAATGGGTCTGATGGCCGAGTGACCAACGCTCGGCGACATGGATGTTTGTAGTGGTTCTGAATCCACTTTAAACCGTAGGTCCCATGGATGTTTGTAGTGGTTCTGAATCCACTTTTAACCGTAGGTCCCATGGATGTTTGTAGTGGTTCTGAATCCACTTTTAACCGTAGGTCCCATGGATGTTTGTAGTGGTTCTGAATCCACTTTAAACCGTAGGTCCCATGGATGTTTGTAGTGGTTCTGAATCCACTTTTAAACCGTAGGTCCCATGGATGTTTGTAGTGGTTCTGAATCCACTTTAAACCGTAGGTCCCATGGAAGTTTGTAAGGGTTCTGAATCCACTTTAAACCGTCCCATGGATGTTTGTAGGTGTTCTGAATCCACTTTAAACCGTAGGTCCCATGGAAGTTTGTAGGGGTTCTGAATCCACTTTAAACCGTATGTCCCATGGATGTTTGTAGGGGTTCTGAATCCACTTTAAAACCGTTCCATGGATGTTTGTAGTGGTTCTGAATCCACTTTAAACCGTAGGTCCCATGGATGTTTGTAGTGGTTCTGAATCCACTTTAAACCGTAGGTCCCATGGATGTTTGTAGTGGTTCTGAATCCACTTTAAACCGTAGGTCCCATGGAAGTTTGTAAGGGTTCTGAATCCACTTTAAACCGTCCCATGGATGTTTGTAGGGGTTCTGAATCCACTTTAAACCGTAGGTCCCATGGAATGTTTGTAGGGGTTCTCAATCCACTTTAAACCGTATGTCCCATGGATGTTTGTAGGGGTTCTGAATCCACTTTAAACCGTTCCATGGATGTTTGTAGTGGTTCTGAATCCACTTTAAACCGTAGGTCCCATGGAAGTTTGTAGGGGTTCTGAATCCACTTTAAACCGTCCCATGGATGTTTGTAGTGGTTCTGAAACCACTTTAAACCGTCCCATGGATGATTGTAGGTGTTTTGAATCCACTTTAAACCGTCCCATGATTGTTTGTAGTGGTTCTGAATCCACTTTAAACTGTAGGTAATAATTTGAAACTGTAGGCAATAATTTGAATATACATTTATTTTACACTTAAAACATAATTATTAACAAATTAATCAGGTTCCTTTGCGTTGCAGCCTTTAGTGGAGTCCCGATTTTAATTATTATTTTAAAGCAGCGATATTTAGGATACTATAATTGTTTTTTTGCAGCCGTCACTAGAATACAGTTGTAAATTTTGTTATTTTTATTAGTTTGAAAAAATTTCTATTTAACTACTAGCACTCATATCATGCATTTGTCTTTTTGGTTAAGAGAAAAAACCCTGGAATATGGTTTTGGGAAGTGCCAACCGTGAACTTCGTATAGATCCAGTGACCAATACTGACATGGATCCAAATGGCATATCGGCCAAAGTATACACAAAAACTAGTGAAGATGGAAAAACCAAACGCATGCTGATCAAAGAACTGAAATTTTACATCCAAATACCACTTACAGGTTATAGCACTTACATAATTTATAAAAAGACTTTACTTAAAAATATTAATTAATTTTAAATCAGTATCAAAATTTAGTAGAAATAATTTGCAAGAGCTTTAGGAATGTTGGACACTGATTATTATTGTTGCTGAATTTAAAATATCATTGAACAAATAAAAACCAATTTACATTAGTGTGTTATATCAACTTAATTTTTTTTGCAATACTGAAATTAATTAGTTAAAATGTGTAAATACAAATATAAAATGAACAATCAACTTAATATAAATACATAAAGAAATAATATCTATATATACAAACTTTGTTATAGAAACTATCAAAATTTTGACGCATTCCCATATAATTATCCTATATAATAAATAAATAAGATAAATAATCCTATGGGTAGTTCTTGATTTAAGATGATAAAATAGTTAATAGGGTTCTTTCATTTAATTTAATTCTGCCAACAGAGTCCAAAGAAAACAGGCAGAACCACTTCCATTATAATTAGATTTTTTTAATTGTTTCATTTTTTTATTTGTTTGATTGAAAATATAAGTTTACTTTAAAAATTGGGAATGAAAAAATAAAACTTTTGAGTGATATAATTTTCCCACGTTTTAGTGAAAATCAAACATTTTCTGACTTTTCATATATATTTGGTATACAGTACCAAATATTATTCTATGCAATTAGACTAAATATTTAGGTCTAGAGATATGCTACATGTACAGATAAACAAATATGCATATTACGTTTTTGCACCAAAGTGTTTATGTCTTAGTGTTATTGGTACCATATTTTTGACATACCATTATTGCAATGCAGTTAGAATAAAGACTCATTATTCCATGCTACTTGCTTTTGCCCATAATTCAGACACATATTTTCCTAGTCCATATATAACTTTGAGTTCGGCTGCGTGTAATGAACAATTGGTTTTGATTACCAAAACTCATTTGAGAGTTGCACAGTTACGCTACTGATTATTCGACAGGATCCATCATCAATTAGATGGTAACCTAAGCTAAATTATGGCTCAGTGATTATTTACGTTTTTGCTGAATCTTCATTTACGATCATTCAAGTCTGCTTATTTTCCCATAATGACCCAATTACTATCTTTTTCAATTACTTACTTCATACCTTGATTTTATAGAACGATAAAACTTCTTGGAACTATTCCGAAATTGAATGATCTATACTTAAAGCACCTAATTATTGTGTATCGAGGGTCATAATAATTAGGATCATTCAAATCTGCTTATTCTCTGATAATGGCCCAATTACTATCTTTTTCAATTACTTCCTTCATACCTTGATTTTATAGAACGATAAAACTTCTTGGAACTATTCCGAAATTGAATGATCTATACTTAAAGCACCTAATTATTGTGTATCGAGGGTCATAATAATTAGGATCATTCAAATCTGCTTATTCTCTGATAATGGCCCAATTACTATCTTTTTCAATTACTTCCTTCATACCTTGATTTTATGGAACGATAAAACTTCTTGGAACTATTCCGAAATTGAATGATCTATACTTAAAGCACCTAATTATTGTGTATCTAGGGTCATAATAATTAGGATCATTCAAGTCTGCTTATTCTCTGATAATGATCCAATTACTATCTTTTTCAATTACTTTCTTCATACCTTGATTTTATAGAACGATAAAACTTCTTGGAACTATTCCGAAATTGAATGATCTATACTTAAAGCACCTAATTATTGTGTATCGAGGGTCATAATAATTAGGATCATTCAAGTCTGCTTATTCTCTGATAATGATCCAATTACTATCTTTTTCAATTACTTCCTTCATACCTTGATTTTATGGAACGATAAAACTTCTTGGAACTATTCCGAAATTGAATGATCTATACTTAAAGCACCTAATTATTGTGTATCGAGGGTCATAATAATTAGGATCATTCAAGTCTGCTTATTCTCTGATAATGATCCAATTACTATCTTTTTCAATTACTTTCTTCATACCTTGATTTTATAGAACGATAAAGCTTCTTGGAACTATTCCGAAATTGAATGATCTATACTTAAAGCACCTAATTATTGTGTATCGAGGGTCATAATAATTAGGATCATTCAAGTCTGCTTATTCTCTGATAATGATCCAATTACTATCTTTTTCAATTACTTTCTTCATACCTTGATTTTATAGAACGATAAAACTTCTTGGAACTATTCCGAAATTGAATGATCTATACTTAAAGCACCTAATTATTGTGTATCGAGGGTCATAATAATTAGGATCATTCAAGTCTGCTTATTCTCTGATAATGATCCAATTACTATCTTTTTCAATTACTTTCTTCATACCTTGATTTTATAGAACGATAAAACTTCTTGGAACTATTCGAAATTGAATGATCTATACTTAAAGCACCTAATTATTGTGTATCGAGGGTCATAATAATTAGGATCATTCAAATCTGCTTATTCTCTGATAATGGCCCAATTACTATCTTTTTCAATTACTTCCTTCATACCTTGATTTTATGGAACGATAAAACTTCTTGGAACTATTCCGAAATTGAATGATCTATACTTAAAGCACCTAATTATTGTGTATCGAGGGTCATAATAATTAGGATCATTCAAATCTGCTTATTCTCTGATAATGGCCCAATTACTATCTTTTTCAATTACTTCCTTCATACCTTGATTTTATGGAACGATAAAACTTCTTGGAACTATTCCGAAATTGAATGATCTATACTTAAAGCACCTAATTATTGTGTATCGAGGGTCATAATAATTAGGATCATTCAAGTCTGCTTATTCTCTGATAATGGCCCAATTACTATCTTTTTCAATTACTTTCTTCATACTTGATTTTATAGAACGATAAAATTTCTTGGAACTATTCCGAAATTGAATGATCTATACTTAAAGCACCTAATTATTGTGTATCGATGGCATCTAAATCGTTCACCCATGAAGTAACTTTCAACAATTATGTAGCGAGGTTATTTTACACTATATATATATATATCATACAATAGCAGCTGAACATGAGAAAAACGGGTATCGCGAATCAATTAATCAAAAGACAATAGCAACACGATAGTTATGCTACGTTGGGAACCCCAAATTCTATGGGGCTTCTATGTAATCACACTTTGAACTTCAATGTTTTGTTTTCTTTAACCTTGCCGAGGATTTTTTTTATTAAATTTGCTCTAACTGAAGCCTTTTTTCTAAAATCTTTGTTCAATATAGGTACAAAGCCTCATATTTTTGTTAAGCATACGTACAATCCCTCATACATAAATTTAGGAATCATTCAAACATTGTAGCAATCAAACTGTAACTCTAGTTAGTTTACACTCTCCCTATATACAGTGGATAAAAAAGTATTGGCAATTGCCTATAAATGATCATATTTGCTAACAAAGTTTGTTTACAAACTTTATTTTAACATAGCGATTACAGAAGGAGAAAAGACAAACAAATATAACGAAATTTTTATTTAAATATTTTTTTAGTCAAAATCTACGAGAAAATCCAAAATTTACATGATAAAAAAAGTACTGGCAAAATTATGAAATTGACAAAATTATGAGCGAAAACAAAATCAGTATATGTTTAGTACTTTGTATGCATACCTTCTGCATCTATAACAGCTTGTAATCTATTTCTCATAGATCTCTAAGGTCTTTGTTGTACTGTTGGGAATTTTGTGCCACTCTTGCAAGAGTAAACGTTTGAGGTCGTCTTTACTTGAAATTTTATGTTTCTTGATTTCTAGATCCAGCAGGTGCCATAAATTTTCAATTGGATTGATGTCAGGCGATTGAGATGGGGTTTTTAATTGGCGAGGAGCATTGTAGAGTAGCCATTCACGGGTAAGATTCGCTGTATGCTTGGGGTCATTGTCTTGTTGAAAAACGAATGATGTTCCCAAGCCAAGATTTTGGGCACTGATTTTTAAGTTATGGCGCAAAATGTCAATGTATGTACGTACTGTCATAATACCATTAATAAAATGCAGGTTGCCAATTCCATTAGCTGCCATACAGCCCCAAACTAAGACGCTGCCTCCACCATGTTTTACAGTAGCAGTTAAATGTTGCTTTTCCAATTCAGTATTTGGCCTCCTCCACACATATCGTTGTTCATCACTGCCGAAAATGTTAAACTTTGATTCGTCGGAAAAAATAACTGTGTTCCAAAACTCTTCAGATAAATCAACGTGGGATTTTGAGAAATCTAACCTCTTTCTCCTATTTATTTCCGAGATGAATGGTTTCTTTCTAGCTACCCTTCCATAATAACTTCTCTCGTGTAAAACATTTCGTACAGTCTGTACGCTGAAAGTCTTTTGCGAAATGAAAGCAACATCTCTAGCTATCTGGTGTGCACTTATTTTAGGGTTTTTCTTAACCTTGTTAATAATGACACGTTCTTATCTAGTAGAAAATATTCGAGGTCGTCCACTTCTAGTCTTATTTTCCGTTGATCCTGTTTCCTTGAACTTTTTTACAACACTTCTGACAGTAAATAAACTTAGATTGAACTGCACTCCTATAGCACGATAAGTTAAACCCTCATTTCTGAGCCTAATAATCGTGTTTTTAACACTAACGTCCAACTCCTTCGATTTCGAAGCCATTTTACTGCAGTAATCGCAAAATAATGCATAGACACTTTTGGAGTAGTTTTGCAGACTTTATACCGGTAGGGTTTCTTATCAGTCGAAACACGTGACTTCAATGTAACAAAATTTGCATAGCAGTTAAAACTTTGCCAATACTTTTTTGATATGCAAATTTTCGTTTTTAAAAGAAAAAATCGTAGAAAATGCAAATTAAAATAAAATTTTTACTATTTTTAAATATCTAAGATGTCTTGTATTTAAGTACGACAGCTAAAATTGCATAACATTTTATTTATTTGTCAATATGAATAAATTAAGGCAATTGCCAATACTTTTTTAGCCCACTGTATATTTTGCTCAAATTTTCAATCGTTCATAAAATCCTTTTTATCCATCCACTCAAGTTCAAATACATTTTTCTTGAGCTTGTAGTGGATGACACTGGATGTTAATGCAGTTTTTTCAAATATTAATTCATTAATTAAATTTAATTAATTAATTTAAGTTTTTTTTAGATTTAAGTTGCACGTATCTAATAATAGATGGCGCCAGATGTAAGAGGAAAATTTCACGCAGTATTATATATACTCCGTATTTATTTGTAAAGGACTTTTCTGCAATAGAGTGAAAAAATAGTAGGAATTGACTTTAAAATTTTTTTTTTTATATTACTTGTTTTCAGATATGGGAATAATTAAAAGCGGTGATTACCTTCGCATCAATCTGGAAAATTACATATCACTTCCTGAATTTGGCATGCTTCTTTTTGATTGGTACATCGAAAATTCTCAGGGAAAGAGAAAAGCTTTGCCCAGCAACTTCAAAGTGAGCACCAGTGGAAGGACGGTCCAGGTCACAGGATTGAAGCAGAAGCAGAAAGGGATCGTCATTTGTGTTGTGTACTCTCCTATGGGGATAGCTATTGCAAAGAGAAGATTCAACATGAGCAGAGTAAGCAGAGAGGGTAAGTTAATTTTTAAAAGACCATCGAATTACCACAGGAATATTAGAATTGTTGTCATCGCGTCCATGGATTTAAAATATAATTATTAAAGTTAGATCAAGTCAAAAGTCTTCACGATAGCGGCTGCTGGCAACGGCGCCGCTTCACTATACAGGACTTCCCTTAAGTTGGCCTCGATTGGCACCATACCCAATTTCAAAACATAGGGGAGTGAGTGCTGGGCACTCCAGAATGTGCTTAGGTGTTAGGAAAGCGTTGGGGCAATTTTTGCAGGGGATGTATTCCCTGGTCTTGTCTGGGAGAATCTTCATCCCTCTGTAATGATTAGTTCTGAGTCTGCTGATAACTGATGTCAACTTCCTAGGGCAGTTGAAGTCCGTGATTAATGGCCTCTTAAAGTTATGAGGAATTAGTCGGCTTTTGGCAACTGCGTTAGCATCTGCAAGTGGGATGGTAGTTCTGGGTTGATTAATGTCCCTGGCTTCTTTGACTAAAGAGTCAGTGCATTCGTTGCCCTCAATGTTGACATGTGCAGGAATCCATTGAAGATGACATGATTTGCCTCTACAGTGTGTAGTCTCGAGCAGAACATTTATCGCAGAAGTGATGTTAGTATCTCCATTTTTAATTGCTTCCAGAGTCGACTTGCAGTCAGAAAAAATCACTAACCCGTCAGTGAGGCCTGAAATATTTGAGTCATTTAGATATAAAGCAACACCCTCTTTAATTGCAATGAGCTCGCTGGTGAAGTTTGAAGCTACCAGGCCTGTGTTCATTTTATGAATATTAGAATTACCAACAAAAATTGTAATACAGTGTTTCTATTAACTAAGCTCTCTCTCTATTTCCTATTAACTAAGCTAGAATTGCATCATTCTCTTCATATTTTAGTTTGTAATGGATATTAATTTAATGTTATTAAGATCAAAAACTGGAGATTCAGGGCCAAGAGGAGAACAGCCTGGCCGGATCTTTTAAAGAAGGTCAAGGCCCACAACGGGCTGTCGAGCTAGTTATGATGATGAATAAGTTATGATGAATGGATACCAATAACGAAATAAAACTTCCTTTTAAGAATCAATGGCGTCTGTCAGAATAAAGTCCAATGGATCTATCTATAACAAAGTAAAAGTTAACGTAACAAGCTACGTAACACTTTTGTGGATTATCATCTTAAATTTCAGTTAAAATCTTAAAAAAACTCCAGCTAAATTTTTATAGGTAAGGAAAAACACATTTTTTTGGAAATAGTAGACGATCAACAGCATAAATATCTTCCCAGAAGGGAAGTGAGTCTTGTATTGCTGTCTCGAAAAGTGCAAACTTTTTTTTTCAGAATCTTTGGATTTTACAGCTCTCCAGGATGTACCAAATTGATTTTAACAGCCCGTACTTTATAAGTAATTACAGACTTCGTGGAAACTTCAACAAACCTAGTACAAATTGATAAATGAGCGGTGGAACTGAATTAGATAACATTGTAGAGTGCTGATAAAGCCTTAGATTATTTAACTATCTAATCTAATACGATCTGACTATCTAATCTAATACGATCTGACTATCTAATCTAATACGATCTGACTATCTAATCTAATACGATCTGACTATCTAATCTAATACGATCTGATTATCTAATCTAATACGATCTGACTATCTAACCTAATATGCCCTGACTATCTAATATGTCGCTTATTAACTTATCTAATATGCTCATATTCAATATTAGACACTCATACTTACCTAGAAACAACAAACAACGAAAGTAACCTGAATCCTCATCTTATTATTATGGGTTTTAGTGATAAAGGATGCAAATAAGGATTATGGTTGTGGTTGCCATATTATTTCCATCCTCTTTTTTTAAAATAAACACAAAAACAACTTATCAGAAAAATATCACAAAGACAGGAAATTTTAAGAAAACAAACTCGGAGAAATTTTTCATTGAATGATTTCTTGACAACTTCAAGCTGTTTTAGAAGAAAATATTGATGAGTAGTTTGAAGAAAAACTATTCAACTGCATAGCGTGTTAGGCAAATTCTTGCCTCTACAAAAGAAAAATCCATTGAAGTAAGGATTCTAAGTAGTTATATTGCATGCAATTAGTATTTAGTACGGATGAGAACAACCTGTCACTCAAATCTGATAGCAGATTTTCGGTATCATATATAATGAGATTCATAAAATTAATGGATGTCTGTGAGACCTTCACAGGTCGAAATAATTACAGATTGAATATGGACTACACCATGAGGTGTTACATCGTGATTGGTGATAGATCACCAGCTGAGAAATGTCTAATCCAGGCAGAAGTGAGGGAAACTGACCCATCTCCCACTCTTGACGGATTGTCTTAAAAGGAGATTTTTGGTGAAGAAAAGAGATAGTTCTGTGGCAAGTCGACTAGAAGTGTGTTTTTTTTCTCTGAAGTGACTGTATAGGGCTGAGTTTTTCTCTTGTTTTCAAAGTGAATCCCTCGTAGTTTTGTGGATCACGCCGTGTGATAATTAATGTCTGTCGCAGACCAGGTGTTTAGATTCGTCGTAGACTCGGGAACTCTGAAAATCTCCGAACTTGAAGTGAACTGCACTTGTGTATTTAATTTATATCCTTATTTTTAATTTTTTTGTAAATAGAGTTCTCTCTCTCTATAAAAAGTGTTTGTAAATAAAATTTAAAGTGTTCCCATGAATCTGAAAGTGGCCCTCTTCTTGAAGCCGTTATAGGTCTAGTACAGGCCGAGACGTTACAATATCTCTAAAATTCGATGAGATATTTTCCGAGCACACAGTATACAAAAATTCTATCAGATTCTTTCATTAAATAACGTAAAGATTGCTGCAAAACACATAATTTCACCATAATTTTCCTGTGCTTTCGGTGTGCTTGCAGTGGATTCCCTCCCATGTGGGCATCTATGGAAATGGATTTGCTGATCTGCTCGCTAGGGAAGGTTGCGAACTTCCCAAAGCTTCTTCTTAGAATCTGTCAGCTTCAGAGGTTCATTCCATGACTTTAGCCAGAGTGAATACCGCTTGAAGGTCGCCACAAAATTCATGCATGGTACGCCGCTAAATATCCTGGTGTGTCCTTGCAGTGCTCCTGTCTTAGATCTGCTCAAACGGCTTTAGCTAGACTGAGGACTGGTCACACAAAGAGTTTGACGTTCAATGGAGACGAGAAGACGTATACCCTTTGTCATTGTTCGGCCATCGCGTCTCCCTCGCATCGCATCGATTGTATTGGTGCCTCTGTGAGGCAACTGTTGAATGAGGGGAGGACCGTTTACGATCTATTGATGCAGCATGATCTACTGGAGTTGGTTTAGGATTCTACATCAAGGGGATAAGCAACAACAACACATAATTTTCCTTGCACTTTTCCGACGTTATACTATTTGATATTCAAATACATTATTTATATATTTTTTTAAAACAGCTGACAAAAAAGACAAGCGTTCTGTTATCACGCCCCGAAACCCGTCCAAGAGAGCAGGGAAACTCAAGCGTCGACGAATAGCTCGCAGCTGCATCAAAAAGTTTACAGAGATACTTTCAGAATCATCCAAGCCGATTTCTCGAAAAAAGAGATTCCAAAACACAACAAAACCAATGAAGAGGCGCTTTGCCAGATGTAAGTATTTCTAAAACTAAGTCATGTAAGTAAGGCAGATTATTGGTGTAATAATATACAGGGTGATTATAATTAACGACTTTCAAAATGCTGCAAAAAAAGATCCACTCTTCTCAATGAGTTCAAATTTGAACTGAAGATATTTAAAGAAAAGAGAAACGATATGGTATCAAAAAAAAAAAAGTTCCACTGAATTTTCCCATCCGATTTGGTATGACCTTGCAGTGGTGTATGGGCTTTCCACTAACAGTGTCACAACTGTTCAATGACTTGGAAGTTTTGTTTTTTCCCGTCAAAAAAGCGAAACAACCAAGCACATTGAACACTACAGTTTGTTTAATGTGGAACTCATGCCAAATACGTTGTAATTTTGATTCAAAATATCACTGGCAGCCGAATTCACTTTCTTTATGCCGCTTACAGCGCCCTTTATTAATACACTTTGGAACTTGTTTTGATGTCGTACCGTTTTCCCCTTCTTCAAGTATCGTCAGTTCAAATTTGAACTCATTGAGAGACTTGTGGTTTTTTTTACAGCATTTTGAAAGTGGGACTTAAATTATAATCAACCTGTATATTAGAAGAGAAAAGTTCGAATTTGTAATAATAAATGCTGTTAGTTACCATTTGCTAAGCTTTCTGGAATTAGTTTTAAAATCACTTAAAGCTTTAGAGAGCACATTATTCTATACTAAACATAATTGTTTTATAGCATAACATAATTTTTTCTACACTATTCTGCATGATGATTAAGCAGTATTTTCATAATGAAGATTAGTAACAGAAAAAATACAGACTATTAATTCGTGCAAAGAATAGAACATTTAGATTGGGGTGATATTTAACCTGTGTTTTATTTTCATGGATTACTCAATATTTTTGATTTTATGAAATATAGATATCGTTTTTATCAGAGATATTAACCTAATTATTATTGATAAAAACTATCTGCTTGATGACATAACTAATTGATGCATTAAAAAATATTTTTTATAAGTATGCTCTAAAGAATTAGCAGTAAATAATTCTCAAAATTCCTTTAACTTAAAATAGTTAAATGAAATTAATGTAAGAACTTGTCAGAAGTGCGAAATATTTAATTCATAAAAAAAATATATTGTGTTATCTCAGCTTGAATTAAAAAAATAAATAATGAGAAATGAGAAATGAAAGAAATTTACAGTTGAAAGATTGCATTAATAGAAGTAAAAAGTATTTTTTAACTACTGATCTCATCTGAAATTGTAAAACAGTTATCAAAATAGAGCATCATTCAACTCCATTTTCGTTGGAGCTTTTTTATTTTCTGAATTGCTTGATTAAAAAACTCTCCGAGGTTTCTGAGTATTTCATACTGGTGGCGGAACCTCGTAGAAATTTATCCAACATTATATATATATATATATATATTAGGATGGGGAAAATAAATCCATTTTTTTTTTGGTAGATTGTTGTAGTGACCGATATCTCGTACAGTATCGATCAAACAATTTCAAATTTATGCTCATTGGAAAGGTGATATTTCGCACTAAAAAAAATTATTTTACTGTTTTTTGTTTGGCTCATTCAGTTGTGAGTTGCAGGATGTTGAAAATGGAAGACAAAAAGGACAAATTCTGTACATTTTACATTTTTCTTTGATAAAGGCAAAAATGCAAGCCAAGGCGGCTTACGCGCAATTTTGGTTTCGTCGATTCCATTGAGATATTTTTGATGTTAAGGATGCACCTGTGCGAGGTGCATCAAAGGTGTCATCCTTAGGTGACAATGACCGTTGTCGGAAATGTCGATAAAATCACAGAAATAATCGAAGTTGACCGGCATGTTAGCAGTCGTCAGAGATCATCAATCAGATATCATTGGCATCAAGAGAAAAATGTGAAACTCGATTGCTAGATTTTTTTTGCGAATAAAGACCAAGACTTCTTTGAGAGAGACATTAATGAAGCTACCTTTGAAATGGCAACAAATTATAGATGGTGATATATTTGATTCACACTCAAGAGCCAAAACATTATTTGCTTCAAATGGATTAATACCAACACTTAATACCAGTTAAAACTTCCAAACGTGCCTTCCACGTCATCCAACGAGTTCATTGCAAAATTTGATTTATTTTACCTAAATTTGTAATCCGAAACAGGTTAAATAAAGTCTTGAAGTTCAGGTAAAAATAAAGGATTTTTTTTTTACCCAACAATATATATATATATATTCTTCATGCCATTTTTTTTTTAACCTAACAGTTCCTATTTCAGACTGCAAGCGCCATGTCCACCCACGATGGATTCCATCTTTTTCGACAATGACCAATCGACTTTGGATCCCAGAGTCATGTCCGTACAAAAACTGGTGGAGTTGAGTGAAAGAGGGGATGGTACATTGGATGACATGATGCCACGGTAAGTCAAATTTCTTGATTGCAAATTATGCGAAAAATAAAAATCTAGACTCGCGAATAAGGGGGAGGGGGCGAATATCTGTTTGTAATGAAACTTCGTATGCAAAAATTTTTTAATCAAAAATATAAACTAAAAACTTGGTGACAAATAAATGAAATAGGATTGAATATTATCGTGAAAACAGGAAAAATCTCAGCTTATGGCATGACTTGTATTCAAATTTGATTTTACCCAGCCACTTTGGCTGTACTAATGCCGCCATTTGGCAATTTGTGGAGGAATATTTAAATTATAGTAGATCTCAGCGTCAAGACGATGCAGTCAAACTACAGAGACATATCATCATCATCAGTGGTGCAACAACCTCTGGCATCGGGCTAGTCACTCGGCCCGCATCACACAGACTAGCGATTGTTACTAGCAGATTTCGAGACAGAAGGTGATTTTGTTTTTACGGGGTGACACACAGATGGCACTTGTCAACCATATAATTTTTAGTTAGCCCGCTCAACTTGTGTATAAATTTGACAATCATATTAGACCGGGCTCTGCGATTTAAAGTGGAATCCAGACCCCTAGAAACATCCATGGCACTACCGGGACTCGAACCCGAAACCTGTGGCACCGAGCGCCAGAGCTCTAGTCACTCGGCCATCAAGCTCCACAGAGACATAGCGGCTGTTAAAAGGGTTCTTACATCATCTTATCGTTATCAACAACCCGATATGTAACCACAATACCAGTGAGAGCAAGGACTATAGATTAGTGATTGAAAGAGAAGGTATCTATCAGAGCTTTTACTGGTCCATAACGCCAATTACCCTATGCACAACGATTTGGCATATTCGCTTTTGAATCTGAGTGGAATATAATCGTTTTGCCACTGCGAAGTGAATCCCAATGATCAGCAAATATGTGTTTGAAGACTCTCACGACAACAGGAGATTATAACATGACTGTCACAGACCATTTTGAGTTATGGTGTGGGATGCCATTTCCTTTCAAACACAATATGTACTGTTTCTTTACCGTGATAATACAAGTAATACACTGCCTTGTGTTGGCTTCTTTTTCCGTTCTCTTAAATAAGCACACTTTCAATTGATATATGTATTTATTACATACGCATTTTGCCCGCCTTTACTTCTGCCCTTGCTGATTTTCCAATAACTTAATGGGGTTAATATACTGCCTTGTGATCTTATTGTCATTAAACAATTTTTCGTTAGGTTTTAAATTTTTCGTTAGGTTTTAAATTTGTTATTTTCTGTTCTTGTAACAATATTAACTATATTGTTGAGAACATTGATTATTGTTGTGAAAACTATTATATTATTCGTGATAGGATTACTGTTATTTTTATTTACATCCTTTTTTGTAGCATAATGTCACTTCTTATAATTATTCTTCAAATTATATTTATGTAAGTAAAATTAAGTTTATTTGGACCACTTTTGTATAGCAGCATAATTACTAATGGCTAAATTTTTCTGTTTTTAGTATTTAGAAAATAAACTGCTGCCACACATATTTTATTATCAAAAGGCTGAATTCTAATAATGTGTTTGAGAAATTATATTTTTTTTTAGATTTTAATTATTAACTTGAAGTTTTCCTCAATTTATTGAGTTGTGTGAAACCTAAAATAGCGATTATTTTTCTCTGATCACCACGAATCCTTTGACATTTGACTTCCAAGTTGTTTTAGTTTCGGAGGTGATAGGCACGCATAGAAATGCTTTCACATTTTAAAAGTGAGCAATAGAAGTCGTTCTTTTGTTCTTGCAGCTGGATTTATATTTAAGTGGTAGAATTCCACTTCTAAACTGAAAATAAAGTTTCTCAGGATAAAGTTACTCATGCTGGATAGCGAAATATATTTCCTCTTTGGATGAGAGTCTGTAGGCCAATTTATGCACAGGATGGTGCTAACGTTTCTCTCGGGGTGAGAGACAGTAAACTAAACGCCTCTGAAATAGCAGCTAATTATACAGTTGCGAAGGATTCCACGATTCTAGCTCTCGGGATGAGAACTCGTAACTAACGACAGCTTCTGTTTTGCCGTATGTCCTCTCTGGCGAGAGTCTCGGAGCCTATGATGATTTCTTCTGAACGCCACAAGGCAGCTCTTGCAGTGTGGGCAGGGAACTACAATTACAAGTGTAGCATAAAAAATAAATTTCATTTAATATTAATAATATAAAAATTTATAAATTTAGCTGTCATTGGAGAATAGTAAAAGGAAACAATTTCACTTTCAAAACAAAATGTTCTGTTCAAGTTTGTTTAATGCTTTTACATCTTTCTCAATGTTATGTTGACGAAAATGTGTTTTAAAATGTTATGTTCAAAATGTATTATTGTTCAAATTTTCAATCGTTCATAAAAAATGTGTTCAAATACATTTTTTAATGTTTTATGTTCAATAAATTAATTCAGTTTAAATTTAATTAATTAATTTTTAGTTTTTTATAAAACATCTTTCACAACTCCATAGCATTAAAAACAGAATTAAATTATTTAAATGATTACTAGTCATATTTAAAAAATGATGAAATTAATTTTTTTTTTTTTATATTTTACAGTGAGGTGCATTACGTGGATCCGGTAGTGACTGTCGTAACAGATTACTTTTTAACATTCTCGGCGCCTCAAGACTTTCAACCCAACTGTTCCATAGATTTGGATTGCGGAGAGGGGGCAGTGTGCGTCTTACCTCAAGGTCACAAAGCGAGTGTCAAAGTGGATGAAAAAGTAAGACCACGTTGCTCTCTGGACTCCGTTTTAAATTTCACATTCATTCTATTAACCGATATTTGATGGAATTCATAAAACAGTAAAAATTTATTCAATAACAAAATTTATCATTGAAGTCCTGAAACATGTAAAAAACGGATTTTAATAAATATAACTTCCACTGCTGAAGTGTTCTTTTGAAACTACATCCTTGGAAAAATGCAATTCAGACACATAATACTCCCAATTAAAGTAAAAATGGAAATAAAAAAAGTATAAAAAGTAAATTTTTATAAAAGTAAAATCGTTTTACTCAATCAGTACTTTGAAATTATTAGCAGAATTATAATTCTGCTAAATCTCATTGCTCTAATATGTATAGATTATTGTGAAATATAGCTAGCAAACTATATGGTAACTGATCAATTGTAAAATATTGGACCACAAAATGATGAAATTGTGCACTTTCATTTTGATTGTACAATGATTTCATCATTTACAAACATCTCCTATCTAGTGCATATATTTAACTGCTTTGTTAATTTTTTCAATCATATTTTAATAATTCTCACTTATTTGTATTTTATACAGAATATTCCTTACACATAGTTCGTAGCCTGTCATTAAACGATTTCATTAAACAAAAATGATTAAGAACTTTTGCAAAGTACCATTTTCATTGTATTTTAGATTAAGGCATAGTATCCTTGGAAATTTATGATTGCATCCTTGCAATCCCATATTAGATTATTTAGAGACATAAATGATAATTCGTATGAAGTAGAATCCTTTGAAATTTTTTGTTCAAAATGCGTAGATGTCCATTCTTCCATTGTTAAAATGAGGTGATGGAAACGTTAAAAACCTTTATATATTACCTATGTTGCTATTGTCCTGTCCCCTGAATAGTACAAGAAAATCAAATATTGGGGTGTTCCCGAATAATATCGCCTATGTAGATTGCAAGTTCGGAGTATAAATCCACTTCCGATGGATAGTCCAGACAATGCATGGCGGCCTGCAACAGCTGGGCAATCAAAAGCATGGTGAGAAGTCAGTTCGACATCAGAGCAGTTACCACATTTTTTGGTATCTTTTAACGCCATGAGCAGAAATTGTCATAATATTTTTGAGTTGTTTCATTTTGTGGGAATAGTAGCAGTTTCCTGTCGACATTTAGTTCTGTAATTTGATATTTAGTTTTGATTTTAGAAGGAATTGTAAGTTTAAATTTTGCCAAGGCATTTGGATCTGCAAGGAAAGTAGGGATGGCAATCTGAACCAGACATCTGGCATACTTCACCAAAGAATCTGCAATCGCCAGTCAGGGATTGAAGTTTTTTTAAGTCTTCTTGGTCTGAGTCTTTTAAGTTAAATATGCTAGAGAACAATGTTTAATATTCTTCAACTGAACATATATTACTTATATTATATGCAATAACTTTTCGTTCACATATTTTACTCGTCTTTTTTTAATCTTGTTAATTTACTTTTGTCGGAACAGAATAAATTTCTTGTGCCATTAAAATATATCGGGGAATTCAAAAAATTGTGAACGTTTTAAAGAAGGTTTTTTTTTTTATTTGATTAGATTTCTACTTTTATCAAAAAAATGCATAAACAATTCTAATAATGCTTAATAGGTATTCCTCAGTCATTCAGCGAAAAAAAAATATTCATTTTAACAAAGTATTCGCTAGTAGGCCATAATTTGTTGACAACATTTCATTATGGCTTCAGATATTGCTAACAGAATTGTACATCATGTCAATGAAAATGGTAAACACTTTGCTTCAGGTGGAGTCTTTCTTTTTTTTTTTTTTTAATTTTATTAAATCTAAGCTAAATTAATTCACTAATTTTTATTTTATTATTAAATTAACTTTATTTATTTATTTATGTTTTTTATTAAAATTATTTTTCTTTGTCAAATAAAACAAATTTTTTTAGCAGATATTTCACATAAACAACATTTATATTACGGAATTTATTAAACAATAAATGTACCTAAAGTGATTTATTTGAAGATATCTTGGATATACTTTGCTTATCTTAGAATACTGAAAGGTTCATTTTCAGAATCTAGAAATAATATGCTCTTAGAATCAAATTCCGATTTCCTTTAGCACAAAATCAGAACACACTTCTGACACTTTAGGGGCAGAATTTAAATCAGACACAGCTTTCCCCTATATAAGATGATAATTTGTGTAAAATTATCGGAGGTTTTTAGTCGGGAAATAAAGTGATTAAGCTTGTTTTTGATCATTTAAGGATTTTTTTTGTCACAAAGCATTAAAATTTCATTGATGTATGGCTATCGTTTATGTCAAAAATACACACTAATTTATAATGAAATCCAAGCTATAAAAAGAAATTATTTTTAATCTCAGGATCACAAAGGCTATTGCTATTGCAAACCTGAATATTTTGGAGATGGTTTCACGTGTACCAAAATTCCTAGAGGCTACCATAGAGACAAAAGGATCAAGAAAGGCATTTCACAAAAACAGAGACGTCACAAGAAGTCACCAAAAATGTATGATACTCCCTTCACAAGTTTTACAGCTAATTCTACTGGGGATGTGGTACGTTTTCTTTTTTTTTCTCATTTATATTAATTAGTTTAAATTCAGAGCTAATAATAATGTATTGTCATTAATCGAGGATTATTTGCAAGCAAAAATTAGGTATGGACAAGAATAGAAATATACTTTAATTAATGATTTCATAGTGAATATCTTGTGGCTTTCTCCGGGTAAGATCTGTAAGAGTTTTTTAAATCTAAGAATTTTTGATACCGTGGGATAAGTTGTTTTATATTCACTGTATAAAATTTTGTCATCTAGAAGTTCAAACTGTCTAGTACTAACGAATACAATATTTCTCTATTAGCTAAAGGGTGGGAAGAAAGTCATATTTTCAGGAGGGAAAGTGAAAATCATATGATGCAGGCAGGATCGGAACTGCAGGAAAAGATGACCGAAAAGATTCAACAGTTTAATTTTGAATTTTTTTAAACTTTCATAGTCTAAACTGTAAAGATAGCTGTAGCAATGTCAGGAAGTAAAATATTGTCTAAAACAGAAAGGAAATAACACCTAGTTCAGAAGAGAATCGCAATTAGTGCGGAGGTCATTTGTTTTTACTTAGTCGAATTTAATTACGATTCAAGTTCAATTATTTACGAGTCCAATAGTTTTATAATTCCAAGGGGAGGCAAGATAAATCTGTCAGGTCTGAAACTATTTCCGTTACGATTGAAGAAGTAAGAATGGTGCCAAAGTTCGATTCAACTGTAGTAGATTTTCATTCCAAATTGTGATTACAAAATATGAGCATTGTAGAACATTGTAGATAGAACCTCCATGGTGTGTCCTGGGGGATAAGACAGAATTTGCTATTTCCCGCCGTTAGTGGAGAATGGTCTAGTAAAAATGCAGAGTATTTGAAAACAGCAACTTTTAATCAATCACGTTTAGCCATATTTATCGCATACTTACCCTAGCATCCATCACGTCGCCAACGATCCACGAAGCAGTCATTACAGATTTCAATGAGATTGTTTAAGCCGAGAACAATAAGATTGTTTAAGTCGTTGATTTTTACATGACTGAACAATCGTTTTTTTTTCTTTCTGATGCAGCTGGCAAACACTTAGACAGCTTGGTCTTGGATGCCTTAAGGCAAACGCTGCACAGACATTACTCACTTTGCATTACCCAGGGGGCACGTGTAACTTGAAGATAAGCCACGGACGCGAAGTAACAATGCCCCCGCAACGCTCTACGATCCTATTACGACCGGGACCTACTTTTTAAAGTGGATTCCGAACCACTACAAACATCCATGGCACCGCCGGGACTCGAACCCGAAACCTGTAGTACCGAGCGCTGGCCACTCGGCCATTCAGGTCCCTGACTGAACAATTGTTCAGTCATGTAAAAATCAACAGCAACAAAATACACACAAAGTTTAAAAATATGTCTTTTACTCTGATCACAGCTTGATTACAATATATTTTTTACTTTTATTCCAGACGACCCCTCTGGAAAATCTATATGCTGCTAATGTTGTGAAATATGAGGAGGCAGATTCATACTTAGTGAGCAGCTGTGCGAATAAGAAAGATTGCAGCCAACATGCTTTTTGTTTTCAAGGTCAAACAGGACATCCTTTCTGCAAATGCAATCCAGGATATCGGGGGAACGGACTGTTTTGTTGGGAGTTGTTCGATTACATAAAGTCCAAGGATCAAGTGCCAGTTACAACTCCAATTTTAAAAAAATAAATAAATAGCAATAAAATGTTTTTATATTTGCAGCATTATGTAGAATTTTATATTAATTACGTGAATGTGATTCTAATTTTAAAGTAAATCGATTAAACGTATTGATTTTTAGTACGTGATTGTTACATAGATTAGAATGCTGTTTCTTATTCCATATCAAAAATTAAACTTATGTTGATTATTTTCACCAAGCCTGTTCGATTTATAGCATAAACCTATGTTAGAATTATAATTTATTTTTAGACATTTTCTTTTAAATTTGGAGTAAAATCCTGTCTCGTGGCAATTTGAGCAAGCGTACATGAAGACCCATATATGAATGCATTGTCAGCGTCCTTTGCAGCCATTGCTTTCAGAAACTAGGATATTTGATGACGATTTTGATAACATGTGTAAAGTGATCAAATCTCCTTGTTAGTCAGGCTGTCTGATCGGAGTTCGGATTTTTTGTCATACGACACGTAAGTGCAGGGCAGTTACATTTAAAAAGTGTTCTATTCATCATCCGATTGTAAGTGGCATACATAAACGAATGGACACACATATATATAATATATACTATATATATATATACATAATGTGTGTGTAGAGAAAAAATTGAGATGTACAATATGTGTTAGTAAGGAATCTCACATTGAAATGCTACCATAATCTTAGTACAAAATCTCCAATAATGAAATTTACAGTAGCTTATTTTGAAATCAAACAAATCTTTTTTCAGTAATATAAATTTTAACATTTGCTATAAATCAAATTTTTATTTTTCCTTTATATATACTTAAACCCAATTTAGTTCTAGTAATTGGTGAACTGAGTCAGCCATGTGGTGTTTATGTATAAAATATACACTGAGAGGAGTACCTTTAGTAGTAAATTCAGAAGTTGAGCTCGTATAGCAAAAAATAAGAGAGAGGCTCAAACATCCAGTTACAAACATGTAGAGCATTATCGATTTAGTAAGAAAACATATAATGAGTATACGGTAAATAGTCACTTATACAGATAAAATAAACCAAAACCGACCTGAGAACTCTTTAATTTACATTTTATGTAAATTTTCTCCAAAAGCGAAACAAGACGGGGATAAAAATTAGCCTATACTAATTCAACCTTATCAAATCTGAAAATAACAACATGCAAATATGACGTAGTACAAAGGGAAAAAAAATCTTGGGTGAAAATAACGATGTATTATTTTTATAATTAGAATAAAGGTAAATTTTTTAGATATTTTTATCTACAAATGCACGTCATGTAATTATAAAATAAATTTATCAACGATTATTGGCTATAGTGATCTCTAAAAATAAATACATGAGAGTTAAGTCTTGTGATCGCAGAGATCACAAAGCTATACACTATACTAGCTGACATTGATTTTTTACAAATATGATTTCATGAAGAAAAATTAACACATGATCAAGTGGACTGCATGTGTCCTTCAACATTTACTTAACTATTTTCTCAATAAAAATTTTTTTTGCAGATTTTACATAAGTGCATTTATTACAGATGATTAAACATTAAATACTAATGCAATTTTTTTATTGTAAAGACACTATAAAACAATTTTTTTCTTTCAATTTTGATAGACATTGTAAATTTCCCAAGATCTACATTTCTTTACCTATAGAGTCACTGTTATGTATAGAAATATTGAATTGAATTGATTGTAATTTCTCAAACAAAGAAATTCCTCGCCATTTTTTAGTTTATTTTTACACTCATTTCTTTAATTTTTTGTTATGTTACTGCAACTTTTTTTTTTATTGAGTTTAAGTGAATGAATGGTCAAACCACAATGCTCTACTGAAGGACACCAAACATAAAATAGTAAATTTAATTAAACTAATAATTTTTTTAAATATGTATTTATATAATTATAAAGCTAATGTATTAATATTTAAATATAATATATCCAATTTTTTTTCTTTTAAATTCAATGATTAACATTTCTTGACCTGCTAAATAATTAAAAAAAATTGGACAAAAAGAAATCAAATGCTTTTAAGCTGTAGTAAATGTGCTTATTTTTCATGAAGGATATGATACACAGTACATCATTCAGCAGTTTTTTTTTGTTAATGCTTATCTTTAAGTTAGTACATATATGTGTAGTCTAAGATAATCGTTTGTTTAATTTAGCTTGGCCAAAACTGGCTTTTATGCCTTAAAGCAACACTTAATCATGTAATGAAGTAGAAATTTAAAATTATTTATGTATTGAATATAAAATACACAAAACAGGAAAGCACAAATTTTACGATTGTAAATATTTAAGTCACCAGTGTGGTTGACCAGGTGAGAAAGAATTGTCCCAACGTAGTCCTTGCGTGTCGTAAGAGGCGACTAAACAGGACCTAGCCCTCCTGGTTGGGCGCAGGTTTAACAACCCTGCCATGTAAAAAAACCACTGTTTCGAAATCTAATAAAGATATAGCCAGAATGCCTCCACGGAAAAAGACCAGGAAACGATTAATGGACCTGAGATTTGGTTTTTGGAACATACGTTCACTGTATCAAAGTAAAAAGTTACAAGTGCTCATCAAGCAGATGGATAGAGCTGCTTTGAAGATTTTCAATGTAACTCCTTTTGGACAACGACCAAGGGGAAAGACCGAAAAAGAGATAGGTCGACTGTTTAGACTTTGATTTTAATGTTATTAAGATAAAAACTGGAGGTTCACGGCCAAGAAAGAACAACCTGGCTGGATCTTTTAAAGAAGGCCAAGGCCCACAATGGGCTGTCGAGCCAGTTATGATGATGAAATATTTAAGTATGAAAAAAAAATGTACTTATAATTATTCTCAAACCAATATACAAAATGGCAAAATGGAAACACACATTGAAGGGGAGCTTGTATATTTATTGTACGGTAGGCAATTTTTTTCATGTTTTAATAAAATGTAGCCATAACATCACAACTACTTCGTCAGCTGAATATTTTTTTTTATGAATATTACAATCACGTTATTATAGTTATACATAGAAAAAAATTTAAATGATAAACTCAAACTCAAAGCTATTCCATACAGATCAAAGGATTAAATAAGGTAATTAAGTGATTAACAATTGTAATATAATATACAATTTTTAGAACTGTCTTTTTGTGTCAAAAATATATTGAATTATTCAATTAATTTCTTATAAAAGATTTTTAGTTTAAGAGCCTACTAATTAATATTCATAGAAAAAATCTAAAATTACTTGGTTCACTGCTTATCAAATTTCAGTTTTTAAAAACAATTTTTGAGGATAATTATTTAATATGGGAGAAGATATAAATAATCTGCAACTGTACCTAAAATAGTGAGAAAATTTACAAATGAATCACTAAATAATTTATTTATGATTAAAAGAAACACAATATTAATATATTTTGGAAAAAATAGATTTCAAATTTGTTTAAGTCATAATCAATAACAATAACCAATTATAAAATATTATGTAAATAATACAACACATTGTAGAAAATAGCATTAATGATGGCTTTACTGACTCAAATATAAAAAAGACAGATTAATATGTATTTCTACAATAGTATCATTTCATTAATGGTATTAACATTTATAATAATAATATCTTTGCAATACTTATATAATCAATAAATATTATCCTTCCCTCTCCTCTGCTTCACTATAAAAAAAGTACTTGTACTAGAATTAACAATACATTAAAATGAAATTTAAATGGATTAAAATCATAATTTTTTAATTCAATAAATAAGTGTTCCCATAGAACAAATGAGAGATGTTTTAATATGATACTAAATTTTTTAAATAATTTCTTTGAAAATCCAGATAAAAAATGATAGTAAATAATGTGAAATGGATTGTAGGTTGAAATTTAGTACATACTATACAAGAAATTTTAGAAAATAATGAAGCTTTTACAGCTATGTGGCATTTTATATTTCAGTAAACATTTGCCCCTAAATGTTTTAGAATAATTGAGAAAACATTATTATAATATACATAGATGGCATAATGTGTTAGATGATCTATAAAATAACACTGATATTAAAAAAAGAAGGAATATTTTGTGTTCAATATATTTATATCAGGTTTTACAGCAGAAATAAATGTAAGATAATTGAAAATAAATGAATCAATTTTAAATAAATATATCAATTATTTATACAAATATGTGAGGCATTATAATAGATAATGAACTAACAACTATGTGTGCAAAATAAATACTGATTTATTTAATATTCATGTTTAACAATAAAAACCATTCAGCTCAATTAGTACACCAACAGCTACAGACCTAAAAGCAGAAATAAATTAAAACTATATAATATAAATAGATAATTTATTATTGCACAAAGAAATAAATGTATTGAATAGATTAATAAAACTAAAAATACATTTTAATATCCTTAGTATATTTGAAATCATACATATTAAAATGATTATCAATCAGATTTGTTTTAATAAATTCTCTTTTTATGTTGATATAATACAGTGTTTGGAATAAATGATCACTACACAACAATTTATTAATATCATTCAATCATCTATTGCAATAATCCATATTTAATTTATATGTATATAGTGTGTATAAGTGTAAAAAGTTAATTTTTTCAATATGAAATGTCAATTTTAAAAGCTATATAATATTTTATGATAACAGATTTTTAAAATATTTTTTAGTCATTAATTTTAAAATTATCCACATTTAGAGAATTAAAATTTTTTTTCTCATAAATAAGAATTAAGAATAATTCAGTATATAACAATTTTTAAACATAGTCACTGTACAAAAAAAAACACACACTAAAATTAATTTGATTGATTATTAATTTATGATAATTTAATGTATCATTCTGAGATTCAAATAAAAATATAACAGTGAAAATAAAAGAAAGCAGAGGATTTTAACGTTTTCTTTCCAAACTGCAATTAAATAAGTGTTTTGAATAAATATAAAATTAATTTCTTTTTGTTTCATTTAACTTATGTAATACATGAAAATAAAGAAATAAATTTGAAATTTGCACATCTGTTTACTTCTATGAAGGATGTTCTTTATCAATGACAACAATTTTTTATAACTTCTTGATTAATATATTTATGCATCTTTAATGCTTTAATTTTGGATTTCTAACTATTGTATAGACATTGATATATTATGGTACAGTACTCAAGTTTAATTATGACCACAATTTTTTTCAGATAAAGTATGCATAATTACATTATTGGCATATATGATATATTATGTTTAAGCACTTTTTATTAATTTTTAACATCCTTTTTTATATAAAAGGGGAGGACAGCTAAAGTCTTATTCAGCTTTTATATTTCTGTTGGAAGCCATTTCAAATTTTTAATAAAATTAGATACAATAGCTAATATTTAACTGTATTAAAAATAAAAGAGACAATATAAATTACAAAAATACATGCCAAAAATTTTAGAAAATATATATAATTGAAGGAAAATTAACAAAAAAAAAAATATTTAACAATTATAAATTCACTCGATATTCCCTTTTGACAATTTTTGAAAATGTAGTATGTAATTTGTCACGGTTATTCACAGCAATTCTTTAAGATGCTGATTAGTTAGTGATATTTTGACTTGATAAACCTCATAATTAAATATAAACATTTGTAAGAATATACTATACCAAAAACTGAAAATAATTGGCAAAACTATTACTGTTGTTGGTTACTGTTTTCTTTAAGTTAGGCTGTTTTGTTTCTGGCACCAATTTCCAAAACTTAATTAGGAAAAGTAATTTATGCTGATTTATAATACTGGTGCTCTTCATTGGAAATACTTTTAATTCTCCCAATATGTTATATAATTTTATATCAGAAACTGGAAAGCCATCTTGAAAATAATATCAATTGCAAATGGATTAACAACAAGTGCTAATGTAAATTGTAACTTCTTCCCATAGTCTTCAAAACAACTTTTAAAATTCATTTTTTTCTCTTCAATCTTTTCTTAATATTCATTAATTTTATCTTTTTCAATGTTAAAGGAGCTTGCTTTTAAATGAGGAAAATGTTAAAAAGTTTTTGATTTCAGATCATTTTAAAAAAACTGATGGAATTGAAAACTAATTACATTTTGATACAAATCACTTATTGTTCTTGTTGTTGTTTCTTATCCCACTTGGCTGGCCAAGCCCATGAACCCATACGTGCTCATGATTGAAGGGGAAGGAAGCAGCTTCTGTTGTGATGGAGCACCCGTAGGTAGAAGCCTGACTTTTGCTCCGTGACGCTCTTACACTCATAGGAGACCGGGACCTACGGCTTAAAGTGGATTACGAACCACTACAAACATCCATGGCACCGCCGGGATTCGAACCCGAAACCTGTGGCACCGAGCGCCAGACACTCGGCCATTCAGGCCCCAAATTTGCCAACGGCACGCAGTGTTCCCAGGTGGTCACCCACCCAAGTACTGACCGCGCCCAATGATGCTTGACTTCGGTCATCTAACGAGAACCGGTATATTCAGCATGGTACGGCCGTTGGCTTATTGTTCTTTTCCTTGCAATGCCAAATTGATGGTATCAGTAACAGACTTTAATTCTTAAAACCAGCTCTAGATATAATTTTTCTTTTTCTATTAAAAATGTGGAAATTGGAACAAATAAATCAATTAATCAGTTTAAAATACTGTAAAATGACAATCACTACAGTAAAATGATGTCATTTGATGATCTCTCTTTCAATTTTTCAATTTTTCAAAATGACAATAAGTCTTGGCCTTTGTTAAAATAAAATGTATAATTTGTGGAGCATTAATCCACATCTTTTTTTGTATTTTAAATACTTACTGTAATGCCATAGTGAGCCATACAATGAACTTATACAAATTTGGGAATTATACAATCACTTTTTAAAAGACCAATAAAATATACTGTTCTTTGAGGCTACATGTTAACAGAGAAAAATCTGTATTTGCTCACAGCTCTTATATAATGAAGACTAGGTTTCTTTTAATATTCAAATATTAAATCTAGCATTCAGTTGCAAATCTATAGTTATTTTTTAAAAGTAAACCAATATAATTATAATTTAGTTATTTAAAAAATAAAATTAGTAAATTCTCAAAAAAGGATTTACAGTACAAAAAAGCATCATAACATCACGTAATTAATTCTCAAAAATATTTTCAATTTAATATAATTTATGCATTAAAATTACTTTTAAAATAATAAAGAAAATGATTATTTATACATTTTTTAAAGCATTTTATTAACATACATAAATTTTGATGACAAGAAATGAAAACATTTTTAGAAAAATAGAAACAAATCTGAAGAAATCACTAAAACATTTCATTAAAGAAAATTTAATAAAACAACTTCTTTATAATTTACAAAATAAATAAGTTTTTAATAAATAAAATTAAAGATTTAATAATATAAAAGATCATATAATATTAATAATGATAAAAAAATGCAAAAATTCTTCTGTGAGATTTAATATAATTATTTTTTTAATGCAATGATCATAACTAGTACCATTAAATAACCCATGTCGTGGTAATTACTTATTTTGTAAATTATCTACCAAAAATGCATATGTTTCACATTCCAGACATTTAATCAATATCAAAATTTATAAAAAAGTTTCTTAAAAAAATACTAACCTAGGGCACTCAAATTTTGATAGGATTTCATCTCTTTAATTCCCCACTTTTCATAATCGTCTTGCCTTGCACTGCCACTGCCATATTTTTCATTAGCACGATAATATACTATTGGAATAAATGTAATACTATTTAATAACACAGCAACTTCAACATGAAACATTGCTTTATTCGTTTCCTTTTATAATTCCTCTATTAAATAATATAATATTTTTAATTTAATTATCAAGATAATGAATAATCATAACAGTCAACAAATTTCATCTTACTGAAAACAAACATGGACATGGTTTTAATTTTAAATACAAGTTGCTTAGCATTATTATAAATTTAATATAAATAAATATTAAATCTTACCATCTACTAATCTTTCATCATACTTATAAATTTTGTACCTAAATTCTAAAAAGAGAAATAAAAGAAGGATTTAATATTAAAAATTATATTCATAAATTATTCTATTCAAATCAGAAACTGATTTTAGCATTACTTTAATGCATATATTATTATAATTACATAAATATTGCTTTTATTATGGATGTACTTTACATAAAAATAACACATTGATTTAAAAATATTTTTTTGTGAATTTCTTTTTATATAAGACAGTTAAAATAAGATATTTAAGAACTATTTAAGAGAACTATTATACTGATAAGCTGAATAACTGGAAAGAACTCTTCAATTCAGATGTGGAATACCTTAAAAAAAATATTAAATATATTCTTCATGATTTTTTTTGTCTGTACTTTGTAAATAAATTTTTTTAGATAATCTAACATTTAGTAATTATGCTGTTCAAATTAAGAAAATAGGGTATTAAATAAATTTATATTAACTTTCAAATTCAAAATATAACTATAAATGTACGACTTTTTTTAAATTTATAAGTGATAGGGTATGTATGAATACATGTATGCTTACATTCTCAATTTTATAAACAGATGCAGTGATAACTGGAGCTATTTCTATGTCGGACACTTTACTAATATTAATATATGATAAATATTTTGTTTCTTTAAAATAAATACTATGTTTTATCAAAATTCATTACTTAATATGTTTCAACTTGTAAAAAAATATGATAAAGGGGAAACTATAATAATAAAAACATAAATGGGTCTTGATAAGAATGTAAATATATTTTAATCTTATTAATGAACATATATAATAAATATTTAGCACTTTTTATTGTTACAGCAAAATTAAATTGAAAACATGCTTATATGTTATACTATGAAAATCTGTTTTAATAATGAAATAACAACTATTTTATCTTAATTAAAAAAGAATCAATGTGATATAACCAGATGAGTTCTTCATTTGATGATACATGTAATAACCTCCAGCAAGACAAACGACATCCATAGCAAGCCCAGCAATTGCAGCCCATTTCATTGTCTTCAAGACCTGTTTACCTCTACTCCTATGAGGAAACATCTTTTATCTGTAAAAGGGAAAGAAATTATGCTATAATAAGTTGATACAGTAAAATTTAAATAATTAATGTAATAAAGATTTTTTTTTAAATCACGCCTGCTCACAAACTTTAATTACTCATGTAAAAACATATTATTTTTCTTGATCTTAAATTGAATAATGGAAGACTGTCATTATATGCACTGTCACAGTACATTTATTGAAAAGATTGCAATGTTTCATAAGAAATGAAGTAAATTTTAATCAATATTTGCTAAAACACCAATAGCCTTAGTAATATATATATACGATCTACCTATTTTCCTTAATGTGCACTTCGACATTATGTTCATAAAAGTTCAAGATATTTTTTAAATTTAAAATTATATTAATTTCTAAATTAATTAAAATTAATATAATATAATTTTTAAGTCATTACTTATGCAATATAAAACATATTTTCAAAATCAGAACTAAATTAAAGTATAAAAAGTAAAAACTAAATGTTTCACAAATTTCAATAAATTATATGTAACAATAGTACAAATTTAGCATTCATGAGTTTTATTTACAGGTTTATCTTAGAAAAAATAATTTATTCTACTGTCATATTTAAATGTTTCCAAATAAAAGTCTCATTGTCTTCCCTATTTTTTTTTTAGATATTATTTTCAGTCAATAGCAGTTGTTAGTGATTTTTAGAATAAGAGGTAATTGGTATTCCTTTGTTTAAGGGTTGAAATTTTTTTTTTTTTTTTTTTTGAGGTTCTAAGATAGTTTTTTGCTGATGGATAAGAACCATTTTATTCACTCATTTCTTTACACACAGATTTCTACATTGTGACTTAGGAGTTTGTAAGGAATAAGATAAATAAATCACAAACTAGAAATTGAATAATAAGAGATAAAATAATCAATAAGCAAGCACAAATAAAAGATTAAATCAATTGAAGTCTAATAAAACTATAAACATCAGATGCTTGTTTTTTCCCAATGTTGGGTCCTTTATACTTCTAATTGTCAATCCATAAACGTGACAAATTTTATGAACTATTCACAATATTTTTTAAATAAAAAAATGGTTTCTGATTCTGCCAGAAATTAAAACAAAACATCCCCAGGGTTGGACTTAGGACAGTTTACAACCTCTTCTTCAAACTTTTTAATATTACTTCATGGCCCACAGATTTATTACACACATTCTTAGTATAAAATGCAAACTTCCATATTCTACTTGATTTCCAGGCATTAAAATTGGCTCTAATGGAATAAAATCCTAATATGTTAATTTTCATGAATTATAACATCATCTAAAGAAAATGCTAGCAGCAGCTAATGATAAATAATGACAGTGCCAGCAGATTACAGAAAAAACCCTCTAGCAAGTAATATTTAATTTTTAAAAAAAATTAAAGAAAAAAATAAAAAAAATAAAAATAAAAAAATAAATAAAAATAAAAAAAAAAAAAAAAAAGAAATAATATGGAAAATTGTCTGTACTATATTTAACAATAAAAGACCTTCATTTATTACAATAAGATTGCTTTTATTCATTACATAATTATAACTGAATTATGCAAGCTAGATTATTACTTTTTTGTTGAAATTTATATAATTGAAGTATAATTAAAACACCAAAAGTGTAATACAACTCACAGCAAAGAGTCTTTAGCAAAGTAATAAAATTATAAACTAAAAATTTAAGTGAAATATCTATAAATTTAACGTACACTCAAATATTATGATAACTTCAATGATATAAATTATACAATATGTAAACAGAAATATATAAATTAAATATAATACAAGTTTTTATTTCCAACTATGTCTCAGCTTCTTTTTAAAACATGCTTTGAGATTTGATCGAACTAATGATTTCGTCATTGCCTTACATTTTTGTTTATGATTTTAAAATTGCCAGATTTGAAGAATCTAATTTAGTTTTTAATTGTTTTCCACATTTCTGTAGGCTATCGAATATTTAATGTATATAAATAAACGAAATCAAAAAGTTACACAGTGCAGAAATATTCAAATGCAACTTCCCAGCATTTATTTATTATAAAAGCAAAAACTTTGTGAAAATTTTCTGTTGGCAGTCTGTGTTAGTGCGACTTTGGTTTGGTTGGTTTGTCGCTCTACGGTCATCTTGTGCATACGTTAGGCTAAGCAGACCGGGACGTACAGTTTAAAATGGAATTCGAACCACTACAAACATCCATGGCACCGCCGGGACTGGAACCCGAAACCTATGGTAGCGAGCGCCAGAGCGCTAGCCACTCGGCCATCAGGCCCCTTTAGTGAGACTTATTCTGACACAATTTCACCAGAAATTTATTTTTCAAGGCATTGACTGAATTGTGAATGGTTTATTATGAAATCCACTCAGTTTTCTTGATAGACAGAAACTGATGAGTAATAATAATAATAATGATGATGATGGAGATGATTTATAAGTAATATTAATGTTTCAAACGTCATGAAATTTTATCTGAGGTTATACCGAAGCTGGATTGACAAATGTTTTTTGTTTTTCCTAATGCAGCTGGCACACACTTTGACAGCTGTCTTGGATGCCTTAAGGCAAGCGCTGCACAGACGTTACTCACTTTGCATTACCCAGGGGGTGCGTGTAATTTGAAAATAAGCCACGGACGCTCTACGATCATATTAGATCGGGACCCTACGGTTTAAAGTGGATTCCAAACCACTACAAACATCCACGGCACCGCCGGGACGGATTGACAAATGTACTATATAGAAGATACACAGCATGAGGGAGGAAGATACTATTGAAAACTGCCCTTTCATCGTACCATATCAATTTAGAACGATGAGAGGCGGCATCGGGACTTTTTCATCTCTTCGTGCTCAATGGAATATCTGTCAGGATTTCAGATTTATCCTATCCAATCCTTGTATAGGAAAAAAAATTGGAAATTTAGCTATTTAATATGAAGAAAAATATTAATGATTGAAAACTTCCAGGACATTGATTCATTAAAAAGCTCTCTTTTTTTCAAAAAAAAAAAAAAAAAAATTAAAATTTACATTTTTTTTTTTTTTTTTTTTTTGCAGGAAATTTTTTTATAAGATACATACATTTAAAAATTTGATTCCTTATTACATGATTAATTTTATTTTTATTAGATCCTAATAGTGAAACTACTCATTTATTCTTATTTTTTTATTCTGATATGCTTATTCATTTTAAGCTTTATAAACAAAAATAATTGTCAGCATTATAATTTTTTTTTAATTGCTATGAAGTTTATTTTTATTTCATAATAATACTTGTATAAAACATGTATCAAAGGACATGATTTTGAATTTTCCTAAGATGAACATTCTAAATTTGTAATTCAAAACCGTTGTAAAACACATGACACTAAAATTCTTGAGTGAAATAAAGCAAAATTATTAATTAAAAAGAGAAAATTATCAGTTAATACATTTATACAAAAAGAAAGCATCAATTCCTATTTAAATGCTTCACAATTTTTAGAAACCAAGTTATATTCAATGACGAAAATAAAGTGATGGTCAATGTTAACTTTTGAAAAAGAATTTGTATGATTTTGGGCTGCTTCGAAACCCCAATTTCACTGTAAAGAATAGGAGAAGTTAAGCACTTGCATATTAACTTGCACTTTAAGCATTTTATACATTAATACAGGGTTGTATGCCTTCAAAACGAGTGAGAAAATTATACTTTTTTAAGGACTCATGACATATTTAGATATGTTGAAGAATAAAGTAAACAACAAATTACTCGAAATTTAAATTTAGAATCAGCTTTATGTTTCAAAAAAGATACCGATACAAAATATACAGCTAAAATTGATAAGTTAAGATCGCTCTTTACCTTTTGAACAAATTGTAAAATATAGTCTCTTTCTTTTGAACTTCATTACATTTATGGACATGAGTGTATATAGTTGTACATTCCTTCTCAGTATCCAAATTTTAGTGCTATTCAAAATTTGTGGTAGTTGGTAATATATATTCAAAAATACAGTAATTGAGACATCCCTTAAAACGAATATTTTAAGAAGACTGGTTAAAAATATCATATAAAATAATATGAGCTCTTGTCAACTAAAAGCCACACGGTTAAATTTTGATCTTATTGTAAAAAGGTATGCAACAAACTATTAATTCATGTTTTTCTTTTTGCTAACAAATTACATTAGATGTATGCATGTCTTAAAATCTATCATAAATGTAATGTCTGATGTATATATGCCTTAAAATATTCTAAAGATTTACATATGTCTTAATTTATGTATACTTGTCTTTGATTTATTAACTCAATACGTTAGTAAAAATATTATTGATTACTCTGTTTTGCTTTTAGTGCATGATTTATACTTTATTTTTATTGTAACCTTAATCCATTTGCATCATTCTAAAAATGGAAAATTGTTCCATATCGATAAACGTTTTTAAAGATAGAAATATTAAAAAATGATTACAAAAGCCAAAATGGTGTACACATAGAATTTAAAAATTTGATTTAGTTCAATAACGTTAAACATTGAAAATAATTTGAGAAATTCAATTTAATAGTAACACGGCAATTATCACACTGATAAAATGAAACTTTTTTTTTTTTTTTTGTGATACAAAAAAAAAAAAAAAAAAAAAAAAAAAATAACTACACAATGTTTACGAACTTTTAGTGATGAAGTTGTTTCAATGCGTATTAGAAAATATTGGCCAGTAAATCTTGATGGTAATGATACGATGGTGTAATTTCTCGTGTTGATGACACTTTTATTCAATTCCATCTATTAGCTCACACTCTCCCTATATATATCTTGTTCAAATTTTGAATCGTTCATAAAATACTTTTTATTCATCCACTCAAGCTCAAAGACATTTTTTTTGAACTAGTAGTGGATGACACATGTTAATAAATATTAATTTATGTTTTAAATGTCGATGTTTTTTAAAATATTAATTCAGTCATTACCAATTTAGGATAAACTTAATTGAAAATTATTTATAAAGGACTTTCTGCAAAAAAAGTGAAAAAAGTAGGAATTGACTTAAAATTTTTTTTTTTTTTATATTACTTGTTTTTGGTTTATTCTCAATTATTTCTTCTGCTAATTTTTGCTTGAAGACGTGAAATATTTATGAATAGTTTTGAAAATAAAGTAACTGTACAAAAGGATCATGTAGGTCTTTGTTGGTTCATTTTTTGATAATTGTCAGATTTTGTAGTTCTGATATTGATGATTTTGTAGCTTTAGTAGATCTGTTTACTTCCTGACTACTATTCGAATCAAAACCTTCTATTTTTATCAATTTTTTAGAATTTCTTTTATCAGGAAAAATTCTTTAATCCGTTTGCAATCGTCACTTTGTACTAGCTCGCATATATACACTTCGATAATAATGGCCATGAAACATCCAAGCATATATGCGCTTATAATGCTAATGGGTTAAATGAGAATTTAATATTATTCATTTCGATCTTGAAAGAAGAAAGATGCATATAAAATGCATCTTTCGATACTTACTAAATTTTGTTAGTTATTGTATATATCATTAAATTATATTTTCATATTTCTACAAATAATTGTTTCATTGTAATATTTTACATCTTTTTATAATAGATTTCCTCACTTATGCTACATAATTAATTATATTTGATATATATTGAAAACTTTTCATTTACATGAAATGTAAGAAAATATAGTTCTTAATGCAAAATTGATATTCAGATTAAATAGAATGGCTGAAAAAAAATTGAAAATCAATAGTATGGTAAAAATATTTTTTTCATAAATTATTATTTTTAAACTATTTTTTAACAATTATGTTAAAATTATATGCTAATTTAATTAAAACTTTATATTTAGTAAAATTATCTTTATGAATGTAATTTATTGTTCTAAAACTTTTTTTAATGTAATCATATGTTACTTTTTTTAGCTTTAATTTCTGTTAGTAATTTTTCCTTTTCAAACATTTTAAAATGGACTTCATGTATTTTTCATATTTTCAGTTAAATTTATAGTATAAATTTTAATATCTGATGCTGGGGTAACATTGAATATGAAAACAAAATTTGAATCTTTAAAACATTAGAAAATTCGAAAATGTTGTTAATTTATAAGTTTTCAACTTTTTAGAGAAATAATATAAAAAGAAATATATTATAATAATTAATTATATTATTAATATTAAGAAAAATACGAATTATATTTTTAAGTATCCGATTTTTTTTCTTGAAGAAACTGACATTAAAATAGAATACTAAATTTTCAACATATTGAAATCGAATCAAGAACGATCAAGCAAAACGGACGAAGCTTTAATGTATTGCAGTTTTCAACCAGTTTTTAAAATTAATAAATTTGTCAGACATTAGTAATTTGTATTTATTTGAATCTATTAATAACTGTTAGTTTATAAGTTGCTGACACAGCAATACAAGGTGTTTACAAAAGAATATAACTTTGAAGAGCTATATCTCTTTAACCAGACAAGCAAACGCACCTATGCACGAATCGTAGTGAATGAGAAATTCGTAAGTTCTTTACTTGGCGTGAGATTCTGTCGTTGTTGTTTCTTGTCCCCCTGGTCTAGACTCTTAGATCAGGTCCATGAGACCATGTTGCTCAAGCATCTTCATGACGGCCTCTGTTCCCTCACTCCACAGCTGCTCAATAGATGAGAGGGAGAAGCCGAATAAGCAGTATCGGATTTAGGCTCGATGGCGCCCTAGGCCCAAGTTAATTTGACGCCCTTATATATAATAATAATAATCCGAATAGTAATAATGCATTCGAATCGAATTTAGGCATAAGTTAAATATATATATATATATGTTTTATTATGTTTTATATATATATATATATATTTGGTATAACAACTAAACATACAATTTAGAACAAATTACTTTTAATTAAGAAATAAATCATATCTGTCTAATTAATCATATAATATACTTGTTTCTTGCTTTCATCTGTGCGAAACAAAAAATAGAGAACAATTATCTACATTCAGCAGAATTCACTTTATATGAATCTAACGACATTCTGATACTTCTCTCTTCTTGAACTAATTGTGTTTCAGTGCTCAATAATGCGAGTGCATTGAGCCTATCTTGGCTCGTATCTGCACGAAAATAATTTTTCACTCTCTTCAGCATTAAAATTCGGTCTTACAATTGATAAAAAAATAAAATCGATTTCAAATTTTTGCCGCCTCGAAAATTTTGGCGCCCCTAAAGATTTGCCGCCCTAGGCCCGGGCCTCGCAGGCTTAAGCCTAATCCGTCACTACGAACAAGAACAAGTACAAGTACAGGGTGAATAAGTCTTTTCGCTGTTGACAAATTTCAAACTTTTAATGTGGCCACTAGACAGTCTGGCCAAAGCAGTCTGGGCGGATCTTATACAAGTGGACTGCGACTTTCAGCATTCCAGGTGTATCTGCGTGGGACTCTCCAAGTAGAAATTTCTTTAGCCCTAAAAATGGAGTAAATTTCGGTAGCAGAAAGTTCAGTGGAGATGATAGTGGGAAGGGCTCTGTGTGATTTTCATAAATTCTCAAATGATAAATTGCGCAACGGTGGATTAATCTCAGAGAAAATGATACTCTAGCTCTTACACATTTGTTCTAATAAAACCTACATAACCTATATAAACCTATATATTGTGCGAAAAAAAAATTTTTTTTTCGCCACTATTGGCGAACATTGAACAATTGCAAACGCAAATACCTGCAGTCATCCTAATTCTAACATCGGACAAGCTGAGAAAACGGTTCAAAGAGTTCTTCTATAGACTTGGATATCGTTTGTGTTTCTGATGGTAGCCACATTGAACGTTTATAATTTTATGAAGTTTAAAATATTATTTTTGATTTAATTTGTCCGAAGAAATTATAATTAGCCAATTAAAATTGGGGTATTCTTTTGTAAACAACCTATAATATATTCTTTGTTCAGAATGTATGAGGAATTTTGCATGATGGAATTTTGTTCAAAAAATTTAATAAAAATGGTATAAAACATTTATTTAATTCAAATACATAACAAAAGTTGTAAGATGATATAGGTCTGTTCAAAGATAAATTTAAAATATGTAGAGCAAAATTGTATAGTATATTAAAATATATGCACACTAAAAATCAGTAAAGCATATACTGTTTGAATAAAAAAAATTTTATTAAAGAATTTATATAATTTTGATAATAAAATATCGTTCATCGGACAAGCTGAGAAAATGATTGAAAGAGTTCTTCTAAATACCGGATATCGTTCATGTTTATGGGGGTAACTGCATGGAACATTTATAATTTTACGAAGTTTAAAATATTATTTTTGATTTAATTTGTCCAAAGATATTGCAATTTTTTTAGTTTTGCAATTGTAGCCATTTAAAATTGGGGTATTATTCTGTAAACAACCTACAGTATATTCTTTGTTCGGAAAGTATGCTGAGTATTGCATGATGGATTCTTGTTAGAAAAATTCAACAAAAATGGTATAAAATCTTTATTTAATTCAAATATATAATAACAAAAGTTGTAAGATGATACAAGTCTGTTCCTAGAAAAATCTAAAATATGTTGAACAAAACTGTATGGTATACTAAAATATGCACATTAAAAAAATCAGTATAGCCTGTATAGTTTAAATGAAAAGAAATATCATGAAAGAATTTATATACTTTTGATAATTAAATATCATTACTTTTATATTGAAAAGTTCATTTCAAGAACGTTTATGGTAGAAGTAAAATACTTCGATTTAACATATTTCAATAAATTTGATAATATTAAAGTTTAAATAGTTTAGATTAAGATTGAAATTTAGATTTTAATTATTTATTAATGTATAAAATAATAACGTTTGTTGTATTCACAGACAGAAAATTATCACAAATTTCTTAGCAATGATTATGAACAGTCTTACAGTTCTATTCTACAAAAATAATTAATATTACGAAACACATACACATAAAAACAAATATAAACTTATTAAAATTATTGATATGAGCATACAGACATTTTTGAACATACAGACAGATGTTTAGACATTTTTGTAACGATTTTGTTTTTCTCTATGAATTAAATTTAAATGAATAAAAAAAAATCTGAATGGCATCACTTCGGATTAGAGTTTAATTATCACCATTAAAAATTTTCTTTACTTTAAAATATCACTAAAAATTACACCATTACACCAAATCACCATTAAAAATTTTCTTTACTTAAAAATGTCACTAAAAATAAACAATGGATCAATGGCTCTTATTTGATTATTAAAGAAAGATGTGAAAAGCATGGTTTTAATATTTCTACAAGTAAAATAAGTGATATAATTGCTTAAAAAAAAGGAAAGAAAGGTAAAAAAGGCAACTCTTATTAAAATTTTACATTTGTTTTGAAAACCATTTTAACCTCCCAAAAAAAGTAAAAAAAACTGTAGGAATATTATAAATAACAATATTATAAAATCTAATTAAAAAAAAAAAAAAAAAAAAAAAAATGATGTTCACCTATTAACGACAAAACACCGTCCTCAAGCATAAGAATCAGCGACTATGTGAAGATTGGATTGTTGTACGAAAATTATTTGGCAGATGAAAAAAAAAAAAAGTATATAGTTACACTTAATAAAGTTTGAACTATTATCAAATTACCATCTTAATATTTTAAGAAAAGCTTTTTTATCTTGGAAATCAAGATGGGACACGATAATTCCACAAAAGAGCTATCCAACTGACCATAGAAGAAAATAAAATTATTTTTTTTTAAATATGTTTTTTAAAATCGTTACAAAAATTCACGAAAATTCATTATAATAAAAAATAAAACATTAAAAAAAGATATGATTAGGAAATTGTAATTGAACATAGTAAGTTCTAATTGTAAATTTCAGTATTATACAAACATAAAAATGTTCAATTTAAAAGTGTCAATCTTCTATCTGCAAAAATAAAGCTTTGTTTCTGTTATATAGACAGAAGAAAAAATATTTACAAAATAAGATACCCTAATTTCACCTCTAATAAGACAAACTATTCATTTCTTATCATTAAAAATTAAGGCATTTTTACGAAAATAAACATAGAATATTATCAAACGACTAGATGAATTAAAATAAAAGAAGACATTCATTTCTTAACATGTGTAACAGTTAAAAATACCAAGAAACACATCATATCAAAAAAAAAAAAGTCTTTTAGCTCAGGAAAAACAAAATTTATGTTTAAGTCAGCAAGATTAAAAGTCACAAAAGTAAAGAAAATACCCAGAAAAGTTTTATAAGTAAATAGCTTGCAAATAATTTGCATAATGTAATTATATCTGTAACTTATTTGTCATCTTCATGTTATTTCCCTAAGAATTTTAAAATTGATAGTAATTTTAAATATGATATAAAAATTAAATATCTTCTTACCGTAAAAATATGCTATCAAACGGTAATATCATAATATATGAAATAACAAATGAATTAAAAATATTCCTGACATTAAATGAGGTATTAGATACAAATCTCTTTGCTTACATTATTTGAAAGTATATTGTTGCCATAATAAATTACTTTATGATTGTTATCGACATAACATATTACTTGTTCTGATTTGCTAAATCAAAATTTGATGTTTAGAAATAAGAATTGTATTTGAATCTAAAATCGAAATTGTCTTTTTTAATTACAGTGACAATGAATGAGCATCAATATTATTATCAATTAAAACTTCCAAAATCAAAATTTTTGACATTTAATATTCGTTGCCAATATTGCACTTTTTAAAAATTTTAAGACCTGAGATAAATCCTCCCTGATTATCTAAATATTTTGAAACCATCTACTAAATGCTGGTTACTTTAAATAGCACTACTGAACATATAGAACTTGTTCAAATACGCGTCATCACATTGAAAACTAAAATTTTTTGAGGTATAAGTTAATTGGTTCCAAACGTCCTGAATTGAAATCATATATTAAAAATTATGTGTAATACGACACGCGATTTTACTGGCGCTGTATTGTCAACAATTCACAATGAATGTTACAGAAAAATTTATGTCTTCTTCAAATTATCTGTCTTTTGTTGATGTTGATTACAATGACAGCAAACAGGATCAGAAGAACCCAGTTTACTACTTGAAGAGATTTAGCTCCGTTGCAGAAATCTCCTTGACAAAAAGCACATGAACACACGTTTCCTGTCAATTATTGTGTCCGAACACCTCTTCTCCATCAGCTGGAGGTCTCTGAACACACATTCTTTCAGTTGCTGTGTCGAAATCTGTAAAATAAATTTATATTAAGTATTAACGATAATATCGTATTCATAAGTCGATTACTCAATTAACTAATAAGTTATTAATAAATGAAGCACATAACAGTATAGAAGATGGGCATATTCATACCCTACAAATATCCAACTCTCAGCTCCCCATCGCTGTCGTTAGAGGAATGAGTCACTGTTAAACATTGTTTGTCTTACTCTGTGGTATTTATTGAGTTTGAAAAAAAAATTCTACATGGGAAATAAATCAATCAGCATGAAGCACATAACGGTGTTGAAGATGGACTTATTCATGTTCTACACATGCCCAACTCACAACAGTAATTTCAATTCTGCTAACGGGCAAATTAAAAAGACGCTATTTTCCACATCCCAACCCATCGCTGTCGTTAGAGGAATGAGTCACTGTTAAACTTTGTTTGTCTTACTCTATGGTATTTATTGAGTTTGAAAAGAAATTCTACATGGGAAATAAACCAATCAGCATGAAGCACATAACGGTGTTGAAGATGGACTTATTCATGTTCTACACATGCCCAACTCACAACAGTAATTTTAATTCTGCTAACGGGCAAATTAAAAAGACGCTATTTTCCACATCCCAACCCATCGCTGTCGTTAGCTAAGGCAAATTAAAAAAAATGAGTCACTGTTAAACTTTGTTTGTCTTACTCTGTGGTATTTATTGAGTTTGAAAAGAAATTCTACATGGGAAATAAACCAATCAGCATGAAGCACATAACGGTGTTGAAGATGGACTTATTCATGTTCTACACATGCCCAACTCACAACAGTAATTTTAATTCTGCTAACGGGCAAATTAAAAAAAACGCTATTTTCCACATGCCAACCCATCGCTGTCGTTAGAGGAATGAGTCACTGTTAAACTTTGTTTGTCTTACTCTATGGTATTTATTGAGTTTGAAAAGAAATTCTACATGGGAAATAAACCAATCAGCATGAAGCACATAACGGTGTTGAAGATGGACTTATTCATGTTCTACACATGCCCAACTCACAACAGTAATTTTAATTCTGCTAACGGGCAAATTAAAAAAGACGCTATTTTCCACATCCCAACCCATCACTGTCGTTAGAGGAATGAGTCACTGTTAAACTTTGTTTGTCTTACTCTGTGGTATTTATTGAGTTTGAAAGAAATTCTACATGGGAAATAAACCAATCAGCATGAAGCACATAACGGTGTTGAAGATGGACATATTCATGCTCTACACATGCCCAACTCGCAGCAGTAATTTTAATTCTGCTAACGGGCAGATCAAAAAAACGCCATTTTCCACATCCCATCGCTGTCGTTAGAGGAATAAGTCACTATTAAGCATTGTTTGTCTTACGCTATGGTATGTATTGAGTTTGAAAATAAATTCATCATTAAAAATAAACCTATCAGCATGAAGATTCCAAATTTAATTAATGTTCTATATATGCTCAACTCCCAAAGTTATTTTAATTCTGCTAACGGGCAACTTAAAAAAGATACCATTTTCGACATCCTATCACTGTCGTTTGAGTCATTGTCTTTGCTCTGTTTGTCTTACGTTATGGTATTTATTGAATTTGAAAAGAAATTCACCATGAGAAATTAAACAATCAGCATGAAAATTCCAAATTTAATTGAAGTTCTACACATGTCCAACTCCCAACAGTAATTTTAATTTTGCTAACGGGCAAATTAAAAAAGACGCAATTTTCCACATCCTATCGCTGTCGTTAGCGGAATGAGTTACTGTCAAGCATTGATTGTCTTACGCTGCGGTAATTATTGAGTTTGAAAAGAAATTCATTATGAGAAATAAACCAATCAGCATGAAGATTCCAAATTTAATGAAGAAATTTGGTGAAACCGGCGCTGTAAAGGGCAGTTGTCGTCGAAGTGGTAGGCCTAAAATGGAAAAAGAGATTGCAGAAAATTTAAAGAAAGTTTACTCAAATCTCCCAGAAAGTTACTTATACTGCTAAACTGAAGTTTTGTCCGGAACATGTGCAATGAATTGTGAAGCTGAAATTTCATTCGTAAAATCTGAAAGTTGTTCAGGAATCGAAAGAAGCTGAACAACAAGAAATAAACTATTATAATTGATGGCATCATTTTTAGATGAGTTCATTTATGTAAATAGGAGAACTGTTCATATTTTAAACGTTAACTGCGGTTATATTTGTAGAACTTAAATTAAGCCCCATGGAACTGCAATAACAAGCACGTGTTTTCATTTATCAAAGAAATATTAACAAATTAATAAATATATCGTCTTTTGGATTTTATAATTGATTTCAAAGACTGTGTTTATTACCTGAATCCTTCTCCTGTGGAATCTCATGTAGGTGGTGAATTAAAGTTGTATTTTCACAGAAAATAAAAGACTCATTGACAATTGAAAGAATGGGGCATTTGCTGATATAACTTTTACCAAATAATAAATTTTTTGACGAAGATTTAGGTTTTCTATTGCTTGAAGAATGACCTTTCTGGCATTTTATGCCCGAAACATGATTCTTCAAGAAACCCTTCCGAATTACCATATGATATTTAAAACTCAAAGCATAGAAGGCAAACCAGCCAACCAATCAGAAGCTTATTTTCCCACTTTTCTAATTCTACCTGCGTGTGACAGGACATTAGGAACGTGGGACTGTGTGGCAGGAGAATAAGTTTCTACGTCTTGAATTCCTTTTAAAACTCCAACTTAAGATGCATTACAGAGGACCTGTTACACTAGATCCACATTGAGAAAGAAATTTTGAATGATTATCTTGAGCAGGGGTCTCCAAACTACGGCCTGTGGGCCAAATCCGTCCCGCCAGTGTCATCAATCCGGCCCCCGACAGTGAATAGCTTATTGTTGCTGTAATAAGTTGGATAAAAAAACACAGAATGATAATAACTCGGCTTTATTGACTTTCTAGGTAAAGCTTCATGACAAGCATAATACGCAGAAAATTTAACTTAAGCATAACAACTAACAAATTATTGAAATGAATCCCACTAACATTATAAATTAGTGAACAACCCACGGTTACCCTCGGTAGTTATGTTGGGGTTAAAGAATATCGCATATGTATATCGAGGTTTGGAATGTATATATCCTGAATGAAACATATGATTTTTCTCCTGAAAATCCCTCGGGAACGGAAAAGCTAAATTAACGCGAATGAAACCGCGGGATATCCACTTGTGAAAAAATACTAATGACATTTATGTAATTTTAATTTTTCACTGACAATAGTTGGTAGTTGTAGCTCAATTTTACTTGTACCAATTATTAAAAGAGATTTAAGATGGCAGAAAAATTAAAACGGTTTCGGCCCTTGGTACTTACTGGAGTAAACAGTATGGCCCTAAGGCTGAAAAGTTTGGTGACCCCTGATCTTGAGGGTCGTTTTATTCAATAAGTTTTTTAACTTGACAAAATTCTTAAAAGTCTCTATAGCTATAATTTTCAATAATTTATGAGCAACGTAAGAAAAAATATTATTAACCATTCGAAGTCTTATTCGTGACCTAAGAATAATGTGGGAATTAACCAAAATTGAATTGATGTGTTGCTGTGCTGGTGTTTCTTCTAAAAATCAGTGAATTCAATAGCAATATTGAAGATATCTTTCATCAAAAAACTGTTTAATTCAAAAGTATGAGTTTCCCCTGATAAGACAATTAATTTTCTTAAAGGAAGGTATTATAAGGTACAGTAATAACATCCCAAAGTAATGTTTTTTAAATAATATCAACGACAGTTATAATGAGCCTTTTGCTAAATGCCCCATAATAAAGTAAAAATCTTTTTTTAAAAGAATGGTGCCTCAAAGCACTGATTTGAAGTTTCCAATCACAACGTCTTGTTTTATAATTAGGTATTACGTGAAAACATTGCAACACGCTCATAGAAAACTCGTTAGAAAAAATCACTGACCGCATTAATCTAAACCTAAGCATTAAATTGAAAATTCGTAATAGATCATTGCCCTTAACCTTGTTCATTGCCGTCATTAGGGGGTTAAATTGATGATTTTTAATTAACTTTTTTAAAATGCTCTAGATAGCAAGACACTGAGTACGTTACGAGTAAATTAATTTTAAACTAATTTTAATTACGGGTAAACTTTTTGCTTTTTGATTAGGTCAAAACAAAGTAATTATGTGTTAGATGTATTGCAAAATCAGCAAAATTGATTATCTTGAAAAGTGGTATGTTCAGTCGAGAATTTGTAAAATTAAGCAAATTTCATATTTAAAAAAAAAAATTATTTTTAAAAAAAAAATAATAAATACAATAAATCAATTAATTGATTAATAAAGGTTATATTTTTTGTTCAAATTGCAAAGTTTGGGAAATAATTTTGGAAAAAAAAATATTTTAAAAGTTTTTTTTATAATTAAATAATTTTTAAGTTAAATGATACCTAAAAATAATTGAAATATGAACAGAAGAGTTAAAAAAAAATTTGTCCTTTTTAATACACATAATTTTTTTTTTTACAGGAACATAATGTATGTACGTATGTAATGTATGGATGTATGTAAAGGAACGTAATGTATGGATGTATGTTACTCCATGCAATGAACAATTAATCAATGTGACGATTAAAAGGGAAATGATGCTTTCTGGGAGAATGTTCAAGGATTGCATAGGAATTTACATGCAATTACCTTCACTTCCACCATGCGAAAATCTATGAAGCCACATATTTCCGGAAGAATAATCTTACAAATTTGATGAATATCTCTCATTTTTATGTGGAGGTTTATAGACGTATTACACAGTCCAGTCACATTAATGTGACCACCTGTCAAGAGCCAGAATGTACACTGTTGTATATTTTGCCATTAAATGAAGTGTAGAATGTGGTATTAAGTGGAATCCTTTATATACACTCCACTGCAATGTGCTGCCACCTGCCTTTTGTGATTGGTTATTTCACGTTGACGTCGAAAGTGGTCACATTAATGTGACTGGATTGTGTATATCACCTTGTTTCATATTTGCCCAGCTACTTTGAAACTTATTATTTCATACACACATCCACGATTAGAGTGCTTGTTTCACATTGTGTTGCAAATCCTACGATGAATACTGGGCGTTATCACACTTCCAAACCAATAAAAATGGATAACTGCTTCCTTTTCTTTTATTGCCAGAGAGTCGGTTTTATAATTGCTGTGCTTTGTAATGGAACAAAAAGAAGTGACCCTATTAAAATTAAATCACAACAATGCCACATTATTGAATGAGAGACAAAATAATCAACCTTAAGGAAATCAGCAAAATTGTAGGGGGAAATATTTGATTATCTACGCTTTTCCAACGTCATAAGACAGCCCAAAGTCTTCAAATAAATCTTATTAGCAAGTAACACAATTTTTTTTTTTTTATAGTCAATTTCTACTTTTTTTTGCAGAAAGTCCATTATAAATAATTTTCATTCATTTTTTTAAGTTTATCTGGCGCCCTCTATTGGTAGATATATGCAACTTAAATCTAAAAAAAACTAAAATGAATTAATTAAATTTAATTACTGAATGAATATTTGGAAAAAAAAACTGTATTAACATCCAGTGTCATCCATTACAAGTTCAAAAAAAAAGTATTTGAACCTGAGTGGATGAATACAAATTAGCGATTGAAAATTTGAACAAGATATATATAGGGAGAGTGGACAAGATATTTATAGGGATATATATAATGGACGTTATCACACATCCAAACCAACAGAAATGATAACTGCTTCCTTTTCTTTTAATGCCAGAGAAGCGATTTTATAATTGCTATGTTTTGTAATAGAACAAAAATAAGTGGTTCAATTAAAATTAAATCACAACAGTGTCACAGTATTGCATGTGAGTACAGAAGGCAAAATAATCAACCTTAAGTAATCTTAATTATCGGCATAGTTATGGGAGAAATATTTGATTATCATACGTTTTTCCAATGCCATAAGAAACCCCAAAGTCTTCAATTAAATTTTAATAATAAACCAAAACAGTATTAATAAATCAAAGAGAATCAAATTCTTACCATCCGTTTCGCCCTCTATGATTTTAGCACACCATCCAGAAGCACAAGGAGTGGCCTCTACTCCTTTAATGTCGTCGATGACAGTAGCATTGTACTCGAACGGGTCCTTGCAGTCGCCCAGTTCGCCACGGGAGCGACACGAGTAGCACCTGCGGATGCGACCTGAACAGAGAAAAACAATAATTGGAAAATGTTCAACAAAATCTTTGCTGTTTTATGAAGCTATAAAATCAAGAGATATTAAAAATTGGGCAATTGTGGAAATTTTTTTTGAAAACACGTCGGAAAGGAACATAATGGAAGCAGTTATAGATTCTTACTTTACGAATGTGCACAAAATGAGGAAGATATTGATATTGTAATGCTGAGAACAGATTACTTGGGTTGATCATTTTATTTTGGATTTTTTGAAGAAATAATACATAATAAAAATAAATAATAATAATAATAATAATAAGACATAATAAAAAAAGTAAAAAAACCCATAATAATACATAATGAAAAGTAAAATAATACTAATAATACATAATAAAATGTTAAAAAAGCATAATAATACATAATAGAAAAGTTAAAAAAGCATAATAATACATAATAAAAATTTTTAAAAAGCATAATAATACATAATAAAAAAGTTAAGAAAGCATAATGATACATAATAAAAAGTAAAATAGTAATAATAATACATAATGAAAAAGTTAAAAAAGCACAATAATACATAACAAAAAAGTTTAAAAAGCATAATAATACATAATAAAAAAGTTAAAAAAAGCAATAATACATTAAAAAAAGGGGGGAAAAGAAAAAAAACCCATAATAAAAATAGAAATACATAATAATACACAATAAAAATAAAAAATACATTATAATACTTAATCTATTATATATAATTCCCGTGTCACGATGTTTGTTCGGGATGAACTCCAAAACTAAGAATACGATTTTAACTTTTTTTCTTTTCTAAATGTGTGTTTTGTTCCAACTTGAGAGATAGGATAGTTTTTATTCAGATTTTTTTTTATTTAAATGCAAAATCGGTTAAAATCTACCCCTGAGGAAGTCACCATTCTTGCAACCCTGAATTTTCGCCAATTTTCCGCCAATTTCTTTAGGGTTGCAATACTGTAATTAGAGGAATTCGTAAATGACTATTTTGGGGCTATTTGACAAATGGCCGAGTGGCTGGCGCTCGGTAGAACAGAAATCGGGTTATCCCGGCTTTTAAATGGATTTTGTAGTGGTTCTGAATCCATATTCTTTAAACGTTTGTCGGCTGATACAAAGACAAAAGAACGTTTTTATGAGTTGACATATTAAAAATAAGGAAAACTAACTGTTCATATATAGTGATTTGGGGATTATAGTCCTTGTTGCTTCACATCCCCATATACCACTTCATTCAAAAAAAAAAAAAAGACTATTTTATTGCTATTTCGATAATTAGTTGCAGAATTCTTATTTGCACTAACTAAGAACAGAAATATATATTCTTTTAAATAAGTATTCCGATAAATTATTGATTATTCTGAGCATATTGTTATAACATACGTTAAATTGTTTATGATGCTGATACAGAACAAAACACATTTTTATGATGTTTTTGCAACTTTAAAATCAAGAAAAAGCTTTACAAGAAAATATAAAAAAAAATCAAACGTATGTAAGTATTACCTGATTATTCTCATGTTGTAATCGTCTAATGCCAATGTACAGTTTACCCATGGGTATTTTTTTTTCTAAGAAATGTAATAATTTTGTTTGTAAGTTATTACAATTTATATTCAAAAAAATGAATGCACAAGACTTAGTGTATAATATTAAACGATCGTTTGCATTTGTATTTTATTGTGAATTTTTTTAAGTCATTTATTATTATTATATCCCGATTTTATATTAATTGTATTGCATTTTTTCAATGCGCATTCAGCATTGAAGCTGCCATTAGACATTCACAGTAAACCAAACGCAATGTGTAATATTAAAAAAAAAAAAAAGCGGAATGGCTGCAGTGTTGCAAAAAAGTTCAATTATTGTCTAGGATGAGTGTACTATGAGTCATAAACATTCTCTTGAGGCATTTCACAGAACTATGCAAGATTTAAACGGCAATGATCGACTCTTCGATGGTGCTGTTTTACTACTATCTGGTGATATCCGGCAGACATTACCTGTCATTCCTCGCTCTACGTTTGCTGATGAGATTAACGCATGTTTAAAACAATCATTTCTATGGAAAAACGTTGAAACACTTCGATTGACCATAAATATGCGAGTACAATTACATAATGATCCATTGGAACAAATATTTTCAAATCAATTACTGGATATTGGAAACGATACAATCAGACTACATCAAAATACGCAATGTATCCAATTGCCAGACAATTTCTGCTCTGTTGTTCATTCAAAAAAATGAACTAATTGAGAGTGTATTTTCGGATATTCTTAATAATCACTTACACCATATTTGACTCAGTAATCGTGTAATTTTGGCAGCAAAAAATGTTGATGTTGATGAAATTAACTGTCAAATACAAAATTTATTGCCAGGCAATCTGATGACTTTTGGGGCCTGAATTATTGAGTCGCTAGCGCTCTGGCGGTCGGTACAACAGGTTTCGAGTTCGAGTCCCGGCGGTGCCAGGGATGTTTGTAGTGGTTCGGAATCCACTTTAAACCGTAGGTCCCGATCTAACATGATCGTAGAGTGCTGCGGGGGTATTGTTACTCAGCGTCCGTGGCTTATCTTCAAGCTGTACGCACCTCCTGGGTAGTGCTAAGTGATTAACATTTCTGCAGCGCTTGCCTTAAGGCACCAAAGACAATATTCTGAGTGGTTGCCAGCTGCGTTGAAACAAAAAAAAATCTGATGACTTTTAAGTCAATCGACACCATTGCTGATGAAAACCAGATCGTCAATTTTCCGATAGAATTTTCAAATTCTCTGGATATGGCAGGAATGCCGCCACACAACCTTCGTCTGAAAATTGGTTCACCGGTTGCGTAACTTAAATCCACCAAAATTATGCAACGGTACACGATTAATCATCAGAAGAATTATCGGAAACGTACTTGAAGCAACGATATTGACTGGAAAAGTCGCAAGGGCAGACAATGGCTATTTGTGGCTTGGAATTTGAGAATCCGTGTTTCACC
>BPLQ01009263.1:600000-855671 GCA_021605075.1 Caerostris darwini
CTTAGCCTGTTTATCCTGAGGTTGTTTGCCTAGTCTATTTGGTTCCAATAGACTTGATTAATTACTATCTCTAATTTAATCACAATGGACAGTCAAATCATGAATGAATGACGTGGGTAATTAACTAAGCTTATTATACATTGAGAGCTTTCTTACTTTCACGTAGGATCCGTTGTCGTCGTCGTAACCGTGATTGTGCGGAGCGCCTTCCTCCCCTTCGATTTTGGTGGCCTCCAGGCCCAGGTACCAAATCTCGGGGTATTCGCCGCTCTGCAGTTCACTGCGCTCGAAGGCGTTCAGCCTCACCCCGTAGTACTTCAGCACTTCTGCAATGTTCAAACACAATGTTAACACTTTCGTTGGCGAATCTGGAGCCAACGCTTGATACAGCGCCAACATTAAAGAGGCAATCACGCGCCAGCATAATCAGTATCATAATAGAGTATAGTATGTTAGACGGATGATTTTTATTTTAATGAATTGCTGTAATGCCCATCTAATGATCGCAACTAATTAGAACTCATTTAGAATTAGTTTTCAGATATATATTTCAAGGTTTTGCAGTTTAACGTTGGAGATTTTTACTGTCGCACATTATTACTCTATGATGTTGGCGTGAAGAGAGGCAAAGGTATACTATCCTACAACAATTTTCAAAAGTAATGGTTCTTCTTTTTTTTTTTTTTTTTTTTTTTTTTTTTTTTTTTTTTTTTTTAGCTGTAAATCTAAATGTAATTTTTCTAAAAAGTTGTTATTTATATTCTATTAATAAACTTTCTTGTGTCATTTTCCTTTCCAAAATGATTTTAAAAAAATCAAGTATTCATCTATATGAACTTTGTGTAATGTTCTATTGTAACCATGCTTCCTCCAACCCACTGGCAAGAGGGTCCACTGTAGCGTCCAGGAGAGATGGTCAGTTGACTTACAGAGTCTCACTAGGAGAGGAAGTATATTTTGCGTTCCCTGAACATAGCCGAGTTTCCGGTTTTTAGGCTTAGAAATGGGTGCTTCCAGGAATCTATAATTACCTATGTTTAAATGTTTTAAATATTATATCTGTAATTGTATGCATACAAAATGAGAGTTCAAGTTGAACAAAATAAAATTTCTGGTATCTATTTATCTTTAGTAAAGCATATAGTCAAACAACTACATGAAAAGAAGAATTTCGTAATTTTCAGAATCGCTTTGCAACATGTTTACATTTTCTAAATAAATGTGCACAAGGGAATGAGACAAGTGGCGATACAACGCCAACTCTAGTTCAGAAAAGGCGGAAGATGTTTGCTCTAAAGTTAGCTCTATTATATTACTACTCTATGAGTATGTGTTTTTTAAGAAGATATCAATTCCGATCGTCAGTGCTTACCGTCCGGCAAGAGCGGCAACCTCCTCCCGTAAGGGTCGTATCTGGCGGCGGGATGGCTGTTCTCCCCAAAGGATGCAGGGGGTGAGATCCACCTTTTGGGGTAGATGGTGCTGTCCTCGTCCAGCCGAGAGTTGCCGTCCTCCGTGTCGCTGCTGTCCCCAGAGTCCAGCGGAGGGGGCAGCCGGTGGTGGTCCAGCAAGGGCAGGGGCTCCTCCGCCTCCCGGGGGGGCCGGGGCTGCTGGGCGAGCCGCTGCTTCTGCTGGAGCGTCAGGATGCTGGGCAAGCTGGTCGACTTGTCCGAGCCCAGCCTGGTGTAACTGCTGTTCTCGGCCGCTCGGAGATGGATCCTGCGGCAGAAGAACATCCTCAGTGAAGGTGTATTTAATCGTCAAATAAGAAAAAAAATGGAGTTATTTTTTTAATAGAAAAGTGAATGCATTTTTTTATTGAAAACTGTAAGTTTATGACACAATGGCATTAAACAGGATGGTTTGTAACAGGCTAATTTAACATCAGACCCTATAAAATTATTAAAGCACTTGACTATTAGAAATTAAAAAATATAACATTAGATTGTTATGAAAATATTATAACAAATGTTTTGAAGTTATCATAAGTTCAGATGGTATAGATCCTTGTTCTTAAACAGGTTTCCGGTTCGAGTCCCGACGGTGCCATGGATGTTTGTTAGTGGTTCGGAACCCACTTTAAACTGTAGGTCGTCTATTTAGCCTAAAGTGTGCATAAGAAGACCGTAGAACGACAAACCAAACCAAACCTTGTTCTTAAAAAAAAATGGAATTAAAATATCTTACAAAATGTCATGATAAAAATCTGCATCTGGGAAAAATGCAATGTAATTATTATATCCTGTATATAAGAATGCTCTGGCGCTCGGTGCACAGGTTTCGGATTCGAGCCCCGGCAGTGCCGGGGATGTTTGTAATGGTTCGGAACCAACTTTAAAATATAGGTCCCGGTCTAATATGGTTGTTGAGCGTTGGACGTAGGGCTGACAAACCTACCCTATAAAAAAAGAAAAGCATCTATCGCCTCGTAATCTGCCAGAAGGCAGAGGGCCTTGGTCTACCATGGAGCTGCAGCGCCACTGAAGATGATGATGATGATGATATATATAAGAAGGTTTTTTAATCCTAATTCACTATCAGGGCCTGATGATAGAGTGACTAGCGCTCTTTCGCTCAGAGCTTCAAATTTCAGGTTCGAGTGCCAGCGGTGTCATGAATATTGGTATTGATTCAGAATCCATTTTAAACCATAGGTCCCGTTCTAGTATGGTTGTTCGGTGTTGGGATGAAATCCTACGACGTTAAAAGACAACATCCCCTGTCTCGAAATCTGCAAGTAGGCCAGCGGTCTTGGCCCGCCATAGGGCTATTGCGCCAATTAAGAAGAATTTGCTATTAAAGTGTCAACTATCTTAACATTATTTCTTTTTATAAATTTAACGCCTTCTAACTTTTTTTCTGGTTGCCGATATAAAATCAATAAAATGTAGTTAAAAAGGTTAAAAAATTCTTTTTATTTTAAAAACTTTAATTCTGATTAATAGAATAGCTTTTTCTTTTAATCTTCATATTCTAGTCTTTTTAAATTTAATTTCATCCCTTTTTTCCGCAATTACAAATATAAGCTTTGTTGCGAATCAATTAATATATTACGTAACTCCATCCTCTGCTTGACAGACTACCACAAAATTAATTGAACAGTTTCCTGTTCAGATCTACTAGACCTGCTAATCGTTTCATGCTCCTTTGGTTTCGTGTGAAGTGTTATCTCTGACTCAGGAGAAAATACTTAAGATTCACATCACTGTTTGTTTTTTTTTATTAACAGAGAAAAATCAAGGAAATAGTTACAAAATGGATTTTCAATATGGAAAAATATTTATCAACAAATATAATTTGAAAAAATATCATGATTGCACAACAAAAATGAATGCACCATTAGGAAAAAAAAAATGTTCTTTTAATTTTTCCAATAAATTTGTGAAATCGTTTGGTAAAAACTATTCTTTCCCCAAACGATTTCAAAATAAATGAAAATAAATTAATAGTTTAAAAAAACTAAAGAAAAACACGCTTTTAGAGTTAATCAATCTAAAAAGTAAAAAATAATTGTTAACAAAAGAATAAAATGACTGACGAGAAAATGAATGTCATTGTTCTAAAAGCGTGGGATGCTTTGTTTGACATTTGTAAACTAACTCTGCATTTCGGAAGGAAACTAATGAAAAATTATAACGATTTATATCGAGCACCCCACGCTTTTAGAACAGTCACATTCATTTTCTCGTCAGTCATTTTATTCTTATGTTAACAATTATTTTTTACTTTTTAGATTGATTAACTCTAAAAGCGTGTTTTTCAGTTTTTTTAAACTATTAACTTATTTTTTACTTTTTAGTTTGATTAACTCTAAAAACATGTTTTTTAGTGTTTTTAAACTATAATATTTAAATGAGGTCCCGGTGCGGAGGACTGGTTCTTACAATCATTTAATTGTGAGTAAAACAAAGGCTAAATGCGAATATGTCGAGCCAGCCAGGATTCGAACAGGGAATCTCCTAATCAGGCATGTTATCCGTTGTGCCGCTGTCCCACGTAGGTTTGAATATCTGAAAGATGTCTGTAAATGTTTCTTTGCAGCTTAAATAGTGTGTATGAGGAGAAGCAGATCTCCAGGGGAAAAATGATGCGTTGATCAAGATGACTTTTCAAAGGCTCTGTGTTTTAATCACAAATCCTGGCGATCCTAATCATGATGAGATAATAAACTTATCAAAATATTTTAGTGTCGTCGGTCCTTGATAAGTCTACAACGTTTAAATTAAATTGGATCGCTTAAAGTAGGGCAAAATCCAGGCCAAAGAGTCAGTTACATACATACATACAAACAAACAAACATATAGGTGAAACTAATAAAAGCGTATTAAAAATAATAAAACTTGTAAAATAAGTTTAATTTTTAAAAATGGATATTCATAATGATTGTTGATTTAATTTTTTTAGTGTAAAGTAAAATAAAAAGTAAAGCAAAATATATGTAATAAATTATTTTTTAAATATGGACGAAATAAAATTAAAAAAAAGAGGACTAAAAAAAAATAATAATTCAACAGTGAAGATTTTGAGAACAAAATTCGAAAATCAGTTACAATATAACTATTACTTTGATAAAACAATATTTAAGCCTAAGTAATTTTGAATTTTTTTATTTTTTAATGATTGCATTTGATGTAAATCAAAATATTTTTAATTATCATTAATTCTATACAATATAGATTACATTTAAGTAATGGTTGAATGAATGAAATTAAAATTATAGTTAGGGTATAAATAATAATTATAGTATATAAATAAAATAAAATTCTGAAACTAAATACCGATATTTTGATTTTTATTTTAAAATGTTTTTTGACATATAAATTATTTAATAATTTTTCCGAGACACAAATTTAAAATTTCACTTTCCAAATGTAAAACTCATAAAAATTAAAAATTTAAGAAATCAAAACTGAAATAAACTGCTCAAGAATCCTTTTATTTTTAATTTTTTTTTTTTTTTTTTTTTTTTTTACACAAAATTGTATTTTGAAATTTAAATTATCGAAAGTTACTATTGAATTATATCGCCAAAACATAAATTAAGTTATGCATCACATAATCATCATTTTTTATTTCATTTGAAGACATTTTTTTAAAATATATTTTTGCTTTTTAAAACTGAACTGTTATGAATATAGTAAATGAAATACACGTATCATTTATTACAAAAGAAATAGTAAAATGAATATTAAATAGATTGATTGAATTAAATTAGTATTGATTATAATTTATTTCATCTTTTCTTTTTTCTATAACCGTACCTAGGGGCATGCAACCCTCCTACTAGTTAGAAAGATGGGGGTGGAATGTGGGTGGACATGTATACCACGAACAACCCACGGACGGGAGAAGGACAGTGCTACATCAGCTGTTACAACAATGCCGCCAGCGGATTCGAACATCAATTCATTCCACCTACTAACAGTGCTTTGTAAATACTTCAATGTCAAAATGTGAAGGTCATTATCCAGAGGATATTCTCAAAATTTCCTTAAAAAAATCCTCCAAGAAATCATGACAAAAATTTTGTAAGGCTAACTCCATACATTTGGGAAAATTCTTTTCATTCGTCATTTACGGTTAAACACCAAAAGGCCTTATTCGTGGCAGCTAACACGCAGCAAGGTTCAGGTTCGAACCCACTGACAACACCCGTTGTAGTCACTGTTTCGAGAAAAGAGGAGACACGATGGTGATAAAGCCACTTTCAGGCTGTCTAGTGGGAGTTTTTCCGGATTTTCCCTTATGAGACACGCAAGTTTGGAGCAATTATCCCTAAAATGTGTTCTCATTATCGCCTGGTTGTGGGTTGTTCGTTGCATGTATAAGTGGATAATGAGGCTCACTGATATTAAAAATGTTAAAAAGTGTGTGTGTGTGAAAAGCATCACGCAAGATGGAAGTGAAATTTCAGATATTCATCAAAAAGCTTATTAAAGTATTTTATATTGGAGTGTAAAGTTTTTGTTTCTTATCCCGCTTGGTAGACATCTAGACCAAGCCCACTAACTCATATGGACTTTGGTTGAAGGGAAAGGAGGCAGCTTCTGTTGTGGTGTAGCATCCGTGGGTAGAAGTCTGAACTTGGCTCTGTGACGCTCTGCAGTCATATGAGACTGGATTTACGGCTTAAACTGGATTCCGAACCACTACAAGCGTCCATGGCACCGCCGGGACTGGAATCCGAAACCTGTAGCACCACTCGGCCATTCAGGCTCCAGAGTGTAAAGTAATTTATTGTTAACTTTATTGTTCAAAAAAGAAATAATCATCTAATTAGAATGATTTTTTTTATTGGTTTGGCAAATTATATAACAAAGATTACAGCTCAGTGAAACTTTAGTAAGTAATGAATCGTTTAAAGGCCACGGCAACTATTTTGTTCGTTTATTTGGCGACTTGGCGCAAATTTGAAGCAAAGGATACAGAATAATGGATATCTATTATAATCAGATTAAAATCTGAATAGGAGAGTTGTTTTGAATTAATTCACTGTGAAGCAACATTCATAAAGAAGATTTCAATTTTTAGTGTGTTTTTGTTCTAAATGCTTTGAAACAGCATGTAAAAGTTTTCTATTAATGCATGAAAGGAATAGAGCATGGAAATTATCTTAAAATTCATAAATTATTTTTATTTTAGTTGTCAAACTAAGAATTTATTGTAAATTATTTTTAAAAACTTTATATCGACAAATTTTAAGAATACAAAAATGTATTAATAATTAAGATATAAATTTGAAAAAAGTATATTACCTACATAATGATATTTCCAACATAGAAATACTTACAAAGAAAAAAAAAACTACTCATTTTTCATTTATTCATTTTTTAATTATCAAGTTTTAACAATAATACCACATTTTTGCAATTTTTATCCATATTTTCAAGAATAAATTGTATAAAAAATAGTTAAAGTGGATATTTTTATGTGAAATTGAAAGGTTTTGAATATATTTAATCAAAACACTTGTAAAAAGGCTAAATAATTTAAATCCAGGACATTTCATATTGAAAAGCTTTTGCCAATAGGAACTTGCAGAAAAAAATGTCGAACAAATTTTAACTTCTACACCGAAACAGAGCTAAAAAAAAATTTTAAGAGCTTTAAGGAAAAATAAAACTATATATTTTAATAAAAAATAATATCAACTTGATAATTCAATGGCCTTTTAATATATTCACAACATTTTTATTAAAAGTAATATCTAATTTTTTCTCCGAATGAATTTTAATGCCATTTTGTTTGCACGTGAAACACTATAACACAAAATAATTTTGATCCAAATGCTATACAAAACTTGATAGAAATGTTAACAGGTAATAGACCTTGGAAATGATTATAGCTACATAAATATCTTTTTTTTAATTGTTAACTTGGTATTACATGCAAATTTTGGAAGAAGCATTTGTCGACAGCATTTAAATTAATACAAAATAATAAATAATGAAGATATAAATTTACCAGAAGTCTATTTCCTGTTTGTACAAACAAATACAAACTTAGAAATTTATAAAAACATTGATTTCAGTTATAATGCATAAAATGTAAAACTTATATGTTCAACTATAAAAAGGTTACAATATAATTTATATATATATATATATATATGAATATTGATCTCAGCAACAATATCATCTCAATTAAATTGAAAATAATTGTTAAATTGCTCTGTTTATTTGGTAAAATAAAAATTTACAATTTAAATAGTAAATAATAAAAATAAATTGGTAGCTTAATTTATTAATGGTTTAAATTTATTTCAGGTAACCATTTACTATTCGAATAATACAGATATATATTTAGAAATCACATGTTTTATGGTATATTTTGTAATATCTTTTAATAATATCCTTCTTGAAATTTACAAGACATTCACTTCTATAATATCCCAAGAATAATTTCTCGAAATTGTTTTTATGAAAATAAATGCATTGTTAAATGTGTGTTTATTAGTTTAGTTAATTTTTGAATCAAGAAAATAGATGAAATGGACTCTTTTTTTTTCCCCCCAAAGATAACAGCTTTATTTAAAATTCCGGGTTCGGTGTAAAAAAATCGTTACTAAATACATTATAAATTAAATTTATTTTAGAATTATTTTATTCAATACTATCCGGTATGGAATCTTGCTTTATACTACAAATTTAAATGATCATATATAAAAAAATAATATAAAAATTAAAAAAATTATACCCAGTAATCAATTTTTACTAATTTTCTATGAAGGATCTTTCTGTGTAATTAAAAAACAAAGATATACAATTTTCATACATTAAACAATTATACATAACGCAATCCTTTAAATCCTACATGAATTAAACAATATCAGTCATTATAAAAAATGTTAGAATCTCTTAATGAATAATAACAGCCCTATGTATGTAAATAGAAGTATAATAAAAAAGAACTTTTAAAAACATCTCTGAAGCAATAAAGAATTTCTAAAAGAAAAAACACAATATTATTTATAAATTAGGAGGGGAAGAGACAGGGAATTTTCATAAATTAAACAATGTACGTTGTGGTATCCTCTAATAAAACAAGAAACTTTATACAAATTTAAAAATAATAAGGCCTATAGAATAATGGCCTTTAAATAAAATAATTAAAAACCTAAAAATTTTAAAAATATCTCTGGAACATCAATTCGATACTATAAAGGTACAAACATTTTTACAACGTTTTCCATTAACTAAATGCGTTTAAGAGACATTTACAACTTAAATTTCCCAAACTCAACAATCACATTCGATGGAATCCTAAAAAATGTAATAATCACGTGCGAATGGAACAATCACATTCCATAGAATCCTTAAAAAGGTAATACTTATGTATGAATGGAACAATCACATTTCATGGAATTCTTAAGAAGTAATAATCATGTATGAATCGAACAATCGCATTCCATGGAATCCTTAAAAATTTAATAATCACGTATGAATCGAACAATCACATTCCATGGAATCCTTAAAAATGTAATAATCATGTATGAATGGAACAATCATATTCCATGGAATAAGTAATAATTATGTATGAATGGAACAATCCTTAAAAATGTAATAATCACATATGTATGGAACAATAACATCCCATGAAATTCTTAAAAATGTAATAATCCAGTATGAATGAAACAATCACATTCCATGGAATCCTTAAAAATGTAGTAATTATGTATGAATCGAACAATCACATTCCATAGAATGTTTAAAAATGTACTAAAACAATTTCAAAACAATCCTACACAAATTAATAATAATAACAACTACCAAGGCAAATAATTAAAAGCTCAATACCACAGATGATCTCTTGCTCCGTGTTTTCTTTCTTTTTCTCCGTTTTCCTTTAGAACTAGAAGACACCCGCGTGTGACCTTCCAGTTGGACAGGATTGCAGTTGACGGGGCTGACAACAAAGTGTCGTCCCTCGCAACTGCATCCCAACAGTTTACACCTGCGCCCCTGCAGAAAGGGGGGTATCCGAAGATCTGACGATACGTGCAAGATTTGCAGTGTGGGATGAAGTGTGTTGGTCGGATAAGCTGTCACAGAAAACCACATGGTGTTTTTTCAAAACATTCTTGACTAAAAAAATATTGATCTCCTTTCTACAAACGAATGACTTGAAGAAATCGGTTTGTGACTTCTAAAGGTACATGACAACCTTTACACTAAAGATGAAATTGGACAAAGACGAAATTAGATACTGGTTTTCAAAAGGATTATTGTCGAACATTTCACACAGTTGAATTATATGAAGAAACTTTTTTTTTAGTTTGCTTATAGATATGCTGGATTGCTTACAGCAACAACAACAAAAACATAGTTGATACAATAATTATTATTGTTGAAATAAATGATAAATGATTTGCAGAATTATTTAAAAAAAACTGTTTGGAAGTGGGTTTTTTTTTAAATTCTCACAGAAAAATATTGTTTTCCATCAACATAACTAATTAAAGTCTTCTAAATGAGCAAGTATTATGCACATTTGGTTATAAGAAAAGCCATTTTGCAAGTTCTTGTTGATGTCTTTATTGAACATTCCATTTTCTTTTGGAAGCTGAAGCTTTTAGAAGATTTTTAAAAAAATATTTTAATCCAGAACATTCTAATAAACATCTGCAGTAATTAAACATATTTTCTTGCTTCTTAATTCGTAATTGCATTCAGATGTTTTAATTCTTCTTTTTCAAACATTCCAATTCTTTTTAGGCTTAAAATTTTTATGAAAAATTCTTTTTTTTACGTTGACACTACTATAATCACTGCAAATTAATCAATTTGCAAAGAATATTTGTCACAAAATGAACCTATTTTCATTGGAAATAACAGTGGAGACGACTGCATACAAGTCCATCCAAACATTTTTACTAATATTTAAAACAACCTCAAACTAACAAATGCTCAACATTTTGACAAGACAACTTTTTTGCACCAGAATCATCTTGAAACAAGCTACAGAGACGCATTTTAGATTTAGAACTATTTGAACAGACAAACAGAAATTGAAAATGCCTCTTTTCTGAAGAATGGGTCTCCATAAAAATGATATGAAATTCACTAACTTCCGCGCCAAAATAACTTGGGAAATAACCGCTATCTACTGCGGAAAGGATGCACAAAGATCAACAAGTGATATCCATGCGAGTCACGAAGTTTTAATAGAAAAGCCCCCAAACTTATAAAAGGGATCGCGTGTAGATTCAAAAGGATGGTCACAAAAGTTATGGTTCTTCCCGACCAAAATGGTAAAAAAGTTATTGAAAATGAGCTTTCAAGGGTTGCACAGTTTTAAGTGCGAGTTCACGACTGTCGCCAAAGTAAGCGCCCTGTCATGCATACTCCTTCCTTTCTGTTAATATATATAATTTTATATATATAATTTTTTTTTTACATTCCAGAACTTATTTTTATGCTAAATTAATAGTGAATGCTTCGTATTTTTTAGAATATTAAATGACTGCTCCCTAAAAAGAATTTTTTCAAATTGCTTCAAAATTTTACGGTATTTCAAAGTATATCAATATATAAATTTATGATGCAAATTTAAAGAGGAAATAATTAATAAGATGTATATAAAGCAATATGAATTTATATAAATATCAATATTATGTATGAAATCTATATATCTATCTGTATTGATGGATAGATGGATTATCTATCTATAAAATCTGGATTTCAATTCTATGTATCAATACTATTCAGTTATATTAAAAGAATCATTGAAGAATAAGAAACAAACTATTGATATTTAAGTCACTTACTTCTATTGATATTTAAGTCACATTAAAAAAATCACATTATACACAAAAATATAATTTTAAATTTCAAAATTAGTTAATTCGTTTGATTTGGTCTACGTTCATTTTGTGCACACTTTAGGTTAATTAGACCGGGACCTACAGTTTAACGTGGAATCTGAACCACTAACAAACATCCATGCCACGGCCAGGATACGAACCTGAAGACTGTGGTACCAAAGGCCAGAGAGCTAGCCAATTAGCCATTAGGCACAAAAGAAAGAGTTAGTTAAGAAAATTTAAGTTTAGTTAAAGAAAAAATTCTATATATATATAAAATTCTTTTAAATTTTATTACATTATTATAAACAAATTCAATAAAAAAATATACGTTTTTTAATATTTTGAAATAAGGGTGAAGAAAATATATTTACAAACTATCTTCTCAAAGAATAATTAACACATAATTTTAATTTAAAAAAATGAAATTTCCCTCTTCTCCCCATATCGAGCGATATGTCGCCAAATGTGTGAGACGGGCGGGTGCGTGTTGGCGGATATCCGCACATCGCTGGAAGCACGGTCCGCGGATTTTAAGGTCGTTCGCGTGACTCGACATTGGCTACCTTCCGTCCGAAAGAGCCCTCGATTTTTAGGCGGGTTTCATCACCCATTTATCGTCTGCTTTTCAATGGAACAGCACCCCGAGACGCGAAGGTTTTCGCGTGCTCCCTCCCTGCCTTTTGTTCCGTAATGACATGGGAACGCCGTGTTTGAGGATTAATTTCCCATGAATGGAAAGTTGGTGGAAATTGTAATTCAATGATATTTCGTATAACACTAAGATGAAACAAGGAAATTATTATATATATATATATATATAACTAAGGCCGGATTTTCCTATAGGCTAACTAGCTATCAGCCTAGGACCTCAAGATCAAGAGGGGCCTACATTCAAATTGTTAGCAAAATTAGAATGACACTATTCTAAAAACAGTTAACACTGAATCGAAAACAAGGAGAAATTCTACACATAGGACTCATAAACAAACATACAAATGTATTGGTTAAGATCAACGCGTTCGGTTCATTGGGTCTATTCGTTTGTATGTACTAGATTGCACCAAAGTATGGTTTATAGGTTCAATGATTGCTATGGCAAATAGTGACGTGACTTATGCTACTGAGCTCTGATTTGTTCTTGCATAGGTTTGTTCTTCTTGAAAATATGGAGGAAATGGAATATGGTTCATAAAACAAACGTAAATGAAATTTCGGGATAAAACACGTAACAACCCCACGGACAGACAGAAAAATCCGTGATACATGCTAAAAATCAAAAAGTCACATGTTAACTAAACATATTTATTAATTCAGTGTTGCCAGTTCATAAAACACTATTTGTGCAGGTGTTGTCAGCAGGTGCCCCATCTAAATTGAATGAAAAGATTTAGATTTTTTCGTCTCTTATTACAAATAACACAATTGCTGTCTAATAATATGGCACACGTATATTACCCAAAATGCTTAATTTATATAAATATCTAGCAAAAGAAGGAAATGGTGAAAAATATATTTAATACACCTCGACCAATATGAATTTAAAATTGTAATAAGTGTCAATTTGTTCCTGGCGAATGTGAACGGATAATTTTCCAATTTATCTTATGACGACTTTAAAAATCCGTTAAGAGGTCAATATTTTCACTTTGTTATACGTATGCAATTGTCTATTGAGAGTTTTTTAAAATAATAAAGATAAATGCAGCTAAGTAAAGTGATTTTTCCTAAGTCTTTGGCCTTTGCCTCTCTTATCTCTTACTTATCAGTGAGAAAATTTGAGTAAAATTAATAAACTTTATCGCATAATAAAATAAAATGTGCATGCAGTAAAATATAATACAGTAGTTGTTAAAATAATGGGTAATAATAGAATAAAGTGTCTTTGGTCATGTTTTTACATTCACAAAATGATTCCTTTAAAGCAAAAAGTATTTTACGTATAAACAGTTGATAATTAAGGGTAAATTAAGTCTACATAGAATAGAATAGAAATATGAAATAGTTTATGGATGATCTAATGATGACAATATACGTATTTAAAAGATGAGGTTTAGATTAACGAATCTAAATCGATTCGCACTCAACAGTTATCTAGAAATCCAAGTAATTTCAAAAAGAGTAAAATTTTAAACAAAATGGCAAAGAAAGTAAAATACTGAGCAAAATAAACCAAAATGGTACAAAATCCAAAATAAAAAAGTAGGCAAAATATAAACTTGTGACATAAAATATAGCAAATGATGTAGAATCTATCAGATCAAAAAAGGTTAGAAGACGAAATATTGTTTTACATAATCTAGAAAATCATTTCGAAAACTTCATTTAACCCCTCCGGCCAGGTGCAATTGACCCACAAGAATAGTTTTACCGTTATAACAAAAATAACAGGTGCATGGGCAAGTACCTTTTGTTTGGACTAAAAATATAATAATAAAACAAAATAATACAACAAACAATTAAATAAATATTATAAATAAAGTTAATTTAATTAATCAATTAATGAAATTAAGTTAATGAATATAATAAATAAATATAATATAATATAGAATACATATTTAAATAAAGCACCTGTCTAAGACAATAATTAAAATCCATGATAATGGAAATTATAAAACAACATTTAAATGCTTTTTATTATTATTATTTTTTATTTTTCATATTTATTTTTATTTATTTATTATTATTTTTGTTTTTATTTTATTGTTGGTTATTTATATATGAGCTATCTATCAGCATCAAAAATCAATAACATCAGTAATCACTAATTAGTAATTAGTGTTATCATTAATTAGTAATCAGTAATCATTAATTAGTGCTCCGTTCGAAGACTAAAATAAAATATTAATTTAAATATTGTAAAGCATTATTCTAAAATTATTTCTTCAGAACCACTATGTTGCAATTTCAAATGATTCCATCCAAAATAAAGAAATCGTCTCAGAAATTTTTCTCAGAAAATTACAAGTCTGAAAACAAATCTTAAGAACTTAACAAAAGAAGGAAAAAAAAAAAAAACCCTCCCTAGCCAAAAAAAGAAATATATTATCTTTCTCCAACTGATATTCCACTTAAAATCTCTTAAACATTGATCCAAAACCTATTCTTATGAATTTCTTTTCTGAAAGAAGAAGATTTTTAAATTGAAAATCTTTTTATTCAAAAAGAGGAAACTTTTGCCAAAAAACAGTTCCATTTTAATGGCGAAACATTTCCGTTCTGAGTGAAAATAATGATTTTTCTTTTCTGGGAAGACGTTCTAAATTTAGAAGAAAGAAAAAAATAGAGGGGAAAGATTTTCTTCATGCGATCTGAAATCCTCATGTTTTGGCGGCAAATCGTGTCCCGCCTTTGTGCAACCTTTTCTTATTTATTTATTTTAGAATTTCTTTTTAAGTCGACCAACGCAACTTTTTAAAGATATGCACACAGAAACGAGGAATAAATAGAAAAGATTACTCTGCAGGGATGGTAAAAAAAAAATATATGTCTTTGTTGTATTCTTCTGGGAAATACGTTCTTGTTGAGTAATATATATTTTTTCCTATTTTTCTGGCAACAGTAAATGGATGGAAGGTGAATTACACTTCACAGAGGTGGCAATAGTTTTGTTCTTATGAAAATCGTTTTCTAAAAAGTAAAATATTATTTTTTCTGTATGGATTACAAGTGCTGTTTTTTTTAGAATGAAGCAATAAAGTTCTAAGGTAATTATTCTATTATGATGCCCATGATTTTATCTAATCTTCTTTTTATTATACGTTAATTTATTATTATAAATTTTTTATTCGTTTATTGCTTATTTCTCAATGTCCTAAGGTTTTTTTTAAATACGTATCAAAGTATTTCTAACAAGTATTATTAAGAAAGTTTTCTTTTATAATATTTTATCATTAAGATATTTATAAGAAATAAATTAATTCTACATTTTTGTTCATTGTTTTAAGACAAATTTTATATTTTAGTTACAAAATGGAATCATTTGGGAGATGGAACATTAAATTATTTTAGTAAAAATAAGCTTATGACATAAATTTTATAATAATAAATTGTCGTACAATAGAAAATTTATTTTTTAAGCGATGAAATTATTCTGTTTTAGCATCAAAACTGTTAATTTTGGATTATTAAATGAAAAAAATCGTAGTTATTTAAATAAGTAAGACATAAAAAAAAAGCATAGAAAATATTTTGTGCTTTTTTAATTGCAACTTTTAACCAAAAATCATACAATGATAGTATGAAATTATAAATAATGTCATCTTAATCTAAATTAAATAAATGTTGAAATAAAAAATATTAAATAAAAAAATAATAAATACACATAAAAAAAACAAATTGTCAACAATAAAAAATTCCTTTACTTTTGAGTTTTAAGATGCTTTTATCAATATTTTTAATTTTATATATAATTCCAATTTAAAACAATTACAAAAGTTAACTGAAAAACATAGGTGAAAATAGATTATTAAGATGAGACTTAAAGGTTATGAATGCTTAAGATGATATGATGCTTAAAGATTATGAATGAGCTAACATTAAAAATTATAGTATATATGAATTATGTCTCCCTTTTTATATTGTCGTACAGTAAAACATAAAAGTCAATGGAGTCGCTTCAATATTTTGTTCGATTTTAGTAGCAAGCAATATGAAAATTGATTAATCAAGAAATTTTTTTATTCTTTTATTTTTTAATAGTTCTTGAATGACTGTATATGTTTGTTTATACTATAGATGCATGTTCATGTAGAAAAAAAAAGGTTTGAGCATTTTAATTTTTAACAGCAATTTATAAATCTTTTTACACACATAAAAATAAGGTTTCCACTTCGAATAACCTTCATCCATTAAACTTGCGGACCAGATGCAGCAAGCACCCAAGAGTTCCTACATTCCAAAACTGGGGAGATTCATTGGCGATTGTAACAATAAGTGAAAAACGTCTCACAGGCTGTCTCATAGCAATTTTCCCAGTTTTCTCCTGCACCACATTTAAATAAGAAGCAGTTACCCTTAAAAGTCCTCCCAGAAGATAATATCCTCCCCTCATCAACCGACTGTGATCTGCTCATGGCTTACATAACACGAAGCTCACCGATGTTCAAAGATATAAAAAGAGTAGTAACATGAAAAATTTGCATGCAGGAGAGCCTAGGTTCGAAACCGCTGCCGGTGTGAGGTTGCAGTCGCTGTTTTCAGAAAGGAGAATACTCGATGGTAATTTAAACATCAAGTTGTGAAAAGAATTTTACTTTCATAGCTAAGCTTCTTGATGGGAGTTTGCGTATTTTCTCTCTTCGACACGCGAATACAGGACAGCTACCCCTAAAATCTTAGTTAAAAATTATCCTTAAAAGTCCTTTCGGAAGGTAATATCCTTTTTTCACCACCCCTCGGTGGGTTGTCAGTGGCATACGTAAGTGGAACACAAGTTCCACCAATGTCAACAACAAAAAATTTACGTACGCCTGCATATTTAAACTTTTTCTAAATTTTATTTGTCCCGTTTTATAGTGCCTTCCCTTACGCATTTTATAATTTAAATACGACAAAAGATACAGTGTCAAGACAAGTGTCCTCCAACGTAGTTAGCGCGCAGGAGGACTCAGGTTCGAAATCCGTTGCAGGCATTTGTTGCAATCACTGTTTTCAGAGACGAGGAGAATCTTTGGTGATAATGAGATCTTGCTGAGATATGATGTACTACATGTAAATGTGGGATAATTTCCCAAAATTTTCACCCTGATTACTTGCCGGTGGACTGTTTGCGGCATACATAACTGGAACACGAGGCTCACCGATGTTCAACAAAGGAAACAAAGAGTTGTGTAATTTCAAACCTATTTCCAATCGTTCGGCTTATTAAACTGGATATATGACCATCGTCTGTGCCCCTCTGACGTACATTTGTGCGCTTACAGCCCCCCAAGCGACCCAAATTCACTAAAAAAACAAACTCACCTCAAAGAACAATTACGATTTTTCCAAACCTTAATCCAGTCTTTTAAACACACTCCCCACTTTTGTTCCAGCGAGGAGGAACGTCCCGCTCCATTTCGCTCAACCCTCTCTCTTCCATCCAGCCCAGCCTTGCTCCATTTCAGTGCTCCACAGAACAATTCCCTTTATCTGACTACCTTGACAGAAACCTTCCCCCCTTTTTCTGCTGTCAGGGGCTTCCATAGTCAGCACTTTACGTACTACATCCCCGAGTGTCTTCTCTCTCCCCTACCCCCTACTCTCCTACCTTTCCCTTTCACTAAGCAAAGAGGACCTGATAAAATTGAGTTTCTGCTGACGGTAATAAAATAGATTTCCGTTTCTCTTCCAGATAGATGATTCGAGTGATTTATCCTTCAAACCAATCTCGTGCTGTTGTCAGATAGAGTTGGAAAAGTCAATCAGCGACTTGGAACATGTAGAGTATTGCGGATGGATTGTTTCTTGTGGGCGCGTTCTTTTATGATTTGGTGGACTTTCTTAAGCCAATTCAGGTGCAAGACAGTGAAAAATGTCGTTTTTTTCTTATTTTTTTTTATTCCGTAACTGATAGTGTTTTTGTAGTAATGTTCGCGACTTAATGACGATCGACACTTATTATTTGGATTTAAGATAGTCAAAAATTGTAGTGAAAATTCTTTAAATCACATAGGATTAAAACTCCCCCGCCTCCTCCTATAGGAAATGAATAATGAATAAAATAAAATTTATTTTTTGCTCTTATAAGAGACTAGCAATACAAGACTGGAAATACAAGTAAAAATGGAAAAAAAAATATATATTTATACGAGTTACAATATGTTGAGGAAACGCAACATCAACTTAAAAGGATTACTTTTCCGACACACGAAATTTTTCTACAGCTACGTTACATAAAGGCCCATTACATTTTTTTTTTCCCTTATCCCACTCGGTAGACAGCAACATCTAGACCCATGAAATGAGGGAAAGAGTGGGTCAGCTTCTGTTGTGATGGAGCACACGTAGGTAGAAGTCTGTCTTGGCTCCGTCTCGCTGAAGAAGGATGGAAAAGGGGGAACTACCTAAGGAAGTACTTTAGGGGGAACTACCTAAGGAAGTACTGTAGGGGCAACTACCCATCATTTGCATATCGCATGGGAGAAAATCAGGAAAAACTCCCACCAGGCAGTCCGACTCATGAGGTAGGATGCTGAACATCACAAACGCCATCGAGTCTTTTCGTTTCTTGAAACAGTGTTTACAACAACGCCGCCAGCGGATGGAACCTCCGCCCTAATGCTAACCAGCGGCGCACGTTGCCACTGAGCCACGAGTCGGGCCCTATTATAACATAAATAGTATGGGTTCCTCTACACTGTAAAAAAAATATTAAAAACTATGTTTTGTCTGCAAAAATTCCTTCATTTATTATTATATAATTATGAGAATTAATTTCCAGTATATTAGTGGGTAACTTACCATAAGTTAAAATTTTTCCTCCTCATTTGATACACAATTATTCTTGAAAAAAAAAAAGATTTTACAAAAAGCCATCAATATATGTATTCTCACAATCGCATTTAAGATAAAGTTGCATACGCCCAGTGTTTTCCGGTACATTATCAGGTCATTGCACTTGGAACTAAAGATTTTCATTTTTGTCTTCCTTCTTTAAGCAATTAGCATCTTTAGAAAAAAAGAAGTTGGCAGTATTTAGTGGTAAATTAATGAGTCGCTGAAGAAAATTGTATAGTAGATGCCATATAACAAATTTCTAATATGTTCGTAACAGGGAAATATAATGCAAGGAAATTCTTAATGTAACTATTAGAATAATTACGTAACTTTTTAGATTAATTGCTTATTAATAATAATAGTAGAATAGCACGGCATTGTTCAGTTTCAGTGAAATGGTGATAATTTTTTAAAATTTGAAATTAAAAAATACCAGCTAAAAGTGCAAATAAATCCAGAGTAATTATGTTCTAATATTATAGATATAATAAAACAAAAATTCATCATTCTATGCTATAGAAAGTCTAATATAAAACTTCACAATTTTAAGGTTGACACTATTTTAAAGTAATGATTTTAAAACTACATTTTTATGAAATATAATGTAATTAATATTAATATTATTATTATATTATAATAATATAATTAATATTATTATGTGTTTAACAAAAACTTAAAAATAATCAATATTAGTTCTAAATACTCTTTTCTCTTAGGTAAAATATCCATATAAACTGGCAAGTGATTTTTAGAAAAATTTTGATATTTTTGATGATATTTTTTGAAATGATATTTTTTTAAATATCATTTCTTGTATTCTTTTCTAATTAATGAAACCCTTATTAAAAGATGACTATATAAATTACATAAAAACATTTAATTTATTCCGATTTAACAAACAAATGAATATAAATAAAAAATAAATTTCAAAAACATTTAAACCTATAAAAAAGCACATTTGAAATGGACAAAGACAATCATAAAAACGTAACATTTTAATTTTAACTTAATAATTTAATTAAAACAATTCTTAATCTCATTCATTCAAATTTTTATTCAGTCTTAACTTTTTCCTTTATTAATAAAAAAAAATTTTTAAAAAATATAGAGAGTATGAATTAATAGAAAGTTTTTGCATAACGTTTTTTTATCGTCCGTTATTTTTCTTCCTAGCGCGCATGCTCATAAGAAACATTGTACCTATTGCGCATGCTTATCTGTAATACTTCATTACTGAGCTATTCCTATGAGCATACGCACTAGGAAGAAAAAAATATCGGACGATAAAAAAACGTTATGCAAAAACCCTCTAATAATCACAAATGCGAATAAGAACACATACAGAACTGTGACGTCATTTCCTCGTTCATAATTCTTAATCAAACGATTAATTTATTAATTAACAAAATAATTTGAAAGCGCAATTTAAAATTTTTTTAAAAAATATGATTTCTATCGATTTAAATAATAAGAATTCTTTATAATTTTTAACTACGGCCAGATAAAGAAATAATAAATTCAGATAAGAAAAATAGAACTTGTGTGTGTTATAATTTTTAAGTTTTAAAAAATAAATAACTTGCTTTATGTAGATCAGAAATAGAATAAATTTTATTTTCCTGATTTACATCGATCAACTTCTTCAATTTGTAATCATCAAATAATTGTATTTGTGATTTAAATGCACTTGTTTTATTTATTACCATTCGGAAAAAAAATATATTAAAAATTTTAAAATTAACGAATATATGCTCATAACAATTTCATTTTCATGCAAAAGAAATTTATTTCAATAAATAATAAAAATATTTATAGAGATAAAAATAATTACTATCAAGCAGATAACAATATTAATAATTGCTTTAACAATCCTTGATTACTCTTTTCTACACGCAAATAACAAAGATATTTGTGTTGGATTCAAACTTCACAAAATGTTTTCCTCCTTCAATATTTTTTTTTTCTTTTTTTCCCCCAATCTCCTTAAGTAAATGGATTTTTTTATGTTCTTTTCAAGGGTCTGTTCTTTTTTTTTTTTTTTTTTTTTTTTTTTTCCCCTTATATTTTTTAAGAGCGTGAAGAAAGAGTAAATGGCTTTCGCTGCTATTTTTAGGCCCTGGAAAGTTACAATTTATTAGCTTTTTCTTCAAGAACAACAACCGTTCAGTAATTATTCCTTAAATTATTCATTTTGCTAAAAAGTAATCTACAATCTAGACAACTATACATTTGTGCAATTGATTAGGATTTTGTAAACATGTTTTTACCTCTAGTGACATTTGTTTATTTTTTTATAAACAAAATTAGCATAGCTTCAAGTGAAAGTCTGTGTTTTACAGCTGCAGTTTGATGCAATTGAAAAAACATTAAATTTACATACGTTGCATACTATTTTGCAAACAGTTTTAAATAATTATTAGATATCAGTTAATTATAGACAGATTAGATTAGATTAAAAATAAAGACATTTTTAAAAAATTTAAAAGCAACTGATGATATATCTTTATTATATGGTCTGCATTTTTTATTTTTATATTTCTTAAATTCTTGAACTTTTTTTTTTTTTTTTTTTTTTACACATTCCTAAAAAAAATTAGAGAATCTTCCGAAATTAAAAAAAAATAACGCATAACAATAATTTTTAAAATAATAATAAATAATTTCATAAATTAAAATTTTTAATGTAATTCATTACCTTTTTTTTTTCGGAATGTAATTGTGATTTATATACGTTAATAAAACCATATTATATTTCTTTAGATTTTCGTTTTGTAAGATAATTTATATTGTATTTTAATATATTCTTTCGCGAATTCTTATTAAATTTTAAGCATAAATACGTTTAATTTCAATTAAACATAAATATAGAATAAATAAATAGTTTCCATTTTTGAATTCACAAATTTTTATAATTGTTTCATTTTATTTTGCACAATTTGTTGTTATATAAATTAAATTCATAAATAATTAAAAATTGCAAGGTACATTTTTATTTATTTATTTATTATTATTATTTTACAACTGCCAACAAAACAAGGTCCTCCCCCCTTATTTAATCATTTTAAGTGAAGTATTTCATTCTCTGCAGTGCTAATAGATGGCGCTTTTATATATCTCTTATTGGCATTAACATTTGGTGGTCAGTCATTCTTTTTTAATGTAAATATTGACAGAATTCGCAATTCGCACATGGCAACGGTTTGTCATAATAATAAGTAAAAAAAAAAAAAAAAAATGTTTTAAATTAAACTGCAATAAATATTTATTATTTAAGTTTAAATTGTATGGTGAGTATACTAAAAATCTCTGTAAAAATAAGAGAAGGGTTATAAAGGTAAAACAGTTTTTAGATGTAAAATAAATTTTTTTTTTCTTTGCTCTTGATGTACTTCGTGCGTCTATTCATGTATATACTTACGTATTAAAGCATATGCTATACTTCAAATTTTAATAGTAGAATTTTTTTATATCAAATGAATAAAATTTAGCTTCAACAAGAAATTATTTTCCATATAAATCAATATAAAATTTAAAATTACGCTTTCATTGAAAGAAAGATAATAAAAAGTTCATTTTTAAAGCTAATTATCTACAACGTGTAGTAGAATACATAAGTATTTTTTTTTTATCAATCTAGTTTTTTTTTTTTTTTTTTTTTTGTAACTTCGTAAGTATTCATTAGCTCGCATCTAATATACGTGCGTGCCTAAATTGTGGACCATTGGTAACGTGCACAGTTAGTGTGCAGAAGGGCTAAAATTCGAATCTACTAGCGGCGTTGTTTACAGTTACTACTTTTAAAAATGAGGAGACTCGATGCAGATTATAACAATATGCGTATGTCTCTTGTCTGGCGGGTATTGCTTCCCAGATCTTTCTTCACAATCTTTCGGGACAGTTACCCTAAAAAGCCCTCTCAGAAAGCATTGTGCTCCCCTTATCTTGCATCGAAGAGCATGCAATTACTGAAACATAAGATTCCTGAAGTTCAACAAACTCAAAATAATAATAATAATCAATAATTAATAAATAAAATAAAATATTGAGGTATAATTTTTTAATAGACTATAACCTTCAAATTTAACGCGTAAAATGTAACGTGCGCAGCAGGAGGGCTCCGGTTCAAATAAACGGCGTGGGTTGCAGCCATTGCTTTCAGAAAAGAGGAGACTTGATGGAAATTGTAATAAAATGTGAAAAACATCTCGCATGGAAATTACCTCGTAGAAGTTTTCCATGTTTTCTCCCATACGACACATGCGGTGCAGTTACTCCTAAAATTTCTCTCGGAAAGCATTATCCTTTCCTCATCACCCGATGATAGGTTGTTTGAGACATACATAAGTGGAACACAAGGTCCAACAATGTCAACAATAATAAAAATGCATGCATTCTACATATTTAAATTCCACCTATACTTCATTTATCACACTTCATAGTGCATTTCATTGCAAGTTTTATTGCAGAATTCAATATTGTCCGTTGAATAATAATTTGTATTCACCAATAAATTTTTTTCTATCCCATTCAGAAATTATAGTAAAGAAATTGCAGATTCTTTGGCGAAGAATGCAGGATCATACTACTTCCCTTGCAGATGCAAATGTCTCGTCAAAATCTAAGCTTATAATTCCTTCTAAGATTAGCACAAAATACCAAATTACAGAACTAAACGTCGACAGAAAAACAGCCACTATTCTCACAAGATTAAGGATGAAGTACCACAAAAATAAGAAAATTTCTGCTGATGGCGTAAAAAAAAAATCCAAAAATATGGCCGAACTTACTCCTCATCATGACCTTGATTGCTCAGCTATTGCAACCGCCATGTATTTATTGTCTGGACCATGTCTCGGAACAGGATTTATACTCCGAGCTGGCAATCAACGTAACCAATATTATTCGGGAGCACCACGGTATTTGATTTTCTTGTACTCTTCAGGGAATACAACAACAACAAGTATAAAAAACTTTTATTTTGCTTAGGGTGGTAAATTTGATTCAAGCGATAAAATAACAGTCGCCACATTTTCAAATATTAGTAAGCGAGTATTTTATGCAATAATAATAATAATAGATTTTAATTTCAATTTGCATAAGCTAAAATTATTTTTTTATATCATTGCTTTTTTATTAGTAATTATAAATACATGTATTTACAGTAATAAGACGTAATGTCTGTTATATTGGACTTAGGAAAAAGTATAATTTCATTTTCTAGAAAAATGATCCTGTATATTATAATGATATCTTGCTCTAAAGATTGATTTAGAGTTTGGTAATAATTGATATAAATTCATCCAACATTTTCATGAGTCATCAACAAATGCTTTTCATGAGAATGCATTGCTCATACCAAAAATAAACACTTTCTTAATCTTAATATGTGGTTATACATATTATTATATATTTTAAGTCAGTCAAATTGGTTAAAAAAACATGCATTTGATTTTAAGACATACCACACACACACAAAAAAAATCAGACAAGATTATTCTTAATTGACGGAAAAACTCTATCATTAAAAGAGCATTATTCGCCACAAAGAAAAATCCCCCGGCCAGGAACAAAACCCTTCCATTATCGATCAGCCTCTCTCTATCTTCTTCCATCTGGTGTGTGCCATCCCGAAAACGATGGAAAAAGAACCCCCTTTTCCGAGACTGATTCATCCGCGTCTGTTCGTGTTCTGTCAGCAGCGAAACTGATGGGAGGAGGGAACGACGACCCCTCCGCGTAAATAACAAGAGGACCGAAATCGGAAAGGATCGATGACTGGATCTTCCGCCTCCGCCCTCACCCCTTTCCTTCCTACAACAGCCGATACCTCGCATGTTCTTGGCGTGATTGGCGATGAATTATTGTACAGTTAAAGTCACGGGGCGATTCGTTAGAGGTGGATGAATAGGGTTTAAAGTGGAGCGGTTTCGTGTTCCGGAGGGAAATGGACACCCGGCGAGCAGTTGAGGATGCAGAGCCAAAAGTGGTGCAAGTCGCTGTCCCCATCTTATTGGAGAATCACAGGAGTTGACAAGAAAGAAAAGAATAATTATCTGTTCATATTTCCCTAATGTTTCACAGGTTCCATTATTTATTTATTTATTTATTTGTGAATGGCAACGGACAAGTAAATGAATGAAATTTGTTTTCTTTTAAGTGAAATCAAATGGGTATTTTTCATGAAAATTAAAATGGTTATGGGCCAAACATGTGGCCAAAAGAGTGATTGCGAACTCTAATATATGCGTTTTATGCAAGACAGCGAAAATGAATAAGACCCATCTACTTTTTTGTTCGGAACTGGACTCTAATTTACAACAGAATGATGATTTGTATATTTTTTACTGGAGGGCCAGAGGAAAAATGTCCTGATTACAAGGACTTCTATTAGGGTGCTTCTAGGTTTTTAAATTTTTATCCTTAGAACATTTAACTTGTTTCTAAAGCCTTTAGGTCGTTTTTCTTAAGAATGTCTGGTCTTTTAAATTTGTAGTTTTGATTTGTTTATAGCATGTGCTCTTTTTGTTTCTACGGTAAGTGGCCAAGTTTGTACGGATTGAGTTCCAATAAAGCTATAAGTAACAACAACATATAGATCGAGTACATGAATGTACAATGAATATATATGAATATAGATCGCGAATATGAATACATATATAACGACGGATAAATTCATTAGACGACTTTATTCTAATTGCGCAATACTATAATGTAATATAATCTGCATCATTTGCTCTGATTATAAAACTAGATGTTTACAACCCAGGTTTGTAACGGGCCTCTTTGGAAAAGGGCACCAAACAAAAATATATTGATATATAGCAAAGGACTGAAACGACTCGACGGAAAAACAATAAATACCTAAAAATGCTTCTACACATGACAAAGTCTAGTATTATAAGACCTTAAATTGATTATAATAAACAACTACATAGGATCCTATAATTCCTCAAAGCATCCATCGTTTAGGGAAAATACATTATGCCTTGCATAGATATTTTTAGAATTTTATGCAAAAATTAGTAGCTAGCAAGCTTTAAGAGGATTGGGTTAATATTTCATAGTCCATTTAGTCTTTAGAGGTTACAGAAATCGCAGGTTCTAAAGCATTACAATAGTTTTTTTTTTATTTCCTCTACAAAGCATGCATAAGTGTTTCCTGCTTTTTTTTATTATGTTTATTTGAACATGGAACTCTTTCTGTGCAAGAACTGCAAGGTGTCACTGACCGTAGACTATATCATCTTCTTTGTGGTTTACATCATGCTCTACAAAATGCCGAACAAAATAAAAGCGCGCATGACAAAATTCTTCTAAAAGCTTCACAAACCCAGAACAAGCCTTCACACACGAGAAACTTGGATTTTGGAAAATTGTCAAGGTGCAGATGACATTTTATTTGTGTGTGTGACCTCTTCCTGATAAACCTTTATACTTCACGTGCGCAATCAGTAACTTGTTATATGTTTTTGGATTGGAAAAAAATGACATAAATAGATTTCACTGCTGTTAAATACAATTACAGTTTGGAAAAAAATGGTATTTTGTGGAATTAAAACACTTTCATTTTATAATTAATATCTGTTTTATTTTACTTTAAAAAAAAAATAGGGAAGTGTAGCTTGTGATTTACATATCCTAGGTTTATTGTTTCAAATTATGCCCCCTGTTGTTTTAATCTTTCTTTTTATATATGCTTTATTTTAAAAAAACAGAATGTATTCTGTGCCTAAATAATATTAAACATTAATGGATGCGGCAGCGTTTTAAGCATTTAATAATAGTATTATGGAGAGAGTATAACATAATTTTATTTAAAGACTTTTACAACAATTCTCCTACAAGTCCTAATGAGGCGTATCTCAATACAAGGTTTTACACCTTATTAAGAATACAATTTTTTTAAAATAACTGGCATTAAGAAGATCACTGAATTGTTGCTATTGTTTTTGAATGCAGATTCTTATTTCTTTTATTAAGGCCGTTTTCTACTGATACTGAATACACGGAGCAAATACAACGTAATTCCGGGTACAGCAAGAAGTTGTTGTACTGCTCCTCTATTGCAAGTTCAAATTAACATCCTAAAGGTGACCGCTGGGAATTTCAAATCCCCTATGTTAATTTGACATCCCTATATAGCTTTACCACCTGCAGCCCAAAGGAAGGACTTGCCGATCTGCAGATTTACTGTGTTAATTATTATTGTGGGCATTTTCTGTCCGACATCGGTATTTCGGGTTCAGAACCCGCGTTCCCTGAGTTTTGAAATCTAATGCACTAATCCAAAAAATCAAAATTATTAACTAATACAAAGCAATTCACAGTTTTCGGAAAAGAGGAGATCCTATGGTCATAGGGCGTAGTTAGGGTCTTGCATAGACATCGTATTAGAAGCTCTCTGATTTCACCACAATCTCCCCCTCCCATCTTGACGATACATATGAACATGTATGTACCTTTTGTAGGTATGGATATATATACATACATATTATACCAAACAAAATAATTCTGTGTTTTGTTAAATATAGGATGATTCAAAGGTGATGGATAATCAAAATCCTCCATTGAGTCAACTGGAGTCTCATAAATGAAAATACGGTTGCAAACACAGAGTAAGAATAAAATAGAGTGCGTATCGTGTTGCTAGTCACAGGACATCAAATACGTGATGGGTATCGTTTGAAACTTTATGTTTCATAACTTATATGTCACCCCCCTCTTTGTATACACTCAAGAGCCAAAACATTATGACCACCTGTCAATAACGAGTTGTCCCACCTTTGGCGCGCAACACAGCTTCAACCCGCCTTGGCATGGATTAATACCACCACTTAATACCAGTTAAATACCACTTCACCTGATCACGTGCCTTCCACGTCATCCAGGCGAGTTCATTGCAAAATGTAGGGGTGGTCATAATGTTTTGGCTCTTGAGTGTATATGAGCATACGTAAACAACTCTGCTTTCTATCATTTGTCCAACGCATGTACAAAAATAATCACATGATAGTAAAACAATGCAGATATTCATCCACCCCAATTAACCATTTTTTTTTCTTCCTCGTTCAAAAATACCGAAACACTGCTCGAGCGACACAGCCCAGGGGTGCACGCACCACACCAGATTCCTCCCCAGGAGCCAACATCGGCGAGCCTTTTAACGAGCGACGCTGACATTTATATTCCGTACTTAAGAAGAGGCAACCCGATCTCGCATCTCCAGCAAGCAGGCGGAGATTGGACGGAGAAGGGGGGCTCGGCCAGCCAAACGATATCGATCCGAACGATGACGTCAAGATACGCAACAGCTGATCCCCCGGGCATGCCTGGGAGGCATTCTTACACTACGTCCGTCCCACGCGCCATAAATCAATCCCCGGATTCGGTTCGCTCTTGTTTTCTGATGTTTTATTGGTTTTTTTTTTCTCCTGCCCATCAGAAGAAAAAAATAGAGAATGCATTGAATCAGGTTGCACGGTTTAGAGAAGGGGGGACTATTTTTGTAATTGGAAATCGTCAGGAGGATGAGGGTTTAAATAGAACTTTTTGTTTGGGGGATGAGGAGCATTGTTGCAAGGAGGGTGATGTGATCAAAGTCGAGACTGTTTTAATCAAGTGAATTCTTGTGTTTATTTTCATTGATTATTTGCCGTATATGTTGTTGTTCTAATGCAAATGCAATACAGACAGTTAATCCTTATGCCATAAGCAAAGGCTGCACTGCTGTTACTCTTTTTTTACGTTTTTTTTCAGTTTTGTTAATCAATTATTTTGTTTGATTATTAATTATTTTTTTATTTTGTTTATTAATTATAGATTTATATTTTTTGTGTGTTCTACATCTTGTGGTAATGGGAGGGAACCTAGTAAGAAAAAAATGTCTAGGGCCCCAAAGTGAATTAATCCAAGCCCTGGAGGAGGGGGGAGGTTATCAGCAAAAAAAAAACATTGCATGGAATCAGAATGAAGACAGAGAGAAGTGTTTCTCCCTTAGAAAAAAAGAGGTGTTGCCTTTGAAAAGAACCGCTTACATAAAGAGCTATGAACAATAATCAAAATAAATAGATTTTATTAGTAGATAGATAGATTGTTCTAAGTAATACTAATGTTCAATGCATGTGATTAATTAGCAGCTATTTTCCCTTATACTATTATATAAACGTTTGTTCACTATATTTCACGAGCTATAAATCAATTAGGATTTACATTTAATGAAATGGTCGATTTTTACTGTTTTCCGCCTTATTTAATAGTGATCTTGAATAACGCTGAATCCACTACATATTTGCCGCTCTAAAATCTGAACATGTTTAAACAATTGAAAAGAACATATTGAATCGTTCATATTTTAAATATTTGACAAACGTACCTAACAATAGCTTTATAATAGTATTAAGAAATATCTATAACTATACTAATAACTATTTTTTTTTTAACTAAAAAAAAATCACTTTAACAGCATTTCATTTACTGAACGACCGATATATTCTGCATGTTCCAATAATTCTGTTTAAAAAAATTATTTTAACAGCAGAAAAATCTATTCGTATTAAATAATAAAGAAACTGCTTTAAAAACAACGACAAAGCAGTGAAGAAAAAAATAAATAAAAGAAGAGCTGAAAAAATAAATAAATAAAAGATAAACGAATTTAAAATGTCATTGATATTCAAAGATCAAATAATTCTTAATCGCTAATTAATCAGGGAGATTAAATTGTTCCGCTCACTGTGAAATTATTCATTAATCTGTTATGCAATATGTAAAAAAGCAATTTTTCAGGGACACGCTAATCATTAGCCTAATTAATAATAATCCTTTCCTTTGTCGCGCGCTAATCAGACTGACAGTCGAACAAGATGTCAGATTTTCGAGAAATAATCTAGACTCTGGCTAATGCTCATGTGTGCAGGAATAATCCTCTAATTAATATTATTTAAATTAGACTGAACTGAATTCGTATCTTGAATGCTTGATTCACATTTTTAATTGCGAATATAATGTCACTATTATGATGATTAAATCACTGAATAGAGATTAAGGAGTAATTGAGTAACGGAAATTTTTCCTTATGAGTATTTTAATGCCATATGAATTAGTAATGGTTACGTTATTTTAATATTCATATGCTTTAAAACTTAATATATATATATATATATATTATGTATTTTAATTCGTATGATTTAAAATGCATAATACATATTTGTTAATGTGAATCTGATATTTCCTTATTGTCCCAGCCGTAACGTGCATAGCTAAAGTATAGAAGGACTCAGGTTCGAAATCCGCTGCAACCGTTTGTTGCACTCACTGCTGTCAGAAACAAAGAGTCTCGGTGGTGAAAATGACATCTCACTTAGCTATGCAGATTGATTGTTGGGAGATCTCCCCATATGACATGCAAATATAGGATCGTTACCCCTAAATTTCCTCCCGGAAAATAATGGCTTCCCCTCATCATCCATCGGTGAGCTGTTTGTGATAGAGCACAAAGCCCACTGATATTAAAAAAAAAAAAAAAATTGTAATAGGATGGACCGATATACAGGTTAACCACACAATTTAGAATTTAATGCAAGAAAAAAACACATAACAGCAATTTAAAAAATAAAAATAAACTATAGAATTCCAAATGATTTTCTTTTCTTGAAAAATCTCATTTTCACATTAAAATAAAATTGTCTTTACTTTCACCAAACGATTCTTCTTTTAGAGCAATTTTACATTTTTAATTATATAATTATTAGCTCGTGAAAGAAATTTAAATAAACCAATGATAATAGTTCGCGAAAGAAATAAAAAGAACATAATCGAATAGGCTGATATACATTGTTACCCATAAAATTATTTAATAATTACAAAATGAAAAGAAATTTTGCATCATTTAATTATATAATTATTAGCTCGTGAAAGAAATTTTTAAAAAATGAACCAACCCATAAGAAACAGAAATAGTGAAAATCTTTCAGGAAACCACGGACCCACTTTCCCTAAAACAATACTCACATTTTCATGGATAAAAATTAAAATTAACCAATAAGAAAGATTGAAAGTGGTCAAGGACAAGAAAAATATTGATCAAGGGAACCAAAAACTCTGTTCTCGAAAACAATACTCATCATTTTATGAGTAAATTAAAAAAACTGAATTATGAAAAACATTACAAAAATAATTAATAAAAAAAAAAAAAACTTTCCCAAAAGTCTTAATATTTACAAACAAATGTACCACGTGTTTTTATTTTATTTTATTTAATGCATAACTTATTTCCCCAAAATCTCTTGAATGAAGAGTGCTCTAATTCGTGTCTGATTGTGTTTACGTCGTTAGTGGGAAGGGGAAGCGGAAAGAGGAAATGACTCAACGTTGGGGTACGAAAAGGAAAATGTCATCTGGGGCATTTATTTTGCACTCACTACAGACAGAAAGAAATTGGGGCACTTGATCCATAACGAATAAATAATCGGACATTTTTTTTTTTAATTTTACACTTGATATGGAATTTTTTTTTTTTAGATTACAATTTATTTTATATTTACTTTATGGTTTAAAAAATAAATATAATTTAGCATTATTAAAGTTTAAATTAAAAAAAAAAAAAAAAAAAAAAAAAAAAAAGAACATGGTACATTGAAATTGGATAAAAATATATTACAAATTTTTTTTTTTTTCATATTGCAATATGTTTTAATATGAGTTCATTTTAGTACTATAAGCAGCTTTTGATTTAACTGTTGTTCTTCCAGAAAAGAAATTCTAGGAAATTCTTAGAAACTACAGACTCTACTTTCCTGATTGACCTGGTAAGGTAGAAGGAAACGTCTTATTTATTTTTTAACATTGGTGGAATTCGTGTTTCACTCATATATATATCACGAACAGTTCACCGATAGAAGTAGGTCAGTGCCTTCCGGGAAGAATTTTAGGGGCAACTGCGCCATATTTGTAAACCGTATGAGAGCAAAGTAAGAAAATTCCTCCCCTGCTAAGTATCGCAGATGCGATACTCTTATACATGTTTCCTTATTCGCTACCGATTCTCCTCGTTTCGGAAAACAATGACTGTAATCGACGCCGCCAGTGGATTCGAACCAGGGACCTGCTGGACGCTACTTGCGGAACGTTACAATTGATCCAGGTGTTGCACGAAACGTCACATTGAAAACAAGAAAAATGTTTTCATTGTTTGCTGACTTGTTCATTGACTGAAAATACACTCTCACTTAGAGTATATTTAAGACAACCAACGAACACTAATTAACGCTTTATTTTATATATATAGATGGGGACTGATGGCTGAGTGACTAGCGCCCTGGCGTCACAGGTTTCGGGTTCGTGTCCCGGCGGAGCCTTGAATATTTGTAGTGGTTCGGAACCCACTTTAAGCCCTAAGTTTCGGCCTAATATGATCGTAGAGAGTTGGGCATGGGGATGACAACCCTAGCCAGTAAAAAGTTAACATCACCTGTCACGAAATCTGCCAGTAGGCAGACGACCTTGCCCACCATGGGGTTGTTGCGCCACTTATGATTATATACATATATATATATATATATATCTTTTGGTTTGAATTAAAAAAAATTCTAAATATACTGCTGAAAAAAAAACCACTTTAATATATTTATTTTGTATGCAAGAGTGCTTTCATTTCGTTATGCTATCTATCACACTCTATTTCTCATAGGAAATGTAAGGATTATTTAAACGTGATTTCGTAATACGCGTTATCGCAATGTGAGGATTTAAATCAAGGATTTAACATTAAATTTAAAATATCTAGTCAAAAATAAGAAGCATGAAGGAATTAAAATGAATTGAAGGCAGAAATGCATATAGTATGAAGTTATTGCAAAACACACACACACAAAATTGTGAAAGAGGGAAACAGGTTTAATTATGAGTTAACAATTATCGCAAGTTATGTTAACAATTATTTATTATATTTTAAGTCACATTCGGACAAACATCAAAAGTTAATTACAAAAAAAGGAAAGGCAACCATTCAACCTTTTCATCAACGTAGTCTTGGCTACTACTGAGAAAATTGTTTTGTTTATAGAGGGCGCTATTGATGTGCTACATTGGTGTTGCCACATATACCAAAGGAACAGTTACAAGACTGAAAAAATCCTCAAATTCTTCAACTCAATATATTATTAAACTAAATAACTGTGTTAATTTTACATTTTAAATATATTACTCAAGACGTTATCAAAAATTTAAGACAAAAAGTATTTTAAAGCAATAATATATTGCCTAGCATGCCTATAAAAAATAAAATTAAATAATAAAATTATTGAATGCATTTCAGTACGACAAAAAAAATATTGTTACTATTTCTTACATACTACTGTGTCCAAAAAGTAAGACCAGTTTTTAATATACAGTTTTCAAAAGTAAGACCAGTTTCTTATATATATTGTTTGTTTTCTTAAATACCATATTTTCCGGACATATGGTATTTTAATGTTTTTTTCTTTTTTAGGTTGCTGGCACTGTCCTTGAGATCTGTGTGAAATTTGACGTCAAAATATTCATTACTGTTTGAGTTACGCTTGGTTTTGTGAGGCGCTAAAACTGATTCCGGCGATTTTTACTTTTTGGACACAGTAGTATATGTCAATAAACCAATACTTTTTAATAAAAAAAAAATTATAGTAAAAAATATATTTTCTTTTATTTATGAGAAATAAGTTTACATTTGAAATAATAACTGTGATCGTATAAAGAAACGTAAGTTTAAATTTATTATTCCCCATTTTTATACAGCAAATTTAATCATTTGATTTTGCTGAAACCCATTCCCTCCGTAACTTTATTCTGCGAAGTACACATGAAAGCATATGATGGATAGGAAAATGTGAGGGCGAGATGAAAGAAATTTGTCATCGCAACGTCGGTGACAGAATTCAAAGTACGAATACATTTTCCTACACATTTCTGCCTACGATAGCAGTATTAGCGAATTTATTAAATATGTAGTATAAATGTTCCATTTGCAAATTATATTTTCATGAAATTCTACTCCCAAATTATAATTCTATTAAAATTTATTCACCAATATTTTTATTTAATTCTATTTACCAATTGTAATTGCATTAAATTCTATTCACTTATAATTCTATTTTTCAATTATAACTGTTTTAGATTTCATTCACTTATAATTGCATTAAATTCTGTCCACCAATTATAATTCTATTAAATTCTATTTGCCCATTATAATTCTATTAAATTTTATTTACCAATTATAATTACAATTGCATTCTATTTACCATTTATAATCATTCTATTAAATTAGATTCACCAAGTATAATTCTGTTTACCAAATATAATTGTTTTAGATTCTATTCGGCAATTATAAATCCATTAAATTTTGTTTGCCGATTATAATTATAATTTTATCAAATTCTGTTTACCAATTATAATTCTATTAAATTATATTCACCAATTATAATTCTATTAAATTATATTTACCAATTAAATTGAATTCTATTTACCCATCTAGTTAACAGTAGGAATGCAGATATTATAATAAACGAATAAATTTATTTCACAATAGAGATATATTAATCATATTTTCATCATAGGTTACAATTTTTATTTATTTATCCATAAGTTAACCAATTTATAATACGATCATTAGAATTAAAAATGAAAAGCATCGTCAAAGTGAATTGAATTGCCATTAAATTAGCACAGATGTTGTAAATATTTAAATGTTTCATAGCACTTGTCAGTATTTATGTAATTGTAAATAATTTCTAATTAATCAACACCTTTTTTTCGTTTAAAGTAGTTAATTTTTGGTATTTCATTTGCATATTATTATGCACAGATTTTTAATCATTTGTAAAAGTATTTTTTTTTAATAAAATTAAACAAAATATACGCGACTATAAAAAAAAAATTGCGGGCAATTTAATATGAATATACTAAGGTATTTTTTATGACTACAATTTTCCAAAAATAAATAAATAAATGATTACGTATAACATCTAAAAGTACTGTATATTTTATTATAAATTATCCTTATATTTATTCACATACATTCTTTTTTTGGATTTGAGATTTCCAGACGTTGTTTTTATCTTTAAATTCATTGAAACAGATAAGAGTAGAGTATAAATTGGTAAATCAAATTGTTCTTTTCTAGTAGAATCACATTTATTATTTGGAAAAAAAATTCCCAGCAACGAAATAACAAACGCAAATTTGCATATGCTAATCGAGTAATAAAACAGCTACTACAATAAATAGCATATTTAATGTCTGCTCTATTTTTTCTGTTTTTCACTTTAAAAGGACAACGACATCCTAAAAATGTTGTACGTCCAGTTCTTATATTTTATGTCTACACATATGCGAATTCATAAAAATAGGAGCATCATGAAATAGAACTGCATTAATTTACGTATATTGTAGGGTTTAAATAAGCAAATCTTCATTTAGCCATAATTTGCAGTGTTCGGCACATTACGAATTTATTTAATGGTTTTGGACTTGATGCCATACACTACTAGAACGGCATATATGTAGCACATTCAGCGTTGATAAGTTTTGAGATTTTTGATAACAGTCAAGTTGAGTACATTGACAGAAATTGAAAAAAATAATGACAAAAAAAACCATCATTATAATCGTCTTTAGTAAAAATAATTCGTATTTGCCAAACAGACTGTCATTCAAGAAAAAAAAAATAAAACTATAATTATAGTACAGTTATAGTTTTATTTATTTTTATTTTTTAGTCGATATGCCTATACTGAGGCATTTTTAGTGTTATAATTTCATTTTTTATTATTATTGTATAAAATTTCTTTTAGTGCTTTTTGTAAACTTTAAACATTATACTTCCTAATTATTTTAAGTTAAACAGAAACTTTTAGTAATGTCTAATCAGACATCTAAATATCTATATATGAGATACGAGTATACTCGGGATATTCAGTTAAAGAATTAGAAAATTAATTTTTCAGTTAAAGAATTAGAAAATGTGTTGGTGATCCAATTGTTTTACCTACACAGATGAATACCAAGGATCATTACAATATTGTATAAATATTTATACATGCATTACTATCTACTCGTGTCCGAGATGCACCAACAGGTACAAGATTTCTTAAAACACTCATTTTAAAAATGAATTAAAAATTACTCTTCGCACGGATTAAAACGTAGTGTCCCAAAAAGATACAGATATAGGATACGATTATACCTGGGTAAAAATGGGAATATGACTATAAGAATAAAAAATATGAAATACGAATAAAGGGGTGCGAGTAAAATATGAGATACGAAGGTACTCGTAAAGGGATACGAATAAAATATACTGTATACGAAAAAATTATACTGTATACGTATACTGTAAAAAAAGGGGTACGAATAAAATATTATATAGAAAAAAAGAGGATACAAGAATACGAGTAAAATGAGATTTGAGTAAGGGGACATGAATAAAATATGAGATACGAGTATGGGGATACAAGTAAAATATGAGATACCAGTAAAATGCGAGGTATGAGTAAGGGTGTACAAGTAAAATATCAGATACCGTAAAGGGATTAGTATAAAAATGAGATACGAATAAGGTATAAGTAAAATATGAGATAAGAACATACCTAGAAAAAATAGGATACAAGAACACAAGTAAAATGTGAGATACAAATGAGGGAGACACTAATAAAATATGAGATACGAGTGTGGGGATACGGGTAAAATATGAGATACGAGTACACTTAGAAAAAGGGAATGCAAGGATGTCAGTAAAATATGAGATACGAGTATAGCTAGAAAGAAGGGATACAAGAATACGAGTAAAATTTGAGATACGAGTAAGTGCTAAAAAATGCTCAAAATCGATTTAAGAGGGGATATACGACCCACGATTTTTTTCTATACCTTTACGATAATGATAACGTTATTATTATTTTTTTCAAGTCCGAAGAATTAATTTAATAGGTCCTGCTGTCAAACCAGTAGATGTAACAATAGGAGTTAACTATAAGCAAACTTTTTTTTATAGGATCACCCTCCCAAATCCGGAACTACCTGTATCCAGACATTCATCTTCATAAAAACCAAGACTGAAAGAAGGGGGGAAGAAGAGAAAGTGGGAGCCACTTTCACTCTTATGCGAGACGGAACCCCGCGCCTGGCGTTAATCGAGGCGTTAAAATATTCCTCCAGCCTCAGCCTCCCCTTCGCGCCTCGGCGGCTTTCTAGGTCAGTGGAGCTGCAACTCCCCAAGTTCAACGCTTCCGACCCTAATCCCCGAGAAAATAAACACGGCGTTGCTACGAGGGGGGCGAATCGATATCCCCAACTAATAGTTCTCTGCTGCTCGGAAAACGTTTACGATTTGTTGATATTCGCTGCTGACCCACATGTTGACAGCCCCGAATGATATTGCCTTCGACAGGTTCGTGACACCCCTCTGAGTTTACGGCATTCGTACAGTGCGAGCACGGAATTCCGACATCGAGTGCCTGCATTAAGCTAGAGAGTCGTTAAGTTTTGGTATCCGTGCACGGAGTTAGCAATGAGAAAAAGCATTAATCAGCCATTCTTTGTTATTAGAAAGTGTTCGCAAATAAAAGTTTTTGAAAGTCGCATGAAAATTATTTCTACACGTGTTTTCCATTACGAGAAGAAAATTTTTAATTTTTATTTCTAGGTTTTAATAATAGCTTTTTGAGTAAATTGAAAAAAATACTTAAACAAAAACCATAGAAGAAAAATTAAGCATGTTTAATATAAAAACAATTGAATTTTTTTTTAAGGCGATTGCTTATAAATTTTTGTATTTTTATTTATCGATTTTTTGTTCTTAAAAAAAAAAAAAAAAAAACATTTAAAAAAATTAGAACTGGTGTTCTTGCTGTTCTCCAAAAACCAAAAACGGAGCAGCACAAAACCTATCATAAATCTGATTTAATGTTAAAATTTTCTTTTGTATCTCTCTCTCTCTCTCTCTCTTTATATATATATATATGAAGCGTTACACCGGTTCCAATGGATTCATCCCGGTCGAACCTACAGTTTTGTTAGACAGTTTGTTTCCAGTTTTTCCCCTTTCAAACATCTGTATGAAAGCAACTATATAAAATCTGTATGGGTAACAGATTCAGGATTGGAATGTTGCGTTTTCGTGTCCAGTTTATAATGTTAATAACACCGAATTTACGCATAGTTTGGGAAATCTAAATATATGATCAAGTTCATAGGTTCCCAGATGCCAGGTACATAGGTTCCAGATGTGCAGATCCCAGATCTACTATATGAAGCAGGTTTGGTTTGGTTTTTCGCTGTACGGGCATCTTGTGCACACTTTAGGCTAAACAGACCGGGACCTATAGTTTAAAGTGGATTCCGAACCACCAACAAACATTCACGCCAACTCCAGGATTCGAACTTGAAGCCTATGGTACCAAAGCCTATGAGCGCTAGCTAATTGGCCATTAGGCCGCCATGAACGCTATAAGAAATACTTGTAAATTTTGTACTTATATTTTTCTGATTTATTTTAATAATAGAAATACGTACAACTTCAATAGTTAAACGTTCCTAAATCCAATTTCCGTGATTTCTTCACCACCAGCAGACAATCAGGGTTGTTTTAATAATTTTTTAACATCGTTGGGAACGTGGTCATAAATCAAAGAACAACAAATATTTCCGTTATTCGTGTATGGTTCATTCCACATCAAATCAACACAACTATAAACATCCTTGGCACCGCCGGGACTCGAACCCGAAACCTGTGGTACCGGCTATATGAAGCAGGGAGGAGGTTGGCCTGGAAACCGAGCGCTCATTTCCCGCTATTCTATGCCAGGATCTAGATGAGTTACGAGAGTAATCATAGGCTTATTTGATAGATCTCAGCTAGATCTAACAATAAATAATAATGAAATTCACGATTAAAATAAAATGTATGCTTAAATCCAAAATTATGTGAAAACTTTGGCCACATTTTATAATGCCAGCAACGAAAATGGATGTAAAAGTTGTTTAAACGTGTTGTAGAAAGTAGAGGGACTCGAGACGAATCCAGCAAGTTCGGTGAGAGGTAGACTAAGTGAGTACAGGGCCCGGGTTTAAGGTTTAGTGGGAGCCATGTTTGGCGAGCCCATCGCCCAACGCGCGCCAAGTACGTGACGTCATTGAGCCAATGCAATAAGTGATGAGGAGCATATTATAACAGTCGAAGCGCCTATGGGCGTCGATTTCAATAGAGGCAGTGTATAGGACGATCGTTCCTTTTCAATAAATATCTATACTATTCATTCATGTTTCCTTATTTCATCAACATACACTCAATTTTCATTCTCATTTTTCCGGAAAATCTGTTCACAGAGATGTTTTCATGCATTAAAACAACAGGAGGCACAGACCAGAATAAATGTAATTAATGTTAGCAATATAACTAATTCATTTTGATTTAATTGTCGTAGAAGTATTATTTTTTGTTTCGTTTTGCATAACTAATCTAATAACTCGTTTTTACTTACAGCAGTAACAATGGTTTGGTTTTCTTTGTTGCTCTACGGTCATTTTCTGCAAACTTTAGGCTAATTAGACCGGGACCTACAGTTTAATGTGGATTCCGAACCACTCACAAACCTGCATGCCACCGCCAGGATTAGAACCTGGAGCCTGTGATACCAAAGGCCAGAGCGCTAACCAATTGGCATCAGGCCGCCAGTAACAATGGAGAATCCGTAGTTGTCGGCATCTCGGTACAAATGACCGTCATTTGTCCGGCCGTATTATAATTCAGTTAAACGCTCGTTAACTCCTCCTGCCCTGCAGTCGCGAAATCGTGACCAAATAGCCTCAAAGGATGGCATTTCATATTCATCTCATTACGCGCAGAGAGGTGTATGCTTCAGTTGTGAATATCCATTTCTACATGTGAAAGGATATTACAGCACACTGAAGCATTACACTAATACACAAAATGCAGCGTGATGTCTCTCTGTTGTGAATGTGTATGTGAAGGGATACACACGCAAGAAATGGTAAAGAGCAGCATCTCAGCATTACATTATGAATAAATTCATAATTTAAAAGAAAGGCCTATAATATGTTTTCTACCTTGTTCATGGACTGGGGCCTGATGGCCGAATGGCTAGCGCTCTGGCGTTCGGTACCACAGGTATCGGGTTCAAATCCCGGCTTTGCCCATGGATGTTGTAGTGGTTCGGAATCCACTTTAAACTGTAGGTCCCGGTCCTAATAGGATCGTAGAGCGCTGCGGGAGCATTGTTACTCCGCGTCCGTGGCTTACCATCAAGTTACACGCGCCCCCTCGGTAATGCAAAGTGAGTAACATCGGCGCAGCCCTTATGGCGAAAGATCACGGTCTATTTGACAGCTGCATTAGAAGAAAAAAAAAACCTTATTCATGGACCAGTAGCAGTGTTGTGGACAGTGTGCTGAAGGTCTCGGGTTTTAATCCTTCTGGCGAGGTAAGTTGCAGTCACTGTATTCAGAAACGATGGGTGATTTTGAAAACGTGCTAAATATGTTGCTACGCGTACGTCTTCAATAACGTTTTGATAAAGTGTTCTGATGACGTTAGTCGTATTTCAATGCACCACCGTAGTGTAGAATCGATTGTTGCAGTTCTGTAAAGTATCTCACATTGCCAACAAATTGCTTGGAGAAGAAGGTTTTCAGTACAATATGGATATACGAAGAAATTACCGTTAAAAGTTTTTCTGGAAGGAATGCCCTCCTGTCGGTGAATTGTTCATGCATACATAAGTAAAACAGGCACACCGGTGCTATATATATATCAGGAAGAACCCAGACCCAAATCCGCAGGTGGCATCCCTTGCGGCCATGCAAGTATATAAGCGACAATGTCTTCAACTGTTTCACATTGAAGGACATACTGAATCGTGGGAGTTTTCCGGTTTCTTCCCACACAACAGACAAATGCGGGCGGTTATCCTCCCAGTAGGTGCTTTGGCTCATACATGTATAAAACATCGAAGTACAACAACAAGAAGAGGGGGAACAAAACACATGAAAACAACTTCAGCTTCTTGTATCGATTCATACGACTTTTTGAAGTTATTTTACTGTGTTTTATGCAACTATTATTTCACTTATGACAATTTGTCCATCAAATTACTTTTCTTTTCAACTTTTATGATGTTTAGTTATAACATGCCATAAAAATACAAAAGTATGTAATCAAATTAAGTTTTTGAATTCTAATAACAATTGCTTGCCTATTACAATACATTTTTTTTATAAGTTTGTGTGTATAAAATAATTATTTATAGCATTACACGAAAATATTTCGCGCTATGCAAAATATTTTCGCTCATTTGCTGATTGTTTTTTTTTTTTAAATTAGAGAGATTACAGTTTTTTAGTTTGAGAAAAAGGTTTTGTAAAAACTTAGTTTCCGTAAGATGTTTTTATTGGCAAGAAAACAACTGCACTGCATAATATAAGCTGCTTGATAAACATAACATAACGCAAAGATTTTAACGAAAATAACTTTAATATTTGATTTAGATTGCTATAAATCATTATTTAAAACATTAACGCCATTTCAAATTTTCCAGATTTGGTGACATAAAAATAGAAAACTATAAACTGATGTCATTTAGTGCAGTATTTCTTCATCATTAGCAGAACTTTTTTTTTTACGCATAACTTTATGACTGTTGGCATGCCTTTCAATCTCATCACTACATCTATCAAGAGGAATTACTCTATTTCTATCCGCAGGGACCCAACCAATCATTACAAGGGAATAGCTGGCTACACGGCGGCCTCGATCAATCACTGACGTTAGCTGTTCGCGCTTTATTACACTGCGAAGGATCTATTAAGCTGGAAGAGAATTGCTGGCGATGAGAAAAGAACTTAATCATGGATTATCGTTTTGGCAGACGGAATATAATATATTGGCAAAGCTATTTATATATACAGGATGATTTCACGATTATGGGTCAAACTTTGAGATGTGATAGAACTTACTAAAACATAATTTTTTTGTATAGAAATGTATCGTTGAAAGAGACTATTGAAGATACATAAATTAAAATACCTTATAGAGATGATGATAATCTCCATTGAGTATAATCTTTTTTAAAAACAGTGATTGTAATACACGCCACTAGCGAAATCAAGCCTTCCTCATCTAGCACATTGGCATACTCTTTTACTGGGGACAAGAGTGGGAAAGAAAAATAGGCGATTTTTTAGGCGATTGTTGTTTCCAAATGCCGGATTTGATTTGTAATTCTACGGTCATTTTGTGCAAACTTTGGGCTAATTAGACAGGGACCTACAGTTTAATGTGGATTCCGAACCACTCACAAACACCCATGAAACCGCCAGGGTTTGAACCTGAAACCTGTGATATCGAAGGCCAGAGCGATAGCCAACTGGCTATCCGTGCGCTCAAAATGCCGGAGACAGCGGCAAATGAGTAACAGATTCAGCATTACTCAGGGTGCTCTATGTTCATTACAATCGTATTCTGATAGTACATATTAACATACTCTCCAATGGGTATCATTTGACAGAAGGATGTGGCGGCGTTTTGTCCGTTCCTGTCTTTAGATTTATCTTGCCTATTCATAGCAGAATCCGCGTCCAGATTTGAAACATTTGGCTGAGCGTTCTTAAAGGGCGTTGCAATTTGTACTCGAAAAACAAGTCCTGTTATGAGAGAGTTTCCAGTAAACATTTTGAGGGTCGTAAATTCTTTTATGAGTGATCAAAAACAGATATCAGGTGGTAATACTACTCCTTCTGAAAGATGGCAAACAAACCAGTGTGTGCTTCGATTTCCATCAAAACAACACTAAAACAGTTTGATGTGCAGCGCTTAAAATTTCCGTTCCCTAAACGTGAACACGGATAAAGACACAGGAGCTTTTAGGTTCGACTTCATTTGTTGAGTTGCGAACCTACCACCACTACTTAGGAAACCCAAGGCATTATTCACCAGCTGATAAAGTAGTTTTTTTACAGCTGAGAATGAAGCATTATAAAGGACATATTCTCTTCATTTATGGTTACAGCGGAAAGACAGCTGCTGAAATAGATTTAGTTTTACTGGGGGAAAAGTTTTTGCTTTCAGTCAACAAACAGTGGGTAAATAGAGAATCTACGAAAGGGAGGCAAATAATAATAAAAAAATGCCCCAGCGAAACCCTATTTATTAGCAGAGTAGCATTACCATGAATATATTTGCATTAGAAACGTTTTGGCCAAAAGATTCTCCGCTTTTACTGGTATATATTTAGAACCTACTGGGTTCGACGAATCGGCAAAAACGCAAAAGCTCTTCTTTTCTCTTCATTGAATAGTTTTTAATGAAAAAAGTCACTAGCGGAATCAAATCTTCGTCTTCTTGCACATTAACTGACATACTCTTTTATGGGGGACAAGAACGGGAAAGAAAAATAGGTGATTCTTTACAGTTATTGTTGTTTCCAAGTGCCGGAGACAACGTTAAAAGAGTAACAGATTCAACATTACCCATGGCGTAGCACTTTCAATTACAACAACATTCTGCCATTACATAGTAACAAATTCTCCAAAGGGTACATATAATATTATTTTATAATATATTGGTATAAAATAATAGAAACAAAGTATAAAATATCATTTGTAGATAGAATTTAATTATAAAGAATGATATCTTGCAATTGAACTGGTATTATCCATATCTTTGTATGTTATTATAGTTAAAAGTATAAATATTTTCTGAACATAAGATAAATAATATGAATAGACACCCCCCATATAACATGAATTCTTACAATATGATTTAAAAATTGTCAATGTTGCCATATTAAATAGCATTCTAGCAATTTTTTAAAACTCATTGGGTTTAGTCCCTGACGAAGAAGAAACCATTATATAATAATAATAAAATGTAATACCTTTTATCAATTGTTAATTCAATATATTTTCTTAGCTATAAAACAAAAATATTATTTATATTTTTAACATTCAAAACCCTTGGTTTTTCTACTGTTTTTTTCTCCGAATAACACAAATTTGCACAGTATAGCATTTTTTAGAGAACCTAATTATCATAACATATCTGTATCAAAGTGTAAATGTATTAATTTTTCATCATGGTTTCATTCACAAGTGATAGTTTTGTACAATAATAGTTATTTTTTCACATCGAAAGAATTTATTGAGAGACAAATTCGAATTATATCCGGAATGATTCAGTCTATTTATCTTTCCTAAACATCAGTCAAATGTTTTTAGAATGACTCACAGATTTTTTTTTCTTTGTAGTTAAAACTCGTGAATTAATCAAATCCATCTTTGCGTTGCTACTCGAAGCGTAACCAGGATAAAGATAAAATAAATAAATAAATAAAAGTTTAAATCCGCGTATTATTAGAAAAAAAAATTCCATACCGAAATCGTAATAAAAATCTATATTATGATATAAACTAAATATAATTCATTCTCATAAAGCAAATACCTATAAAATAACTTTAAGCATTATTCAAAACATAAATTTCTATTGCAAATTGTCATGTTTCATGTGTACACATGCTTTTTTCTTTGAGATGAAATAAATAATGACCTTGATTATATGCACTTTCGAAAACTACACATGCGCAGATAGCATTTAGTATTGTAGTCACTGCTTTCGGAAACAGGAGACTCGATGGAGATTGCATGTAAGGGTTTCGCATCTACAATCAGGCATTCAGGTGGGAGTTTTCAGGGTTTCCTCCCATGCGACATGAAAATGAGCAGTTATAAAAGGTCTCCTAAAAGGCAATGTGTATGGCCCATTCGTGGCATACTTTACAAAATATACAAGGAATATAATGTATTACAGAGAAAGGATGTCATTAACCCGACTCGTGGATTAGAGACAACCTGCGCCAATTTTGAGTGTTAGGGCTGAGGTTCAGTCCGCTGGTGGCTTTTTTTTTCTAATGCAGCTGGCAATAAGAGACAGTTATCTTTACACCATAAGTAAAGGCTGCAGCACTGTTACTCATTTAGCACTACCCAGAGAGGCCCGTGTAGCTTTGAAGATATGCTACGGATGCGAGTAACATTACCCCTACAACGCTCTACGATCACATTAGACCGGGACCTACGGTTTGAAGTGGATTCCGAACCACTACAAACATCCATGGCACTGTTCCGACTCGAACCCGAAACCTGTGGTACCGAGCGCCAGAGCGATGGTGGCTTTGTTGTAAACAGTATTTCAAAAAAAAAAACAAGACTCAGAAGTCATTTGTGATGTTCAGTATCTTGCCTCGTTAATTCAGCTACTTGGTGAGAGTTTTCCGGGTTTTCTCCCATACAATACGCAAAAGCTGGGCAATTCTCCTTAAAAAGTTCTCCCGGAAGGCACTGTCCTCCCAACGACGCGAAGTCAAGTCAGACTTCTACTTACGGGTGCTCCATCACAACAGAAGGGGCCATATCAATAACCCTTTCCCTCCATTCATGAGTAGACTACTCATGGATGTCCGAGCATTAGACTGAAGACCTCACAGACAGGATAGCACATTCTTACTCAATATTTACTCATAATTATAAAAACGAAACGTTTTTTGCATCTATTTTAATTAACAAAATTAAAGGTACAAACATTCTTCTATTTGAAAATATTTTGTTCGTCAAAGCTTTATTAATGAAAAGTAAACAATGTTTCCATACTAAAAAAAAGTGCAAAATTTATTGAGTCGAGGAAAGGTGTAAAAAAAAAACTACTACCAGAAAATCAACAATCTCAGTGGAACCAGAGATTTGAAACTAATGAGTTGGGCAGCCTTGAAGACAAAAAAATGCGGCGAAACCTTGGCGGTGAATTCCTAAGGTGTTCGCCAAACCAGTGTTGTCAGCCTCGTGGATAAGCATCCTGTAACTACCGGTTGGCGCAAAGTTTTATCATTCTTTGTGAGTTACACACACTTGGCAAAACGCACAGAAAGAGTTTGCAAGCATTCCATCAAATGAAGGATGCAAAGAAATGAACCACCCTTTTCTAATACAATGCATCAGTTTTACGTTGTTCGGTATCATATAGACGAGCGTATAAAACACATGTAAAAAAAATTGTTTAAAATTAGTAAGGATCAAATATTAATACAAACAAAAACTAGGGAGAAAAGTAAATCCAGGAAATCAACAACAACAAAAAAAAAAGTCCTTTGTAACTTTTTAAACTCTTTTTGTATATCTGACAACACCTACTGCAATGTATAAGCAGGGAATCCTCTTTATACTGACCGAACTTCCTCAGTAGTAGTCAAGAACTCTCCTTGTGGGTTTAAATATATTTTCTTTCTGTAACTAATATTTGATGTTTGTCCGTATGTTGCTTAAAATACAGTAAATAATTTTTACATAACTTGGGTCCATCACAATTAACTTTATTTCCCCCTTTCACACTTTTAATATCTTGAGAATAGTTTTAACAAGGAATACGTACCCTATGGCTAGCAAAATCCTCGTTTGAATTTTTGATTTCTAGATGATTAAGGTTAAATCATGCGTATCTAATGACATATTCTAATAAAAAGATAATCTAGTTGAATAAGGTATTATTGTTTTGGTTTTTAACGAAATATTATTTTGGTATTATACTATATATTATATTTATTTTGGTTCTACCATGTATGGTCATTACTGGCAGGCTAGGGTCCTTACAGGCTAAATATGTCACTATGTGATTTCATTCGTTTTTCGTTGTTGTTTGTATATTTCTTGAGTTCTCTTTTATTTTATTGCTTATTGAAGCCTGCCATTGGAAACAAAATAAATTTTATTTATTTATTTTCGTTTTTAACGAAATATGCTAATCTCTTTTTTATATCTTTAACTCTATTTTTTACTATTTCTTTGAATCATAAAATAAGGAAATTTTTTAAGAAACCGACTACCATTTTATATTAGGGAGTTATATAGATTCAATTTAAAACAAAAAGAAAATATTGAATAAAATATATTTTTTATTTTATTAAACTATCCCATCATGTTTCCTACTTTATGTCTTTATAAAAATTTGAAATTTATTTCGAAAGACTTACCATTTAATATTTTTAAAAAATGGATATAAGATAGACCGAATATTCCTGTAATAAGAGGTTACCTGTTTAACAAACTACAGCAATATCTCTCGAAAGCAACTACAACAACAAATAAAATCTTCGTGGCAAATTTTCAAGAATTTTAACCGAGCGATAAATAAATTTACATTTCTTCCATTGTTACAAAAAAATAACAATCTTATTTGGAAATTTTATTCTTCCCCGACTTTCAAAGAAGTATTTGCATTTTAATCTGGCGCTTTTCCAAATATTCCATTTTTTATTACCTCTTTAACCTAGTTAGTGTATTTTTCATTCATTAATCTTCCATCATTGAAAAAAATGATCAACAAGGGTGGTAAATTAAATTTATGCATGCGAAGTAAGTTTTTCATGTATGCGAATTAAAATGTTAAACAAGATATTAATGATATACGAATTCTTTTATTAAATGCTGCTCATTTAAAATTTAAATACGAAATTTGTAAATTATCTGATATTCATGAATCAACCAGAGCTCCATTTCTTTTGGTAATTTAGCGAACATCATAAAAAATGTACTTTCTCCATAATATTATTAAAGAATTATCAAAGAACTAGATTAAAATAAACAAAAAATTAAAAATATGACTCCTAATTTTTATTTTGAGTGTTCGGATAGTTTCTGGATTTTTCAACAATATCGTTACTACATTTTAAATTTCTAGGTAGGATCCCATGGATGCGAAGCTTTACTTTCCCTATAAGCGTGAGCTTGAAATGGATTTCCTCGTTTTACGTATTTTCCTTTTTTTGCAAAATTCGGAATAATGTATATTTATGCATGTTTTACTGCACCTTTCTGCAACGTTTACATTGCATTCAATGGCGTGAGCTGCTGGTCTTATGGTGCCTCTTCTGCTAATAAGAACATGTCAAAATTTTTCTCCCAAACATTTTCATTTACGTCCACAGTTTTTATATTTTCAAAGAACCCATATCAGCTTAAGATTCACCTTGACAATTAATTTCGGATTTAAAATTCTTAAAGTGTAATTTTGTTGCACTTAAATTGTTTTGCAGCTAACGTCATTGCACCTTTCTGCAACTTCCCGTTTTTCTTCCGATGCATCCAGAAGTGGAGAATCGCAACTAGATCTTCGTTGGAAAACTCTCATCTTACTTTTACAATGAATTGATATTCAATCGAAATAAACAATGGATTTCGATCAGCGGATGAATTGAGAAAAAGGTTAAAATTCGTATTAGAATAACCTAAAAATTGAAATATGTATCAAAACAAATGATAGATGTCATGAAATATTGATTTGGGTGGAAGGCTTCGCAACTTTAACACAAACAACATAACTTGCAGCGGCATTAGCCAAAAATTCCCTTTTGAATATTCTCCTGTTACTATTATTATTGGACAGAGGGACTATTGTATTAAAATCTCATTATTTTATGTATGTTTACATTGCATTCTTAGAATTGCATTACATGAATAGAATTTATTTTCTGTATATTAAATTATTTGTTTCAAAAAATGGCCCGAATACGCTAAACATACACACTTTCGTCATAGTGATAACCATCGGATGTAAATGCACAGGCAAATCCGTTTATTTTATGTGTTGCCGCCAACGGCTATTGAAAATGAAGAGATTTGGTGAAGATCATGACAGCAAGTAAGCATCTCACATTGACAGTTGAATTGTCCGGTCGGAGTTTTCTCTTGTATAGCACAAGAATTTAACAACTATACCCCCACTCATCAAATATGACTTTTTTGACATGATAAAGTAATATATTATCAAATTTTATAATAGAAAATAAAGGAAGAAATATACTTTCCTACCTGATTGTTATATAGATTGTAGAATTTTTTTTCTCTCTCCAAAATAAATTCTTGCATTCTTAAAGAAGAATTCTCGATTGTTCCCAAAATAAAAACTCACACCACCAAACAAATCGCCGATTACTCACTTTTAAATTTGCATCATTTCAAAACCAATTCGTAACACAAATATATTAAGCAATAAAGCAAAACAAAACCTTTGAACGTCTATATTTCCGACTGTCGGAGTAATGTCTTCTGAATTTTCAAAACAAAAACAAAACTTTCTTTCTTCTTTCACTTTCGTCTTCTCCAATTACTTCTTGCAGTTGAAATACTCCAATCCAAGCATCCATTGAACGAAGAGCCGTTTACCTTAGGTGGATGGAAGATCCTCCAAGTGTTTGGAAGACTTGTAACTCGTGCGAAGAAAAAGCGAAGAAGCAAAAGAAGAAAAGAAAAAGATAAAAAAAAAAAAAAGCATTTCCCACCCGACTGAAACACAAATTGTAGATCTCTCCTTGGGTTGTTTCCAAAAATAGAATCCGTCTTGTGTGCCGAGGAGTTGCAACAACAAAAGGGAAGGGATGGCAAGGAGCTCTGAAGGGGTGGATGATCCCATTTCGGCACGTGATTTGCGAAAAGTTCGAATCATTACAATGGAGAGGGAAGGTGTCTCTGTGAAGTGTATTTCTGGATGGCCGTGTATGGTTAAAAATCTCGTGGAAAATTGCAAAACGGAGTCGACATCCTCTTTTAGAGATTTTTACCTCGCAGAAGTTGATTGCTGGGAAGAGCAATTTGGGAAATGTTTCGGAGAAAGTCAAATGTTTATTTTGGGTTTGCCTTTTTTCTAAGTAAGTAAGATTCGGATTCCAAGTGGAAAGTTGCGAAGTTAAAAGATTTAACACTTATTAAGATTCCTTAAATAAAATTCTGCTTTCTTAATTTGCTCAGCAATAATTTTTTTAATATGCATGAATAGTAATGAATAAAAAGCAGAAATTCATAATTGAAATCCTTTGTGATCCTTTTTGTCAAAAAATTAAAATCATTTTTAAAAATTCGCTTTTATTTACGAATAAATGCCATTTTATTACATGGAAATATTCATTACAGAGGAAATTTTTTTTTTGTAAATCATCAATAATTTTGACTATTCAAATTGTTAATTAACAAAAAATAAATATGCTATTTGATTCGTAGTCAATAATTCTTCCTCTTCAATGGCATAAGGTGAGCCAATGTCATCTGCCTGCTGGCAGATTTCGAAACGTGAGATGTTTTCTTTTTTACGGGGGAGGGTTGTTAACCCCACGCTCTACGATCATATGAGACCTGGATCTACAGTTTAAGGTGGATTTCAAACCACTTCAAGCATCCATGGCACCGCCCGGACTCGAACCCTGTGGCACCAAGAACCAGACACCGCTCGAACCTGTGGCACCAGTCACTCAGCCATCAAGCCCCATAGTCAACAATTGCCTAATATTTTGAATTCACGCACACACACACACAAACCCAAAGCGTTAAATTTTAACGGTGGATGGATGTCTTGGGGGTAAAGGGGATTAGACCTCTCAGTTAAAAACAAACTAAAAAAGATCCCATAATGTCTCCCTTTAAATCAGCACTATCCTCACACTAATTTATTTACAAAATATGTTACGCTATTAATATATATTACTATATTAAAAACAAAAAGTTGCATCCATCTTTTTCGAAAAAGAACATAAAAGAATTTTTTTTTCAAAATATCACTGCAGATTAATGTACATATATCATGAATATTCATTACCATTAATTTATAATGTTTCATATACATATAATTTCTTCAATATATATATATATATATATATATATACTTCTATAAAAGAATGTTAGCTGCTTTTACTTAGTTCCTATAACGATGAAATTTAAAAAATATGATACCAATGCGAGAAATTCTTCCATTACTTTACAGACAAAAACAGATTCATTGGCCGTACCATTTTAAACTAGTACTTTACAGTTGAAAACGACTACAAAAAAAAGACTTTCATAAAGACATACTATTCCAGCAGACAGAAACACCCACGTTCAAATCCATTATCTTTCGCAGGTCTCGAAACAAATGATCGAGACAATCCAGAAAGAACTGTCATCCCACCAAAGCAATAATTTGCATAATATTTCAATTCTGAAAGGAAAAAGGCTCTGCAAATTCCAGTCCTCCGTGCCATCGAAATCTGATGTAGTACAAAACAAGTAATATTAAAAAAAAAAAAAAAAAAATTTAAAAGTCAATTCCTACTTTTTTTCCACTACATTGCAGGAAAGTCCTTTATAAATAATTTTCATTCATTTTTTTAAGTTTATCTGGCGCCATCTATTTGTAGATACATGTAACTGAAATCTAAAAAAAATTTAAAATTAATGAATTAAATTTAATTACTGAATTAATAGTTGAAAAAACTGTATTAACATCCAGTGTCATCCACTACAAGTTAAAAAAAATGTATTTAGACTTGATTGAATGAACAAAAAGTATTTTATGAATGATTGAAAATTTGAACAAGATATATATATAGGGAGTGTGTGAGCTAATAGAAGGAAGAGCAAATCATTTCTCTTATCATTTACCTCCAAAGGAACCATCAAGATAGAGGTATATGGAGGCTAACGCTGCCAAAATGCCTCAATAATGTCAAACTATCTGTTTAATAGAAGGAATTCAAAAAAGACTTTCATAAAGACATACTATTCCAGCAGACAGAAACACCCACGTTCAAATCCATTATCTTGGCCAGGTCTCGAAACAAATGAACGAGACAATCCCAGAAAGAACTGTCATCCCACCAAAGCAACAATTTGCATAATATTTCAATTCCAGAGGGAAAAAGGCTCTGCAATTCCAGTCCTCAAAATTTGATGTAGTACAAAAAAGGCAAAGAAAAGAAGAAGAAAAAAAAGTCGATTCGGCTGAAAGGGGGGTGGAGAAACGCGATATCGATCAAGATTTCGTCTCGCTCCTCCACCGATCTCAGAATGAGATTCGCCATCTGCCCTCCCGTTTCCGGAAGTTGGAATAACTTGATACATCTGGTGGCTTCCACTTATCGCAGGTCCATCCATCGATAAATTGGTGGGGTCTATTTATACCTTGCTCAATTCCATTTCGGGACGTGGAATCTGTACAGCAAGCCTTTTAGCGGAGTTATTAACGGTGGAAAAGAGTTGTGTCCTTTTTGGCCTAGTGTGGTTTTTAATTGTGTGCTCAATTTCAAAGTGTGTTTTTTAATTGCGTTTTCTGGCAGAATGAAAAAAAGGGTTCTTGTAAATCGTTTTTGAACTATTATTTAGGCAAATAAAATAACGTAATAATTATTTTAATACGCAAATATAATCAATGATTTGTCTACTAATGGAATGGCTGGAATGATTTTTATCTCTAGATTTAATTTCTTGACATAGAATATCCATGTCCGTCCTACTTGGCAAAGTGGAATAGTTTCAAAGATTTAGGATGATAAATAAATCAAAATTAGGAAAAAAGTTATATATATGTGTGTGTGTGTGTGTGTGTGTGTGTGTGCGCGCGCATTTGTGTGTGTAAAAAAGTGTTCTTGTAAATCTTTTTGAACTATTATTTAATCAAAAAATATTATTTTAATGCGTAAATATAATCAATGATTTATCTACTGATGAAATATGATCTGAGTGATTTTTATCTCTTTATTTAATTTCTTGACATAGAATCTGCATTATCCTTCCTTGGCCGAATGGAGTGGTTTCAAAGATTTAAAATATTTAGTGCAAAAAATATAAAATATTTATAAAACCATAATCGAAATAAATATTTAATGTATGCTCTTTTCAGATTAAATAGGTTATAAAAATATATAGTAAAAAGCCACTTTAAAAAAAAATTAAGTGATTTTTGAAGAATGTAAATGTAATAAATGTAAGTATACGTTGTGAACATTGGTTCAATACTAGTTTAGTTGAATGTGCTGAAAAAATTGCGACATTTATGTTTAAGTTATCTATTATTATGAATTATTATAAATGGAAATAGATTAGTGAAGTAAGAAGTGCCTTTATAAGAACTTTTTGAGCACATATTTGAAAAAAATATACAGTATTTTAATAAATAGAAACATTTATTATGCGAATGAATAAAAAATTAATTAGTTTTCTTAAAACCTCATAATTTTTTTGAGAGAATACTGAAATTCTAACAGGAAAATAATTTAATTTTCTTTAATACCAACTTCCAAAATTCCAATTTTTATGTTATAACATGGTCAATGTTATTTTTGTAATGATATTCGTTATTATATATATATTTTTTTCTTAAATTTCCTGTTTTTAAAAACAAACCTCTTTTTTTTCTTCTCAAAACCATTCATATCTTATACCATCCTTCAAGGTCAGAAACATTATAACATCATTCCAATTTTTTTTAAATCAAAGAATATTTTAACAATAGGTTACTGCAATAAACATTTAAAATCAGAAACATAGTGTAATTTTTTTAATTACAAACATTATGTTGTTCTTATTATCTTGTGAATAGTGTGAAAAATATTCTTTTTTTATAAATTTCATAATTTTAAAGTACCACTTCTATTTTTCCTTGCTTTTAAATAATGCTGTTTTTATTGAAGATAGAGTTATGTTTCCAAATACACATTTTTATCTTACTATATTATTGCTATTTTAATTCATTATTATTAAAATATTCCCTTCTAGTGTTTTTTCTTCTTTGTTCATTCTAATGCAGCTGACAAACACTTAGATAGTTGTCTTTGATGCCTTAAGGCAAGAGCTGCACCGACGTTACTCACTTAGCACTACACAGGACGTGCGTGTAGCTTGAAGATAAGCGACGGACGCGGAATAACACTACCCCCTACAATCATGTTAGACCGGGATCTAAGGTGTGGATCTTAAAGTGGATTCCGAATAACTACAAACACCCATGGCACCTCCGGGACTCGAACCCGAAATTTGTGGTTCCGAGTGCCAGAGCGCTAGCCACTTGGCCAAATAATTATAGATTCGTGGAAAGATTCCACGAATCTATAATTATTTGTGTTTAAATGTGTTAAATATTGTATGTTTCTAATTGTAGGTGTGTGGTGTCTGTGCGTGTGTCAATAAAGCTGTGAATTCTCCAATCTGTTCCTCAAGTATCTCAACACAACCACACCCAGTTACAATCTGGTTGTCCAACTTGTACACTACATCACTACTAATTTAGAAAGCAACATGATAAAAAAATTGCTAATAAATAAATTTTTCATTTCTTCCGAAAAATTTATATAAGAAAAAAATAACTTTCTAAGAAAGAAATATTTTATAAACGGGGAAAAATACTTATCTTATAAAGAAATTTTATTGCTTAACTGCTTTGTACATCTGCTATTTCTTATTATAATAAAAATGCGTTCTACTTCAAAAATTTAACTAGTTATGTTGAGAAATATTTAAAAAAAAATAATTTGAACCAAGTGAAATATGAAATATCTAAAATATTTGAAACTCAAGATATAGCATATGTAAAGGTTTTGATGTTTTATCGCAGAAAGGTTTATATATTTCTTTATTTTATTATTTCCAAAATGTTTTGAGAACTCCTTTGATAGTATATAAAAATGTTACACAATTATTTTAGAGCAATTTTTACATAGAACAGCATTTTTTGATACAAAAATGTAAGTAGATATACAAAATATGCATATTATGATGGTTACAAAATTTCCTAAAAAATTATGAATGATTCATTTTATTTCCACAAATGAAAAAAAAGTAAAAAAGAATTCTTCAAGATCATAGAAAAGAGTTCACAATGACCTCTGCGGTTACAACAATTCTACCAGGTTGTCTCCATTTTTATTCGTGTAGTATTACAATTTCGTGAAAATTCCCATTATGCCGTCTGTCACGATACTTCCGTCACGTAATAAACTAACGCTTTTTTATGTTCACGTCTTGTAAAGGAAGCTAGTTACTCACGCTCAAATTACGCTGTTAAAACTTCTTACTTAACAACATATTTCTTAACAGTGTTACCTAGTACATCTTAATAAAAATGGTTAATTAACGTAACAGTTTTTTTTTTATTATTCGGTTTATAAAATATTAAAATTTTATTTTTACATAAAATTTATTTTCTTTTTTTTTATTTATTTATTATTATTTTTTTAATTCATCATAAAAATAATAAAAGGTCTTATATCACATACAAAAAACTATTTTTGAAAAATTCATACTTTTTCTAGGGATAAAAAAAAAATGTATAATTTGTAAACTTTCCCGATTCGTGGACTAGTGGTACCAGTCCGTGAAAAATAACAGATGATGGCACAAAAACGAGGAGAATGGTGGTGAGTGTGGGAATAGGTGCGAAGCCTCGTATCGATAGTCAGGCTGCATGGTGGGAGTTTTTCAGCTTTTCTTCTGTAAAAGGCACCAGATTCAAAGTTTATATTGGGAAATACATGTAATTTAGATTTTTTTACATTACGCCACATATTACCCCGGTATCTACGGTTGTGACCTTGTAACATAACATTATAAAAACAAACTCTCAAGGTGAACATGTGTGGAAAGGAATTCTATACTTCCTCTTTCTCTCCGCCTTGAATCGAATGGAAAAACTTTCGAATTGACAGATTTATCGTTCCTACCCTTAAAGTAAATATTAGAATTTTGTTTCAATTTCGCTGATTGAGTTACGTACACAGCTTGCTCTGTTCGAAAATTCTCATTGCTATCCAAAAGGCCATACAAGGGACGGGACACTTTAATTAATATAAAATTAATCTAAATTATAATATATACATATAAAAATTTATGTATGCATGTTTACATGTCCCAGCATAACATTTGGAAGTTCAGCTTCATTTCTTCAAATTTATTATCTCATTCGAATAATTCAGAGCCCCCCTCCCCCACAAAAATCCGAATTTTTTTTATTAATTACTTTTTTAATTAAATAAATAAGTATATATATATATATATATATATTTCATTACTATTACATTATCGCGTCACCAGATGGCGCCAGTCTTAAAAGTTAACTGGCGCCCTCATTTTAATTATTTTTAAAAAATATGGTATAAAATGCACAGTATTAGTTTTCAATTTATTTTTCAAACTAACACTATTATATTCTTAAAATTAAATATTAAAAAGGAACAAATTTATTGAAAATTTTTAGATAAAAATGATTGCTTCATTTAAAACGAGTTATTAAAAATCTCAAACTTTTAATTCTGCACGAATATTTTTTTTCTGAATAAAATTTAGTAAAACTAAGAATGCTTTATTTTCTGTAACCGGGCAATACTGACTGCTAGTAAAAGATATAAAACAAAGCTTTTGGTTTATCATTTTAGCTGCATATTTTGCAACAATATAACGTTATAAAATCTGTGTTATACATATTAAAAATAATAATAACATGAACTGAGACTCTCTTTGTAATAAAAGAACATAAATGTCTTCCGTGCTATTCAAATAACATATTGGCTCAACCGTAATTGTTGAAAACAAATATCATGGTGAATTATGCGCGTTGTGAAATAGCATACTCCTCCCTGTAATACTAAACAGAGGAGAACGTACTCCATTAAAACACGCTTTACCTCATAAATTGGGCATCTTAAAAATAGTTCCTCCTTTCTGATGAGCCATTACGAAACATGCAAAGGGAATATTAGTAATAATAGCACTTTGACGACGACGACGAACGGTGCTTTCGGAACAAAGTTCTTTGATGGCAGATTATACGAAAATGCTTACTACAGCTCATTGTGTTACAAAAAGGAAGAAGAGTTATTAAAACCAATAAAATTGATGTCTTTTCTCCTCTTTAGCAGAATAAAATAAAAACCCGAATAGCCATGTAATTGTTTTAAAAAAATTACAAAAAACAAGATAAATGAAATTATGGGTATAAAAAAAAATGAATATGAATTATTTTTTTCTTTCAATATGCTTATAATTTAGATAAATTTTCTTTTTGCAGTTGTTCATTGGTAGATCCTACCATTTCTATTAACTACATTCATTTATTTATATCGATATTATATTATTATATTTTTTCGATATTTTGACTATGTATACATTATATACATTACATAATATACAAATATTTATTTTATCGATATTTTGATTGCATTTTTATCAACCGGCTATGAAGATAACGTACATATAATTTACAAGAGGACTTTAAAGATATTTGCCTTACATTTGAGTATGATAAGAAAAAAAACCGAAAACCCCTTATCAAGATGCCTGACTATCAATGCTAGGCGATTACACATATGGTCACAATCGTCATCGAGTCTCCTTGCAGTGACTGCAATGAACACTGTCAGAGGATTGGAACTTAAAGTGGGTTTCCACTGGATACTAAAATCTCACGCCATACAAAGCCAGTTAGTCAGAAACCTGCCCACTCAAGCTTTCGATTGGCTGGTGTTCTACGATTTGAATACATTTTAAATCTTTCTGCACATTAGCTGTGCACCTTGCCACCGGGTTACGAGTCTTCAAATTCAAATACATCCATAAAGTAATATTAAATAGTATTACGGTCACTAACCATCAAAAGCATTTCAATTACCTCACTTTTCCAAATAAAAATTTCAAAGATTTCCCTAAAACTAAATATTAATGATCTATATATATATTTTCTTTTTAACTCATTTTTTTATGATAGTACTTCGTCCACCAACTCCTCAAGCATTTCTGCGAATGATGCTAATACTAATGCTCCGACGGATGATAATAAGAAAAGTTGTGCTATCCATGAAAGTATTTTTCATCAAGTATCAACTTTAAAAGGTAAAATGATCAATTTTAGGTAAAAAAAATTTAATTGTCATAACTGAAAACATTCTTTTTTTTTCTATTGTCACAGCCAGCTAGCTAGCAGACCCAGTAGAATCTTACAATGATATAACTGTTGAATTAGAATATTATTTTCAAGTGCATTAAAAAAAAAAAAAATATACATCTTTGTTTATAGTTTTAGAAGGAATTTTATGTCATTAATGTATTTTCTATCATTACGTTGGCATCAATCTTATTTTAGTATAGATTAAAAAATATATCATCAAGGAAAAAAAAATAGAAATTTGCCAGTCCTTTGACAAAAACCAATCACTAATATTTTACAGTTTCTCATGTATACCATTAACTCTACTATTTCCATGTAAATGCCAACTAATTTTTTTCAAAATTTCTGTTAATTAATTAATGAAAACATTTATAGAGACACATTTCTAATTGAAATTAATATTTTCGTATGCTCCTTTACAGTTTGAGAATGAGTGGGTAGAGTTGTGCTATCGCAAGTGTGCAACGAACGTACCAATTATGGAGTTCTTATGTAACAAAAGCCATGAAAACATTCACACATTAAATTTGAAAAGTCAATAATTTAGATATGCTTAATGTAGAACATGATCAAAATAGTTAATTATTATTAAAAAATATACAATTAAAAGTGTTAAACAAATTAATGAAAATAATTGAAAGGTTTAAAAAATTTAAGAGATTTTTAAAACTATAGGTACAATTAAGGTTCTAAGTGCGTACCACCCAATTTGGGAGATACGCACCTCTCACTCCCTCCTCCTCGATCCTAAGGTTTTGGAACTACGGGGAGGGGGCAGATTCGAAAGCAATAATCAAAGCCAAGCCGAAAGTTCCTGCATCCATGTCATGAACTACATAATAAATCTGCAGGCCGGAAAGACGTTCAGTTAGGTTCGAGAAAGTGATGAGAAGGCTTGCAAATGTGGATGCAGTGTAGCAAGCTTTTATGGTGCTTTTCTGGGTAACACTGAATTTGCAATATATTTGTCGCTATAATGGTAATTAATTTAGTTCAAAATCCGTGGCATTCGAAAACAACACCAACTTCTAAAACAGAAGCGGCCTGATGGCAAACTGGCTAGCCCTCTGACCATTATTACCACAGGCTTCAGGTTCGAATCCTGGCGGTGGATATTTGTTAGTAGTTCGAAATCCACGAAAGCTGTAGGTACGGTCAAATTAGCCTAAAGTGTGTACAAGATGACCGTAGAGCGGCAAATCAAAAAAAACTTTGTAAAACAGAAAGAAGAAGTTAACCACATGACTAAGAAAACATGATTTTAACCAAGATTGACAACTTTCACTCTACTTCCCAACTATTTCTCAAAATTGTAGCACATAAAATGATCAGGAAAGCGTTTAAAAGGAAGTTGTCAAAAAAATAATTCATTTCGAGGAATTAAAAACTCAAATTGCTCAGCATTGAGATGTCATGCATAACCAGTTTTATTGGCTTCAAACAAGTCGTTTATTCCGACTTATCATTTCCCATTGAAAACTTTTTCTTAAAAAATAATAATGAAGAATGCAGTCTACTAACTCACGTGCACTGTAAGAATCTGGAACTACTTTCTTTAAAACAAATAAAACTTGATATTTACGTAATAGTGCAGCTAGAGTATAATAATTCATTTATTTCCGACGTGGGGTTAAAACTTGCACTTTCATTTCAAGTTATTTAATAACTTATGCTACCTCTTTGGAATTTCAACCTACATTCCTAAAACCACGTGGTGTAATAATCCAGAAAGTCTTTCAAGGGTAACTTCCCCTTATTTATATGCATGCTCGAAAAAATTCGAATTAGTACTCGAATTAAAAATGGACAGTTAAATTATCAAGAAGAAACTTATCTGAAATCATTTCTATCCAAGTCTACTTGAGTTTCAAAATAGTGACTGCAGCACACACAACATATATAATCAAATCTGTCTGACACTAACTAGCACGGACCTTTATAATAATTTAAGAATAAATTTTTTATGAAATTTTTAATGTCATTCGATATTATAAATTAATCACTTGAGTTTTTAAATAAATATATATGTGAGATTTATGATATGAAATAAGAATGAACTTAGAAATAAGCAATAAATGCACAAACTAATTTTTTTCGTATCGTATTCTGCAGCAGTATTAAACCTAATTTTTAAAAAAAAATTATAATTTTATGTTCAATTTTATTAACAGAAATTATTTGAACATAAAATTCAACAAAAATCATTTATTATTGAAACATTTTTTTAATTTAAAACAATTAATTTTCTTCATTTTGCTGAAAACTAATAATTAAGCGTAGGAAAAAAATTACTTCACATAGTAGTGAAATCTATACAGTACAGAATATATATAATTAACAATAAATAAACAAAAGATTAATAAAAATAAACGATAATAAATACATATAAAAAAAGGAAAAAAGAAGAAATAGAACAAATATAATTAATTACTATAGTGTATTTTATTCCTTTATTACTTTTTAAAAAGTCAACAAAGTATTTTAAAAAATTGAGAATGAATATTAACACAAATGTTAATGAAATTATGTAGTATTTTATTTTTTTATAGTTTTATTTAAATATTTAAAATCACCTTTTTAATTTGATATCAAAAAGACATAATTGTAAACAATTTTTAAAATGATAAATATTTAAAATAATAACAACAAAAATATAAAGAAATTCTTGCTTAATTCACATTTTAAATTAATAATTATAATAATCGAAGCCAAAAAAAGAAAAACATTAATTATTTTTTTTTTTTAGTTCCGAGTTCTTTTCACCATTGTTTAAAATCTTAAGAAAAAAAAGTCTTGAACCTATTCAGAATTAATCCATTTAAAAATTTTTTTGAAGGCGCAGTTAATTATTTTTCTGAAATATTCACCTAGTACAAATTCATAAACACCGACTAAAAAGATACGTCAACGTGGTTTTTAAAAACTGACATCTATTATTAATAGAACATTTCATCGACTTTTCCCTCCGAACACGCCATAATCCTTCAAAAGAATGAATTATGAAACAAGCTTATCTATAAAGCAGAGAACACTCAAACGACTAGATAAGCGAAGCATCGTTGCCACTCAAGAATTGCACTACCTTGAAATATTTTATTTTCGAATCGTTTGTTCAGCCGGAAAAATCAAATGAAAACGATATCTAAAAAAGAACGTGGAACACTTTGTTTTGAATACAACTCAACTTCATTTTCTGGTTAGTAATATGCAAGTTTATTAATTAAAAAGTTGCTAAAGCTTACAGAAAGAATTCAGAAGTCAGCCATTTTGTAACGGAATGTTGAGCTCCATAGCTGCTGTTGTATCCTTCCCGTCATCTCTTCAAATAGCAGGAAGGATATGTAGGATGCTGTCCTCATCTTCCGTTTTCTGATTAGATGAAACCTTTTAACCAGCCCATTTATTGTTTAAAGGACGTAGCTTTATTGAAAATTTGTTGCCATCTAACTTTGTTACTAGCCATTTAATTAATGTTTGGTTGAAGTGGGTGCATTACACAAAATTAAATGTAAGAAACTAATTTATCAAAAATAGTAAATTTAAAATTAAATTTATCGAAATTAGAAAATTTAAAATTTAATTAATCGAAATTAGTAAATTTAAAAATTAATTTTTTGAAAAATTGGCATTTTTTGTTCTGTTTTATGGTAACCTTCCATAAGACATTATTTAAAAACATTTCATATTTTTTTAAATAATAAATTAATAATAATTTAAATATAATATATATTAATAATTTTTTATTTATTAATAATTTAATTTTTCGAAAATTTGCATTTTTTGTTCTGTTTCATGGTAAACTTCCATAAGACATTATTTAAAAACATTTCATATTTTTTTAAATAATAAATTAATAATAATTTAAATATAATATATATTAATAATTTTTTTATTTATTAATAATTTAATTTTTCGAAAATTTGCATTTTTGTTCTGTTTCATGGTAAACTTCCATAAGACATTATTTAAAAACATTTCATATTTTTTTAAATAATAAATTAATAATAATTTAAATATAATATATATTAATAATTTTTTTATTTATTAATAATTTAATTTTTCGAAAATTTGCATTTTTTGTTCTGTTTCATGGTAAACTTCCATAAGACATTATTTAAAAACATTTCATATTTTTTAAATAATAAATTAATAATAATTTAAATATAATATATATTAATAATTTTTTTATTTATTAATAATTTAATTTTTCGAAAATTTGCATTTTTTGTTCTGTTTCATGGTAAACTTCCATAAGACATTATTTAAAAACATTTCATATTTTTTTAAATAATAAATTAATAATAATTTAAATATAATATATATTAATAATTTTTTATTTATTAATAATTTAATTTTTCGAAAATTTGCATTTTTTGTTCTGTTTCATGGTAAATTTCCATAAGACATTATTTAAAAACATTTCATATTTTTTTAAATGATAAATTAATAATAATATAAATTTTATATATATTAATAACTTTTTTTATTTAATTAATAATTTAATTTTTCGAAAAATTACATTTTTTGTTCCGTTTTATGGTAAACATTAATAAAACATTATTTAAAAAATATATATATTTTTAAATGATAAATTAATAAAAATAAATAATAATACTTCATAATGAACGCAGTATTTTTATTACAGTGGTTAGAATGTGTAAAATATAAAACAAAAAAATTTTTATTTGTTCATCAAAACATTTATTATGCAAATTAATTTTTTAAGTGAGCGCATGAAGTAATTTAAAATTAATTCTATACATTTTTAAAACTAGTTTTAAAATAAAACAACATTTTACTCAGTACTGTCCTTGGAAAATAAAATTCATTCATAGAAAATTTTATTTTAGTTTGCAATTCTAATAAATGCTGAAATTGCATGTTAATTACAAAAATAATAAATACAGAATGCCACCTTTAATGTATTTCTAACAAAATGTTTTTCAAAATGCGAAAATTAGCGTGCATATTTAATTAAATATTTACGCCAAAATTTAAATTAATTTTTTTAATTTAAATTTATTTGGATAAGGAATTTTTAATAGTTTAGACTGCATGTATAGAAAATATAGAATAACAAGGGTTAAACTTTTATTACATTAATGAAAGCAAAAATTCTTTCAACTTAATGTAAATATTATTTAGATGAAAAGATTCTGAAATAATTATTTCAAACGCCCAAATTTAAATTTAAATTTTGTTATGTTTTGTATAATGGGAAAATTTTTGAAATGATTTCATTAAAAATAATAGTTCTGAAAATGATTTTTATGTAATAAAAGATTTTTTTTTTTTCACAATTCCGTTGTAAATAAAAAATAAAATAATTTGAATTAATTTTTTCCTTTTAGTTTTTAAATAATTATTATTATTTTTTTTTACTTCAAAGAAACAGTTATTGGAGGAGAAAAATAAATTTATAATTTTAAAACATTTCCCAAAACAGATACAATATTTTATAAAGAATTTATTATATTTAAATAACTCAATATTAATCAATATAAAAAAAAACTAAAACTACACTTAAAAGTAGCATTAGTTTAATTTTCAATGTAAGTTTTAATTGCTTATAGTTACGTTAAAAACTCCATAAAATAAATAAGTATTGAAAATATATTTTGATTATTAGATTATTTTTAATCTTTTGATTATTTAAAATTATTTTTAATATTGCTTCTAAATAAATTAATTTCCTTGGAAATGTTAATATTAAATTAAAACATTACATTGTTACTTAAATATATGATTATTTTAAATAAAATAATAATACATTGAAGTAATTGTTTTATATTTCCACTTTAAATAAAATTTATGACAAATTTCAATACAGATTTCATAGAAATATCACATAAGAAACAACATTATTGAATTCGAAGCTGTTGTAAATATTATGCAGCCAAGTGCTGTAAACGAAAATATTTTTGTTGCTTGGTTAAATTTATTTACACTTTGAAACTATCCGTCGTTTTACAACGACCGGAAATACAGCGAGTGTGTGTAACCAAACCATGAAAGTTAACTGTAACTGCGAGACGGAAGTGAATCCTATTTTATTTTGCCTAGTTCAAAAAGGGAAGTGAGGTGGAAGAACGCAAAGCAAGCGAGAAAACTAAAATTATCCTCACCGAAAATTTCAAATAAGAATTGTTTTGTTTGGGGTACAGAAAGTGAATTTCGTGTTTCCTACAGTTACTAGCAGTGATAAATAATTTTATCGTGCATTATAAGTAATACAATCTATAATGTGGTGTTAAAATTATTATAACATATAATCTTAAAATGCTACTGGAAAAAATATAGTAATAAAGAAGTAATTTATTTAAAAAAATGAAATAAAACATGATAAATGCATTCAAAAAGTAAATACTAAATACTAAACTACTACTTGATGCTAAATACTAAATTGTAGCATTTTCTTGAAATTTAAACGTTTTATATAAAGTAGAAAAGTTGTTTTGTATGTAACAAAGAGCAGTTATGACTGAATTATCATAATAAAATAATATCTGAATTAAAGTTATTATATATCTGAAATAATAGTCATTACATTTAGCTTGAGAAAAAATCTTCTACAATGATATTTAACTTGTCGTTGATTGCTTTGGTTTGTCGCTCTACTGTCATCTTGTGCACACTTTAGGCTAAACAGACCGGGACCTACAGTTTAAAGTGGATTCGAACCTGAAGCCTGAGATACCAAATTAACTTGTCGTTGAAGATTTTTTTTAAAATAAATAATGGATGATTTTACTTTCAAGCACAAAAACCATCGAAAGTGAAATTACAGTTATAAATCGAAATATTATCAGAAAATATTTTTAGATAATAAAAAATACAGGGTTCATGATTACATTAAATGAAGATGTCAAAAGAAAAAAAAATTATAATAATAAAATGAACCCACGATGAGCGAAGTTTTAACTGGAAATATATTTTTATTTTTTCAACGATCAATAATCTTAAAAACAAAGGAGCATTTTAAAAAGTATTTATACACGGTAATCCTTGAATCCTTGATGAGGATTATCATGAATAAATAACATGCATGATAAGGATTATGTTAAATATATACATGGCATGTTAAACACGACATACAATACATACATGATAAGGATTATCATGTATAAATTTTAAATATCCAAATAGGAATAATTATAGGAATAATAGGCAATAATTATAGGAATATTAAGCAACCGAATATGAAACTTGGAAATAAATAATATAGAATCTTTGGAAAAAAATAACAATTAGCCAGATCAAAAAAAATTATTAAAAGTAAAAAAAGAAATTATTTAAAAATTTTAAAATTCGAAAAAGAAGAAAAACCCTAGTTTTTTACACCTACATACAAATACGGACCAATAAAAAAAATCACTCACCATGCTTACAGTCAATTTACCGTGTACCATCGAACAATAAAGAACTTATCAAAAACCAAACCGAAATCCTCAAACCAGATAAACGAAATCTTACAAAAGCTAAATTAACAAAGCCTAGAGTAGAACCGTAGGAGTTTGGCAAAAAAAGTGCTATTCTTTGAACAAAACCCACGGTCGTCAATTACTCATCGCCAAAACGGTAACCAGCGCCAAGCTCCAGATTTTCTCTGAAGCAATTGAGGTAACAAAACATTAAAAGAAATATGCCAAGTTCAGAAGGAAGATATTACGAGCTAATCCTTTGTACCAGATCTGTAATTTGGCATGTGGCATTCATTCCCTTTCGCACCCTTGACCTACATCCGTAATAAAAGTTAACCATGCGAGTAAAAAGGTTCTCGAATAAATGAAACGACATCGAAAAATCATACAAATCGATCTCCAAGGTGATAAAGCAGTTCACATAACGCGCGTTTTGTTTCAGCTAACTTGCTTTGCCATCAGAAAAATCGATCCCGCGAGACTTAACTTCACCATTCCGTTCTCCCCCCCTTCCCCCTTCTCTCCCATATCTCACCGCCCACCCCGTTCGAAAAGTTCACGTGATGCACAAAAGGTTTTTTGCACGAACAAGCAGACGATTTTTATATTCCGTGGAAAATGAAAAAGGGAGTTGCAAGCGATTTCGGTGAAGCTCGTTCTGGAATCGTTTGGGTTTCCTGGTAAAAAAATTGCAATCCTTTCACTTAGTCAAGGACAAGTGAATTAAAAGAAATATTCTAACGAATGTCAACAAAAGAACACAGGTTTTGACATTTATCTTTTAATTCATGCCAGAAAAAAAAAATTGAAACTGTTAAGAATTTATAATCGAATAACAGTTTTTTATTAATGGATAAGAATTCTAAAGTTTCATTTTTTATTTTACAAAATGTTTCAGAATAAAAAATAATTATCTAAGTGAGTTATTTATGGGCAATAAAATATTTTAATGAATGTAAACAAAAATTAAAAGTTTTAACATTTCCTTTTTACTATACAAGCAGCTTATCATGTTGTAATTTTTTTTAGCAAAATGTAATTATTTAAGTTTATTTATTCTGTACAAATAAATTAAACAATGCATTATAAACAAACGTAAGCAAAAATAAAAGTTTTATCATTTATATTTTTATTATATAAGCAAAAAAGGAAAACTCATTAGAATTTGAATTCGAATAAAAATGCTTCTTAATGAAACAGCATTTATAAATTTCTACACAAAAAGTATCCGTTATTAAGAACGTTTTTCAGTAAAAAGTAATTCTCTGAATTAATTATAAACAGACGAATTAAATACACTATTTTAATGTATGTCAATTAAAGTCAAGATTTTCAACATTTACATATTTATTATTCAAGAGAGAAGAAAACTGATTTAAATTCATATGAATTCTAATAATAATTTTTATCAACGGATAGCAGATTTTATAAATTTCTGCTTTGAACTTCATTTATTATTAAAATCTTTTAATAAAATTCAAGATCAAAATGAGATAATGATAAATTTTATTTTACAAATCATATCTAAAATCGCTATAATAGAGCTATTGGGATTAAATCATCTCTTAATATTCTATCATATTCAAAATTAATCTGCATTTTAAACATTTATTTCTAGTATTATGATTTTAAATGATATGCATTCGAATTAGAATTTCCCATTATAAGGCCGTAACAAGAATATTCATATAATTCATAGGAAAATAATTCATTACAAATATTATATTTAATTTATTAATTAATTACGATTATTATATTCATTGTATTTGCCTTATTAATTTTACTCTCTTGAAATTTTTAATTCAATTCCTTCTATTAGCTCACACTCTCCCTATATATATATATCTTGTTCAAATTTTCAATCCTTAATAAAATACTTTTTATTCATCCACTCAAGTTCAAATACATTTTTTTAACTCGTAGTGGATGACACTTGATGTTAATACAGTTTTTTCAAAAATTGATTCAGTAATTAAATTTAATTAATTAATTTTAGTTCTTTTTAGATTTACGTTGCATATATCTACCAATAGAGGGCGCCAGATAAACTTAAAAAATGAATGAAAATTATTTATAAAGGACTTTCTGCAATAGAGCAAAAAAAAAATAGGAATTGACTTTAAAATTTTTTTTTTATATAACTTGTTTTCCATCAAACGAATTTATAAAATTGCTTGCAGATTCCCAAATTTATTTTGAATTTTTAAAAAAAAAAATCTTAAAAACAAATTTAAAAGTTTAGAAACCATAATTATCCAATAAATGTATTTTAAAATTTTCATAACTTTTAATTTATTACAAATTAACTTATATATTAAGCTTTTGCTGGTTTTTTTATATCAGTAAATTATATTTTAACATATTGAAGGTCATTTAAATACCCTTGGGATTTTTTTCAGTTTTTTTCATGTAATAATAGTAATAATAATAGACTCAAAATTTTTTACGCTTATTTATTCATTTCAAAGTTCAAAAACTAAAATTATAAAAACGAAATTTAATATCCATGAAAAAATGTAACAATTTGGAAATCCTAATTATGCAGCTAACGTTTTTAAAATTTTTCACAGCTCTTGATTTATTACAAATAAAATAAACTGTTTTTAAAAAACGTTTCGATAACTATTTGCAAATTCAGTGGTCCAAACAACGCTTCGTATTTTGAAAATAAAAAATATATTAATGACACACTTTAAAATACTATCTTCTTTAAATTAGAATAATTTAAATGCATTTCAACAAAGCAGACACACATTTTATCTTTTTATAGCTCAGTTTGTTACTTCGAAGTTCATTAGAAACTATCAAATGTAATCCTTAGGACAAGTAGTCTTCCTATAGAGTTTCCTCTTCAAGAAAAGCTGCATTGTGTTCGCCGTTTGACATGAATGAATAAGCTGAACTTCTTCATTACGCTCTGAAGTGCAGTAAAAACAGAAACATTTTGTCTAGACCATTTGCAAAAACAGACACACTCGCTGAAATCCTGGTAGTCGCCACGTGTGTGGCGTGTCTGTGGGTTTTATTTCCGTACTAGAAAACGAATAATCGATATGATGTTAGAAACTATAACCAAAGAAATGCTTAAAAACATCTTAATATAATTAACGTAAAAGCAGGGCAATCTCTACAAAGTCTACACGTTTTTGAAAGCTGTGATTGCAGCGCTTACCACCAGCAGGTTTGAGCCTGAGCCCTTCTGCCCTTAAGAGTCCTTCTGGAAAGCAATCTCCTTCCCTCATCATCAGTTGGGGGTTGTTTGTGACACATATTAGAGGATCACGAAGCTCACCAATACTGTTTTTGAAAACTTTTTTTATTGTTTAAGTAATATAAATAAGTTTATAAGTAAAATAAGTAAGTTATTGTAATATAAAAGAATATAAGAATAATGTACAGATTTAATTGGATTCAAAGCCAGTTCTTATGTGAAATAACACGCTTTACTGTTCCTATACACTGTAATTGCAAAATTTTACTTCCAAGACATAGAGATTGCTTTAAATTGGTTCTTTTGATATTTAAAGTTGGAACATTTCCACAATTAATTTATATTCAATGCGAGTTCTTTTGCACAATAGCGTTCATTTCCATTTTACCCAATTATAAGAATGATTTTTCGTTATTATTTATAAAGTGAAAATACAACTTGTTATTGCACAAAAGCGTTCACAAAGGTGTTAAAATAGTTGTGAAAAATCGTTAACTTGAAAACAGGTAAGACTGGATAATAAGGCCTAAATTTGTATTAAGTAAAAAAGATTATAAAAGAAAAATATTACGTAAATTATCGGTATCCTATACAAAATAAATAATCCAATTGAAAAATTGATCATTTCATACCACTTAGAATGAAGTGGTATGAAATAATCAATTTTTCAATTCCTTCTAGTAGCTCACACTCTCCATATATATATCTTGTTCAAATTTTCAATCGTTAATAAAATACTTTTTATTCCTCCACTCAAGTTCAAATTCATTTTTTTTTCAACTTGTAGTGGATGACGTTAATACAGTTTTTTCAAATATTAATTCAGTAATTAAATTTAATTAATTAATTTTAGTTTTTTTTAGATTTAAGTTGCATATATCTACCAATAGATGGCGCCAGATAAACTTAAAAAAATGAATGAAAACTATTTATAAAGGACTTTCTGCAATATAGTGAAAAAAAAGTAGGAATTTACTTACATTTTTATATATATATATTACTTGTTTATTTGAATATTATTATTTAAATTAATTTTTATCAAATCAAATATTGTATCATACGAATAAAATGAATTCCCTATATGACAATACATGCAGAAATATTATTTAACCATGTCATCTCTACATAATTTTAGTTTAAAAGCGTCAGTATGTCTAGGAATAATAATTTCGTGTCTGTATTAAGAATATTATTATTATTATTATTTCAGCCAAACGCGGAAGCATGAATTAAACAGCGAAATTTATTTGTGCTGGGGAAAGACTGTCATCTTAAGCGCTGATATGTCACTCCTTAGGAAAATAGTGATGTCAAAAAGTATGTAATCTTTTAGAGCTTCAAATCGTTTTTTGCTTTTTGGTAAACCATCGTTGTTTCTTTAGTATCTGTATATAGCGAGGCAAATAATTTGTAGGAAAAGTAAAAACAGGATTGTCTTAACAACATATTGATGCCACAGCAAAGTGATATGAAAGAGGTTTCTGCATATTTTAAAGTTTAGATCAACTGTTTATTTATTCTGCTGTTACATATTAATACAGCCAAAGCAATTATTTTTCAAAATTGCATATTTAATTTAAACGATATATCAAAGCAAAATTTTTTTTAATTTACGAATCTAAATCAGTCAAGTAAACATCTAAACTACAGATTTATGTTTGGAAGTTTCTTTCAATCATATGTTTTAAATTTTACTTGATTAAATAAGCAAGAAATCAGTTCCGTGTATTTCCTCTGAAAATAAATTTTTATATATCCCCCTTCTTACAAAAGAAATTTATTTTAAAAATCAATATTTCATCTCTTAGAATAATATTCAATATTGAAAGCTCAACAAAAAAAAGTAAATAATTTCATTTGTTGATCTCGGTTTTATGAAATGCATTGTATTAAAACTTAAAATACCGTATTACTAAAATAAAAAATAAAAATTAAATTAAAACAATGCATAAACAACAGTAAAACATTTACAAGTAACAACATGTACAATATATTTATTTGAATGGCACGTTCCATATTGACTAATGATACTTAATGCTCAATGTTAAAACGGCCGTGAACTTGAAATGATTATTGTTGAAACTGTAGATGAAATGGAAGAAGATGAACACGATTATGAGTGAAAATGGAGCATCGTACATAAAAAAATTATGTTTATAGTTATCATGTCGGTTATGGTTTGTTATTATAATAAACGAAAATCCATAAAGTTCTAGGTACATGGAACATAAAATAAAAAATAAATTAATTATATTAGCTATAAACTCAAGGCTTATCATATTAGTTATATGGTCAAAGCTCATCATATTAACTATAAGCTCAAAATTCATTATGTTCTATGTTCAAAGCTTATCAAACTGATGAATAAAGTAAAGAATTGATTAATCATTTTTAATGTTATAAATTTATGTGATGCTCTTACTGTAAATAAACTAGCAAAAGACACAGCTTCAATTTTTTTTCACAGTCAAAATTCATATACCTTAAAGAACTTATAAAAGTTATTAACAACGATAATCATATGAATTATCTGTTCAATCATTTGGTTGATGGCAAAAATTACAGATATTTTCTTTTATAGTAAAAGGTATGCATTTAAATCTTTATAAAAAATGTATATAAAGATATATACTTTATACAAAGCTTAAAAATGTATACAATTTCTAAAAAGCACAGATAAAAAAGCGAGGAAATATGAATTCTGCTGTGTAGTTAATAAAATTTAACTATGCATTTGTTAAGATAATTGGACGTTTACACGTTACTGTAAATTATCTAAAATATAACAGTTTTACAAAATAAAAATAAATTTAACAAATGTTCAATGTTCAAATAATGTTTTTTAATTAAATATTCATGCACTTTAGTTGCATTGCCTTCTTGTGACAAGAGAAAATGATTACTAAATGATTGTTTATATTAAAAATATCTACATGGACTTTCACTATAATTAATGTACAAATTCTATGATAATTTACAAAAATTCTTACTTTTAACGAAATTAATTTAATTTAACGAAACAAATAAAAAAAAACAACAACAAAAAAGTTTTTTTTAAATTTTTATTTGGCATTAAACTAATAGCTAAATATTGAATATAAAGTTTTCAATAAAAAAATATTTTAAGCCATCCAAAATAAATAAAACTTGAAAGCAATAATAACCTCAATGCATGCAAAGTTAATCCAGGTTTACAACATAGCGTTTACAAGCATAAAATATTATGTACAAGACAATGCAAATAATCCCATTGCTACAATTTTCGCCATAAAATGTCATTTTCATAAGCAATTCACTACATGAGGTTGCATTTGATAATTATTCTCATTTTAGTAATGGATTAGTAAGTCTTGAATAATGTAGAAAGGACAGATAATTGACAGTAATGGAGTAATTCTACAATGAATTTGCAAAATGTTTATCTCTTTAATTCTATTTCGCTATAAGAAAGGTAGGTCAATCATTATGAAACAGTTTTTAGAGGTATTTAACTAAAATATGAAATTTATGATCATATTAACATGTTTTATTATAACATGTAATATGTAATTATACTACTAGTATCAATTTAAATGCTCAATATTAAGTTTTTATTTTAAATGGATATGTTTATTTACACTTCTAGGTAAATGTTGCATTAATTTTTTTTTTAAATTTTAATTTGGTTTAGCAATTTTTGTCTAAAAATTTTTGTAATACAATAATGCACTTTTAAAAAACAAATAGTACAACGTTAACGTAATATTTTACTTGAAAATGGAGAAAAAAAATTTTTTTATCAAAAATAAATTTATTATTTTTAAGATAAAAAATACATATCGTATTTTTTTTTCTTTATAGTATTCAAGACTCAAATATTTTGTATCCGCTCATTTTATAATAATAAAATTTTGATATAATAAGATATTGTGCTCTGTAAATTTAATTCTATATACAACGCATTAAAAAAATTACAGATTGACTGAAATAAATTCCACCAAATCTTCAAAAAATAAAATGTGAATTTTACAAAAACATCTTTAACACATAATTATTCTTGTCCGCTTGATATAGATTATTTTAACAAAAGCTAAAATAAATAAATAAAAAAAAAAAAAAAATCTTTTAGAAAAAAAAAATTTTTTTTTGAAAGAATTTTATGATCATGGGAAATAATGAAGTAGTACTTATCTTCCAAAATATATTTTAAATAAAACTTCTGAATAACAATATATAAATATTGTATATCTAAATTTAATTTTATATACAACTCATTAAAAAATTACATATTGACTGGAATAAATTCCACCAAATCTGCAAAAGATAAAATGAGAATTTTACAATAAAAACATCCTTAACGCATAATTATTCTTGTCCGTTTGATACTGATTATTTAAAGAAAAATGTTCTTATAGAAAAAAAAAGAATTTTTGAAAGAAATTCATTATTATTGAGAAAATAATTAAGTAGCACTTATCTTCCAAAATATATCTTAAATAAAATTTCTGAATAACAATATATAAATGTTGTATACATTAAATTTAATTTTATATACTACTCATTAAAAATTACAGATTGATTGAAATAAACTGCACCGGATCTGATGGAAAAAAAAAAGAGAATTTTACAATAAAAACATCCTTAACGCATAATTATTCTTGTCCGTTTGATACTGATTATTTAAAAGAAAAACTAGAAAAAAATGTTCTTGTAGAAAAAAAGAACTCTTGAAAGAATTTCATGATTCTAGGAGATAATTAAGTAACACTTATCTTCAAAATATATCTTAAATAAAACTTCTGAATAACAAGTCGATCCATATCTGTATCCTAAATACTTCAAAAGGTTACATCAAAGGATTATAAACTTGAAAGGTAAGTTTATGTCTCATAATAATTTAAGACGTGGAAAAACACTTATCCAACAACAAAAAAGTATTGTCCCCATTTTTATTTATTTTTTATTTTGCGCGCACACACAAAGAAAATCAGGAAATGAGCCCTTAGGTAGCAAAAAAAAATTCTCTCCAAACTTTATTTGCTTAAAAATATTACAACTCAAACTGTGTTGGGCAAAAAAAAAAAAATCATATTTCATTCGTCTTATTAACATTCATTTTATCCGCTTATTTATGTTTATTTTCTAGAAATTCTAACTCCAATCCTTTCAGAATTAACCATGCGTTATGAGTCTGATATATAACTTCACAAAATTTCTTTCTTTTTTTTCTTTTTTTGTTCGTTTGTGTGTGTGTGTGGAACGTTTTTTATCTCTTGCTCGCGAAGGCGTGTGCTTCCGGAATATTATGTGGCTTCGGAAATAAATAAATAAAAGTTGCGCGAAGCATAAATTTTTTGTTCCATCCAAGTTCAGAAGTTCTTTTGTTTGTTGCTGTTTGGTGGTTTATACACAATGGCCTTTTCATTGATCGATTTGACTTTGGGTGAAAACCTTTGACCCTAACTGTGATGGGGTCTTTGTCCTCGGGCCAAATAAGATGCAAAAAAGCATTTAGGGCCTGTCTAGAGTAGATAAGATACTACCAAAATGTTTCCTATTTAACTCGGAGTACTTTGGTTTCAATTGCGTAAGTTCAAAATAAACAAAAAGCATTCTGTCAATCAACTTTGAGAATTCATGAATGGTAAGTGTTTTCTAATGTCGAACTCGGATTGGCGAATTTTAGGGTTGCCAGGTTTATACTACTCTCATTTATCAAATAGAAGGGGAAAAAAATTCGAATAATGTTGGATAATGTGTTGTTTTCAAATAAAATAATGAGATTCAAAAACTGAATATTTTTTCTCTGCAAAATGCACTATTATATTTTCTTACTAATAATACATTTTTTAATCTAAATATGATTTTAATATCGAATAATGTGTTGTTTTAAACTTATTAAGCCTTAACAAAACAAAATTAATTTATTTTTCAGAAAAAATTGTAAATGCAATCTAAGAATACTGTTTATATAAATAATAATAATATTAATGCAGATAATTTTACAGAATTGCTTTGTTAAATGATAGATTCATTTCAAATTTTTCCTATTCTAACGTTTTATAAATCCAAATTAAATCGTCGTAATACAAGAGAAGGTTTTTTTTTAAATTTTAAATTGAAAACACACTTAATTTTTGATATTTAATACTAAAAAATAGCGAGATTTTCATTAGACTAAAATTAATAAAATATCTGCATAATAAATTCGATGGTGATTATGAGTAAAAACTAATTTGTCTTTTACATCTTATAACAACAAACTAAAGGAAATAATTCGCAATTTTTTTAATTTTAAAGTTAATAACTTTAATAAGAATTAATAATTTGACACAAAATTATAAATATATGCTCAATCAAAATAATGTGACAAAAAAATTTGAATATTACATAAATTGTGTTAAAAACTTTCAAAGATATTGTTTTCTTGTTGAATAGTTCTCATCATTAATTTCATTTTTTCCCCTTTTAAAATGATGAAAGATTAAATACAATAAAATAAAGAGAATTAAAAAATACTAAAAAATTTGGAGATCATCATATAATGTTAGAAATAGACATTAAACTCAAAGTTATTAATCGATACTTCACTGCATTATAAAAAAGGAAGTTATTTATATTGTACCTTTTATAGCTTTGCAAAAAAGCCTCGACAATATTAATTTTTCTGTTAAGTATAATCTCTTTGTTATGACATATATCATATGTTATAGCTTAGCAAAAAAAATTTCTAAATAGATTTACATGAGATTGTATAAACATATATACAGTGGCTTCCAAAATGTGCTCATTAACTTACGAATTTCAATAAAATACTTTTCTTTCCATTAATAAAAGTTAATATTTCATAATTAAAATTTTTGTACAACATCTAAAACTTTTCCTTAAATTATGCTAAAACTTTTCAGGAACTTAGTAATTTGCTTTTCTGAAAAATTCAATAATCAAAAAGGAATAAAATACCCTACCTCACAAAAGTCTTCTTATACTTGAAGAAAATCTCTACATATTAGTAAATATTGTAACATTTCGATCAATTAATGCTTAGAAGGACATCCTACAGCATCTGCAACAACCTTTAAACAACCGGACATTGAGTTCTCTTAATTTTTTCTTCTTCTAATTTTTGCATCATTCTTCGATCATTAATGTTTTTTAGTTCGGTTGTCGTTTTAATGTCATATCTCCGTAATCTAATCTCCATTTCTCTCCAGATGTGTCCGATTGCGTTTAAATCCGGCGACTGAAGTGGTCTTTTCAGAACTTGTGGACAATTATAGAGACACCAAATGGGAATGTTGAGAGTCATGTCCTTAACATCGTTGTCTTGTTTTTTAAAGTTATTTTCAATACCAAAATTTTTAGCTAATAATTTTAAAAAATGTTAATATTTATTTAAAGAGCAAGATTCATTATGCCATCAATAAATACGAAATTATCTAAACTTGAAACTGACATCTTCACCAGCATGCTTTAATGCTCCAACTAAGTTCTTGAGATAAATTTCTCATTTTTTTTTCTTCTCCATACAGTTGTACACCCATCAAAACCAAACACATTAAATTTACTTTCATCTGCAAATGAGACATGATTCCAATTCGTGAAAAAAAAAAAGAAAAAAGAATAACCTTTTTATTTTTTCCACTAATAAAAAATTTTCTTCTGACAGAACACCCATATAATCCTGCTAATCTGAGAGCTTTCGAACTAATTTACCATTCATAATAAAAAATAATCAATTTTCAAATTCTTGTCGTTGTTTCTCTTGGACTACGAGCCATTTTTAAATAACAAATAGAACACATTGGAGTTAGAAAAAAAAAAAAAAAAATTAAAGCTAAACAATTTTTTAAATGTTGCCAAAATGCCAAAATAAAAAAAATGACAGGCGATAATTTTATTTATGAATTTATTCGAAAACTTTTCGGTTTACGATAATTTTTGTGATGCGTTTTTTTTTATTCCTCTGCCTCCTTGTATTTTCATTTTTATAAAAAAAAATGAAACAACATATTTTTAAAAAGCAGCCGGTTTTATTCAGAATTCCATGGTGATGACATGAAAAAATATTGAACTTTATATTCGAATTCAATCCAAGCGACTACAGCGCTTTTCAACAAACTTCTAAAGTGTAAGAATACTTTTGGAATATGCATAAGGAATTGGAACTTTTGCTTCAGAAGCAAATTAACACGCTTTTTTTTTATTTGTTTATTTATTATTATTTTTTAAAAGATTCTTAAAACTCCTATGTTGTAACCTGAGTAGTTGCATGTTTTTCTTTTTAGAGACGAATAAATAAAATGTCAAGAATATGCAATTCAAAAGGATACATACTGTGTCCAAAAAGTAAGACCAATTTTCAATTTAAAATTACCGGGCGCTTATGGACTTTCAATTTTTTTCTTTTTTAGAATGCTTGCAAAATATTCATTTGTGTTTGAGTTCGGTTTTCTTTGTGAGACGCTAAAACTGATTCCGGCGATTTTTGAAATGTCTGAATGAATTGAGCAAAGAACTTGCATTACATTTTGTTTGCGGAAACGTATAGAATGTTGCAGAAGGCATTCGGTGAACATTCCTATATCGGAAAGAAATGTTTAGAAGTGGTATAAACAGTTCAAAAGAGGCAGAGGACGCGTTGAAGACAAAGAGCCCTCTGGTCGACCCTCCACCTCAACTGACGAAGCTCACGTCCAAAAAATTAAAGATTTGGTGCTTGCAAACCGTCGACTTAGAATTATAGACCTTGTTGATGATGTTGGAACTTCAAAAGGATCGGTCAATTCCATTTTGGGCCAAACGCGTCAAAACTCGATTGGTACCGAAAACACTGAATGCGCTAGCTCACACTGCATTAATTTTCCGTGACTTTTTCGGAAAAAATGAAACCCATATCGTACCACAACTACCGTATTCACACCGTACGACTTCTGACTATTCCCTAAACTCAAACGACCACTTCGAGAACATCGTTTTCAGTCGATTAAAGAGATTCAACTTGAATCAGCGCGCGCTTTGGAGGCCATCCCTGCCGATGACTTTTTAGCATGCATTGAGGATTGGAAAAAAAGTTGGCATAAGTGCATTGTGTCGGGAGGGGCTTACTTTGAAGGCGATGAAATAAATTTGGAAGAATAAATAAAGAGTTTTTGAAAAAAAAATAATTGGTCTTACTTTGTTGGCACAGTAGTATGCGATACAAAAGGACGCATATATCTTTCACGTTATTTATATTAAGATGTTTTAAAAGGTTCTTTGGTTATAGTTTCCGACATCAAATCGATTATTCGTTTTCTAGTACGAAAATAAAACCCACAGACACGCCACACACGTGGCGACTACCAGGATTTCAGCGAGTGTGTCTGTTTTTGCAAATGGTCTAGACAAAATGTTTCTGTTTTTACTGCACTTCAGAGTGTAATGAAGAAGTTCAGCTTATTCATTCAAGCCAAACGGCGAACACAATGCGGCTTTTCTTGAAGAGGAAACTCTATAGGAAGACTACTTGTCCTAATGATTACATTTGATAGTTTCTAATGAACTTCGAAGTAACAAATTGAGCTATAAAAAGATAAAATGTGTGTCTGCTTTGTTGAAATGCATTTAAATTATTCTAATTTAAAGAAGATAGTATTTTAAAACGTGTCATTAATATATTTTTTATTTTCAAAATTCGAATCCTTGTTTGAACCACTAAATTAGCAAATAGTTATTGAAACTTTTTTTAAAAACAGTTTATTTTATTTGTAATAAATCAAAAGCTGTCAAAATTTTTAAAAACGTTAGTTGCGTAATTAGGATTTCCAAATTGTTACATTTCTTCCTGGATAATAAATTTCGTTTTTATAATTTTAGTTTTTGAACTCTGGCTGAAATAAATAAGCTTAAAATAGTTTTAGTCTATTATTATTACTATTATTAAACTAAAAACTAAAAAAAAAATTTTTTTAAATGAGCGTCAATTAAAATATAATTTGATATATAAGTTAATTTGTAATAACTTAAAAGTTTTAATAAATCCAAAATGAAAATTTGGGAATCTGCAAGCCATTTTATAAATTTGTTTGATGGAAAAAAATTATCATTTCATTCCACTTCATTCTATTTATTTTGTTTTGGATGACGATAATTTAAGTAATTTTTTTTTCTTTTATGTTCTTTTTTTAGCCCTTATTAATAAACGTTATTATCCAGTCTTACCTGTTTTCAAGTTAACTATTTTTCACAACTATTTTAATACCATTGTGAACGCTTTTGTACAATAACAAGTCGTGTTTTCACTTTATAAATGATAACGGAAAAATAATTCTTATAATTGGATAAAATGGAAATGAACGAAATTGTGTAAAAGAACTCACATTGAATATAAATCAATTGTGAAAATTTTTTAACTTTAAATATTAAGAAAACCAGTTTAAAGCAATCTCTGTTTCTCGGAAGTAAACGTTTGCAATTATAGTGTATAGAAATAATAAAGCGTGTTATTTTTACATAAGAATTGGCTTTGAACCTAATTAAATCTATACATTATCCTTATAATCTTTTATATTACGTTAACTTACTTAGTTTATTTATATTTCTTAAACAATAAAGAAAGTTTCCAAAAACTGTATTTTTCTTTCTTTTTTTTACATCGGTGAGCTTCGTGATCCTCTAAAGTATGCCACAAACAAACCACCAACTGGTGATAAGGGGGGGGCACATTGCCTTCCGGGAGGACTTTTAGAGGCAGAAGGACTCAGGTTCAAGCCTGCTGGCAACTGGCGTACCGATTACAGAGTACCAACAGAGGGAAATACCCCTTAAACCTCCTCATCTTAATTCATAGATAGGCTTAGAGTTTTGATTGGCTGCTTAAAGGTTAGTATCAAAAATAAAAGATAAAGTTTTTAAAAATTCATATTAATGTGGTACTCAAAAAAATTAAAAATAAATAAAAGTAAAATACAAAATAAAAGAATTTAAGTAAGCTAAGTTTAAATTCGGTACAATTAGGGACCAGTTGTCGATGCCATAAGACTATTTAAAAGTAAACACTAAATGTAAACAATTAAGTGAAAGGGGTAAGCCTGCTGGTGCTGAGCGCCGCGATCACTGCTTTCAAAAATGTATAGGCTCTTTGGAGATTGTACCAATGTGTGTAAATCCTCTCGCATCCATATAATTATGCTGTTTGATGAATTTTCTGAGTTTTCTCCCGTAAAAAAATGCCTAGCTGTTACCCCTAAAATTCCACCTGGAAGACAATGGTTTCCTTTCATTACCTGTTGGCAAGTTGTTTTATGGGCACACATAAGTGGAGCACGTGGTCCACCAATGTTCAACAACTACAAAAATATTGTCTTTAATAATTCTATACTTTATATATTCTTAATTGCTTTAATTAACAACCTTAATTAAAACAATTTCGTAGTATATTATGATTCAATATGATGCTTTTATAATGGTTTTTAATACAAAAATATATATGTTACTTGCGTTTTTTTCATGCATTCATAGCGATCTATTGAAAAGTTCGATAATATTTAACTCCATCCAGATTTTTCAATCCACATTGAATTAAAACGGAAATAACTTGGATTTAATCATCAGAAAAAAAAATCGGCCCTTAAACAACATATCAATCACCTTTCAAAATCAGATTGAGCTCAGAAAAGAAATCAGATCATAATCCACGAGTAAAGCTTTTTTTGAGAGCTCTAAATTCTTTTAAATCTTTGACATGGGGAAAAAAACCTGCTTATGTGAATTTGAGAGATCATAACATCCTTTTTATGTTTAACCTCTGCGTATAAAAGATAAGTTTAGGAGTTGAACAAAAAAAAATATTTACCGCTTTATAAAATATACACACCACGCTTTTGGAATTTGATGACTGCTTTTACGATTCTGTATTTATTTTATTATTTTTTTTTCATGAACTTGTATTTACGATTTAAAAAACTATAAAGGAAGAAAGAATCATATCTTTTACCATTACTCTTTTTACCCCAAGACGTTTTTTATAGTTAAAATTATAGTTAATTTGACCTACAAAAAATTTTTAGACGGAAATTCAACCACAAAGTACGTGTTTTCAGTTTCGAATAACACAGTAGTAATATTTATTCTATATTATGGAAACAATACTTCGTAAAATATTCTAATAACGTTTAAAAATTTTCTTTTAAAAATATATTCCATAATTATACTTATTTCGCATTTAGTAATACTAGAAAAGAAAAAATTTTTTTTATATTAAATAGAATATTGGGAATTAGTTACCAAGTAATTTTTTCATAAAATGCATATTTTAAAAAAATTATATAAATTTATTTCTAAATTCGAGAAGGAATTTTCTTTAAATTGCATAGTATTAATTGAGGATAGAATTTGGAAGTTTAATGGGATAGAATTTGAAAAACGAATATTTGTAATTCTTATTTGATAAAATATTTTATCTAAAATTTAAAATATTTTTAAAAATATCTATTATATATTTTATACAAATAAAAATAATTTATAAAATATTTTTTAAATATATTAACCTATTTTATTACATAAATTTATTTCAAACTTTTGGTAAAAACAACTTAAAAATATTAAAAAAGAATTAAGCTTTTAATTTTAACTTCTTTACGTTACATTTTAAAAAGCAAATGGAATATAAACATTTATTTGCAACTCTTTTTTCATGAAAAAAAAAAATAGAAGTTCTCAAATATTAAAACACATCTTAAAAAATAATAAATAATACATTACACTGAATACATTAAAGTTTAAGTAAAAATAAATATTCCTAATACTAGACTAATTTATTTATTTAATGGGTTTTTTTGTCAGGGCGGTTTTTTAAATTAACAATAAAAACAATTGAAATAATCGAAATAAAAAGCGATAATCTAAATATAAATATAAGGTTTTTTTTTTACAGTAGCATAATTCAAAAGTTCTATAAATTAAATTAATTACAACTAATTTTTCTTCCATTTTTTATTTCATTATCAAAATTATTTTAGATAATGATTTAAAAAAATATCATAATAAAAATAAAGTAGCAAATAAAAATTCAATTCGTTCAAAAAAAATTAACTTCAATTCAAATCATAACCAATGAATAAAATGTTCCTAATACTAGAATAATTTATTTATTTAATGGTTTTTTTTTTTGACAGGACGGTTTCTAAATTAGAGACAATAAAAACAATTGAAATAATCGAAATAAAAAACTATAATCTAAACCTAAATATAAAGTTTTTTTTACAGTAGCATAATTCAAAAGGTTCTGTAAATTAAATTAATTACAACTAATTTTTCTTCCATTTTTTATTTCATTATCAAAAATATCTTAGATAACGTTTTAAAAAAATATAAAAGAAAAATAAATAAACGAATAAAAATTCAATTCGTTCTTAAAAAAGTGAACTTCATTTCAACTCATAACCAATGAATTAAAAAAAACCAACTTTTTATTTTTTCCCAGTAAAAATATCACAATAATAATAAATAAACGAATAAATATAAATAAAACAAATAATCGCAATAAATCTGCAAAAAATGTGCATTTAAAATAAGATATTTTGAATCATTCAATAACAAAGCATGAATGCTGTTTCTAGAACGATTGAATTGGTAAAATCAGATAAATTAAAAGAATCCCAACAGAAACATTTGTGTGTGTTTACATCTATTTCTTAACTACTAAATCCACATCAAAAACACACATTTAAATGTAAACAAGTCAAACTTATCTTCAAAAGTTCAGAATCGTTTACGAATTATTTTTCTTAAACGAAACTAGTTAGCCATTTAAAACCGGTGTACAACAGCATATCAATTGTTTCCCATAGCAATCATTTTATTTTCGAAGGCTTCAAGGCCAAACATTGAATGATGTCATATGCACAAACTTTCAATGTGTTTTAGATAATCCATAATATGTTTGTTTTCCTGTAAAGGGAATCGTGCATGCCTTTATGGACGAAAGAAACATTTTCTTTTCTTTATTTTTCTTTTTCAAAAGCAGTCAATAACGTCTACTTTTAAGAAGTAGGTTTTGAAAAGGAAACTTTACATTTCAGCCTTTTATTTGAAAATGGTATTAGTTCAATATTGGCGTATAAGATACAATTTTGAACTTTACAAATTTTTTAGAGATATTGACATTCTAAAATTTGTTAAACTGAACGGAATGAGATGGGCCGGTCATCTCGTGAGAATGGAAAGTGATAGAGCTGTTTTGAAGGTTTTCAATGTAACCCCTTTTGGAGGCCAAGGCATATAACGGGCTGTCGAGCTAGTCATGATGATTAGTCCAATATTGAAAAAATATATGTTAATGATGGAATACTTAGGTCTTCTTTTCTTATTTAAAGTAACACATGATCGTAATATTTTTAATTTTTTTGATGAATTATTTTTGATTAATTCTAACGCAAACGACAACCTTAAAGCTTTAATTATCTCAATCAGGCTAGGTCAACCCGCTGCACGCATTGAGCATTTTTCCGGCCCTTGAGATTTATCACACTTTTATGAAATACGAGTATATTTATTTTATAATAGCCAAAGTAGTGAAAACCAATGTATTAAAAAAATACATTATGTGCGCATCCATATATTTAAAAATAAACTGTTGAAATTATGAGAAAAAATTAGCTTTGAATAAAATCAAAGCTAATTTTTATTTAGCTCATAAATAAAACAGGCAATATCTATCACAATATTCTTTAGAATATATGACAGATATTGCCTATTTTATTTACGAATTTATAGTTATGAGTTCTCAGAATGATTAAATTATATTCTGCGAACTCATTGCACGCGCATTGATTTGCAAAAGCCATGTGAAAGAGTGGAGAAACAACTATCGCACTAATAAAATAGATATTTTTTAATGATTTCATTTTTTTTTTTTATTTCGCTTATATTTATATATTTTTATGTTTCATTTTTAGAGTTATATATTACTTTACAATGTGCGTTTAGTATTATTATTATATTATCTATGTTTACATGTGAGAATAATAGTAAACATAATAATAATAACAAATTATGTTAAAAAAATTAAAATTAAATTAAATTAAATTTTTCTCTCCAAAAAATGTTTATAGTGGGTCTAAATCTAATATGGGGATATGTAATTTTACATGCGGGCCGCGGAGTTAGGATGCACTTCCAAAGTGACCTACAAGATCATTTGTGTTGACCACCCCTGATCTCAAAGGACTTGGGTTATTTTTCAAATAAGCAGTTAAAAAAATGTATTTTCATATGTAGTGCATATTTACGCTTATGTAAAAAAAAAATTATTTGTTTATTTAAAATATGCGACTGCATTTGGTTAAATTCTCTTACCGAAAATTAAATAATTCAATCATAAAACATTTCACTTTCAAAAATATTAAGCAAGATTCAGAAAATATTAAATTAAATTAACAAATTGAAATTGTCGTGCAGTTACTGGATAATATATTATTTTATTACGCATAATTATTTTAAAATAAAAATCAAATAAATACTATTTAAACAATCTTTTTTAAAAAAATTCCACAAACTTTTATGTATTTTTAAGGTATGCATATGTCAAGATTTTGATAAAAAATAAATATTAAATGTGAAAACTAAAATTTTAATTTATGTTATGCATCAAAAATATAAAAGAACAATTAAAAACGAGAGAAAAATCGATATGAAACAATTGTTTTGATGCATGTTTTTAAATTTAATAATTGTTATAAATGATTATTATAGATTTAAATTTAAAGAAGGTTATAAATGATACTACATAAGATTATTTCTTTATCTAATTCAATTCCATTTTTTATTCTCCTTTTCAAAAAATCTTAAAGATTGAAACAAGAAGTAATAAATCAAATTATATATTTTTTTTATGATTGTTTCAAAATTTATTAGAAAAGATTCTATCGTATTCAAAGAAGTACATGTATACAGAAAAAAAGAACTTTTTAGAATCATAATATAAACTTGTGTTAATGAAAAATATAAAATTTCAGTTTTATTTAGTTTTATTAAAAAAAAAATCTGAAATTTAAAATTGAAATTAAAAACTCTTGAATTTGAAATTAATAACTCTTAAAAATTAAAAAAAAATTCGTCTTAATTAATTAAATTATTCTTTCGCCTTGTTCTTAAAGAAACATTCAGCTGTTTTTATTTATTATTATAAATTTTTTGCTCTTTTTTTCTAAACTTGGCTCAATATCACCATTATAAAAAAACAGCCTTTTGTCCAAAATGAACCACAATTCATCCTTTACTTTAAATCTACAAATTATAATTTATTTTTAATTTTTAAATGAGCAACGTGAGATTCGAACATTTCTCATAAAAATATGAACATTAACTGTGACAGTTCCATAATGGGAGAAAGGAAGAAATATTAATAAATGATATAAACACACTGAGAACGATCTCAATTAAAATGAAAGAACAATGAAATTTTTTTTATTTAGAATAGCAAACGATCGATTCAAGGTTATTCGGTACGTAAACATATTTCAGTAAAGTTACAGTTAAAAATCTTTCATTAATAATTACATTAATTTGAATTGATATTTGTATTTATTTAAGCAGCTGATATTGAATGTTTGATTAATCTTAGAAATTATTAATTACAAATTCATTCAATAATTAATTTATGAGCTATATATAAAATGTAATTAAAAAAGCTTAAAAGTATATAAATTTATTAATCTAATACACAATTATGAATATTTCTTTGTATAGATATAATAGGGATGTTAATATTTCTTATAATTTAAAATACTGAGAGGTACAATTTTTTTTCCTTAAATGTATCGTATTTTTTGCTGAATCGAAAATTATATTTTTTTAATTAAATAAAAATAGAGACTAAATAAAAAAAAAAATTTATAGCAATTTCAATGTATTAACTGGGTAAAAATGTAAAGATTGAGACACCTTTTTTAACAAAAACTTTCAAAACACCGAATTTCAATCTAAATTGATATTTTTATTTATTTAAATAGCAGAAGCTGAATGTGAATCTTTGTTCTTTGTTTTAATTAAATATGTACGATAATTTAATTTTAAAATTAGTTAATTACAAATTAAACCTAAATTTATCTAAGCAAAACTTTGAAAAATAAAATAATTCTACGTCGTATTTATTAGAACATTTATAAAATTTTATTTTGCATTTTTAACACATAAAGTATTTGAGCACAAAAATTTAACAAACATTAAATAATTTATTTAATAAATATGGTGCTTTTAAAATTTATAATACAATCCTTTTTATTTTTATTTTCGTCTTTCAACTTGTCAGTAAATATGACATAGCTTGGCATTTTGCATATAAAGTTATAAAGAAACAATTTCACCTTTTTGAAAACGGTTGACATGCCTACATAGATATATAGTGGTTCCTAAAAAGTCGTCGTACACATGGGATTTTCAATGAAATACTGTTCTATCTTTTAATAAAATGTAATATTTCAGAATGATAATTTTTTTAATAATGTCTATAATTTTTTTCATCTTGCATTTTTTTAAGAAAATGATTCTATACATATAAAAATATTGTTCGATTTTATTCAGTTTCACATGAAGTTGATATGAAAAAATACTGGATTTTTTATTCGAATTCAATTTCAGATTACAAAAACTTTTGCTCCAGATTTTTAAAATTTACAAACATTTTGGGGAGAAGGGGTGAGCTCTGTACATTTTTATCGGTAAGGTGTCTTTATAAGTATTTACTTACAACAATTTAATTATTTTGACATCATGTCTTAATCATGGTTTCGTTTATGTTGGTTTTGATTATGTTGATTAAATTGATTATGTTGATTAAAATGGTTATGTTGTTGATTAAAATGATTATGTTGTTGACTATGTTGATTAAATTGATTATTTTGTTGATTATGTTAAATTGATTATGCTGTTTTGAAATAAAAATATACGATTAGATTAAATAGAATAAATATGTACGATAAATTTACAAAACGGAAAGATATGTACGAAACATTATCGTAAGTTAACATTTATTTAAATATAATTAATATTACTGCATTATTTTTTGAATTTAACAATATACAAACGAATTTTATTTTAAAAACTTTATGTTTATGAATCTATCCAAATCTCTGCAATCTTTTCTAGAAATAAATTTAGAAAAGTTAAATCTAATAGTTTTTTTTAAATGAAGAACTCATTTGCCATGCTTGGGTAAATGATTTTAAAAGTATGGGGAATCAAAGGATCAAATAAAATGAACAATTTTATTGGCAATAACTTTAAACATCAATTAGAAAATTAACAAAAAATAGTGTGGAATGTTTCCATCAGAACATCCCATTTCGAAGAACAAAATTCACAATATGCATCAATGGTTAAGACTGCCATTGTTGTGAATAGAAACATAACATATTAAAAAAATAATAAAGCAATACCAGCCACAGTTGTATAAATTTGTATATCAGTTATAACTAAATTTGATTAATAATTCATTTTTACCAAATAATCATGTAGCAATTATCTTCACAGAGTTAGATTTTTTTATTTAAAATTTTTTTTCTAATGATACATAACACTTATTGATAATTAAACAAGTTGCTAAAATTCAACTTGTAAAATAAAAAAATTCAACCTGTAGAAAATACAAGCAATTTTTTGAAGAAAAAAGATGAACTTTGACCTTTTATATTTCAAATCGCTTGACCTGATATTAGATTTCATTTTTGTTTTAGAACCAATGCACTATACTATTATCGTTAATAGTTTAGAGTTGTAGTTCTTTCAAATTCGCCTACTTGCCTTGCAAAAAAACGAAATCTACGATCGACAACCAACACAGAAAGAAAAAGGAAAAAATTCATAAAAAAACAAAACAAGAAAAACAAGAAAAACAGCGTACAAATAAAATAAACACAGAGCTACATTGACGATCAATGATGTTTAAACGTATGATAACTTTTTTTCAATGAGTAATAAAATACTTTTTTTTTGGTTATTGTTACCTGCTTAATATTCATCGAATTGTTTAATTAAAAATAATAAAATAGTTTCTTTTTTAATTTTTTATTTGAGCCTAATATTACTTACATTTTTTTCTACACAAATCACTATTTGTCTGTCATTAATAAAAATAAACAACAGCGAAATAAACATTAAGAATAAATAATATTAACTAGAATCAGGAAATATTATGTATATACATCAAGATTGTATATACATATACACAAACTGTATACATTACAGTCTGTGTATACGTATATACAATCTGGAATAAGAATTTATTATTGAAGAATTTCAGAAAAAATTCCATATTTCCCATTAGCATACCGGAATCTAATAAGAAACAAAACACTAAACTCTTATATATTTAAAAAGAGAATATATATTTATAATTTTATATTACAATAATTCAGCTAATATTATTTTGTGGCAATTAAATATTTTTTAGAATTTTCAATAACTTTTTAAAATATAAAACTTTTAATTTTTTCCGGTGCTTTTTAATATACATTTCACAATAACCCTCTGAAATATGTGTCAAATATTTAAGATTCAGACAAATTATAGCAAAACAACGATCACTTCTTAAATTTAAGTGAGTTTTTAATAAATAATTTCAACGTTCTTCTTTTTTAATTAATAATCTCCATATACTAATGTGATGAATATATTATATATTTTTATTTAATGATCATCTGCCAGATCAAAAGTAAAACTATTCATATGCAAACAAGAGTAATTTTAGATTTAACGTAGCAATTTTAAAAAAAAACTAACTCCATTACAAAATTACTCAAAGCTTCCATTTTATAAATTTGGCTATCTTAAATATCATACAATTTTACATGTTAGTCTTCCGATAAAATAACATAAGGAATATTGCTTAAATTTAAAATTTTACGTGCGTTTTAGTTTTTGTTTAGTTAATACTGATACATCATTTTTCTTAAAATTTTTGCAGTTTTTTCAATTCCGTTAGTAATGTATTCTAGAAATCTACAGCTTCCTCTTTTTTCCTACATTAAAGCGGAAGTTAAAATTAAAATCATTTCTTATAATACGTAATGTCATAATTATTAAAATCTTTGATGTATTATACATTCATAAGATTTTTTTTTTTTCAATTTTATCATATCTCAACATTTTGAAAATTTATAATTACATTAATGAATTTAATTTGTAAAGAATCATATTAGCAATTGAGTACATCCTCTACATTCTGCCATAAACATGATTCAATAGTAATTTTTTTAAAATTAAAACAACATTTTTTTTTAAAATTTAAAACTTAATTATTTTTTTTTAAACTTAATTAAAACTTCACTAAAACTACATCTTCGCCAAAGATGAAATCGAGAATAAATACAATTAAAAATAGAATTAAAAACATATTAATACAAATGCATTCTTGCAATATGCAAACCAACAAACTTTAAAAAAAATTATCGATCCAAATATCTAACAAATATGTTTTAATTTTGTATATATCCAACAAATATGTCGAAATATCGATCCAAATATCCAACAAACTTTAACAAAAAAATCTATCCGAATCTTTACAATCTTTTCTTGAAATAAATTGTAGAAAAAAAAATAGTTAAGTCTAAGAATTTTTTCAAAATTGTAAATTCAAATGTCATGTTTGGATAAATGATTTTAAAATTATGGGGTATCACATTCTAAACATGACTATCATGTCAGTAAACAAAAATAAAATAAAATAAAAGAGTAATAAGATTTTTTTTAATAATATATAATCAAATATAAATAATTTACATACGAAAAAAACAAATCTTTTTAACATTTGAGATTTCATCCACTTGTGCACTGTGAAATTTTGAAAAATTGCACAGAAAACATCTTTCATTCTAAGGCATTTAGATATGATTGCATTTCAATAACTATATAACCTATTACGCGCATTAATTAAACAAAATCTTTTAATAATTGAATATATCCATTTATTCATTTGGTGTAATTATGAAAAACAATGCAGATAATTTTCGAGAATAATTTCACATATTTTTAGTAACACATTATTCCCCATGTAGTAAGTCACTCCTGAATTGTATTTGAATTATCTTTCTTAAATATTTATTATAAATAAACGATTTTATAAGGCATTTTCACAAACTCCCAAACGATTTGCATAAAAAGAATTCCAACCCAAACTTGTAAAATCTTACCTACTCATTCATAAATGAAATTTTGCAACGTAATATTGATATAATAATAATAATAATTACATTGTTGATTATATTAACATATTAAATCTACATATCTCCTGAACTCCATGTTTGATAAGTCCTTATTATCCCCAATGCATATAAAAACTATATTGTTTTTTTTCCTAATATTACAAAGCTTTCCGTTGTTCAACAGTCCATGGTAAATATGCATACTATTTGACTACAACGACCTTTAAATGCTGCATACTTACTTAACATACTAATAATTATAATTGCATCATAACTAACATGCTAATAATTATATGACTTTCAACATGTCATCTTCACATACTCAACTCGATATTTGGTTGATATCTATCCCAAATATATTTAAAAATAACTTCCAAACAGAAATCCTACATGGTTGATATGTGATGCATCTCTGAACAACCCTAAATCTTTTTCAAAACATCCAAATCTCTTGCAGCAGAACAACAAACATAATTCCACCTGCCCATAAATGGAACCTTTTGCAGCACTTTGTGCAGACGATTACTGAAAAAAACCCCACATCCCGAAATTGCGTGGGTGGAAAAAGCGACATCGCTTACCTGCAAGAGGCTATCCCTGGGCAGCAGCGGAAGTCTTCTCTCTGAGCATATCTCTTCGGCCATGCTTGCAGGCTGCCGTCACCGAAGCAGGGGGTCATAGTCTGCACAGTCAGTGAACCACCCGGCTTTCTCTGGCGAGGAACAGGGTTGCCAGGGAAGCGGGACGCTCGCCGTCGCCAACTCGCCAAGCAGGTTCAAGCTACTTGCTCTCCGTGTTCTTTGGGAACTATCTCTCTCTTAAAAGAATCTCTTCGTGTTGAAGAGAATAAAAAGAACAAAGATTTCGTCGGGCAATGGCCTAGTTTTCTGTTATGCCAGAAGAACACTTTGGAATCGATGCAGAAAAAGATTGGAAGTTTTTAAGTCTTTTTGTCTGGATTTCCAAGACTGATTGTTGTTGTTGTTGTGTGTCGAGACATCTGTCAAGATTTTTGATGGTTGTTTTTGTTTTAGGGTACTGCATATCTAGGTAATCACTGGAGATGAACGCGAGTGGTTGTAGATATGCAGTGAAAGTTTATGATAAGGACATTAATTATATGTGTACACAGGTTTTTTAAAAGGTAGATTTGTTTTTCTTGGAATGTTTGCTACGCTTCAGATAAGATTATTGGCTTTGAATTATCTAATGCTTAGTTATTTTTGTCTGCAAAATATTGTAATAAGTAAACATAATTATAAAAATATAATTTGTAAATCTAATGCTTGATTAGCATTAATAAGAAATTAAACTTAAATCATAATTTATGTAAATAAATAACACAATATTTACGTAGCTTTCAAAAATATTTCTTCTTGTATGAGTCTTTATGTTGATGTCTTTTTGCAATAAAGTTAATAATAATCAACAACGTAAACGTACAGGGTATATACATTTCATAAGTATATAGCATACTATTAAGAATGATTATATATATATATATATATATATATACATACATACATATATATATGATGCAAATTTTTATGTTATGTCTAATAACATAAAAAAATAGAACAAAAATTCAGTGACACATTGGCAAGTACAAATTCTTAGTTTCTTTAATTAAATAAAAATTGTAATTTATATAATAGAACTGTAACTTTAATTCCTCCTACACATTTACAAGAGTGTTCAGGAGAAATGTTCAGTCGGCCTCAGGACTCTTACCAGAGAGGTAGTACAGCACAACCTGCCCTCCCGCTGAGAAACATTTAGTTTATAATCTCTCATCTCGAGAGGAAATATATTTAGAGCATTCCGGCGCATAAGTTGGCCTACAGGCTCTCAGTCGGAGAGAAACTACATTTCGCGCACCGAGTTTCGTATTTTCGGGTTAGAAGTGGAGTCCTATAATGATCTGTCTTTAAATGTGTTAGATGAATTGTATGTGTATGGTGTTTGTGTGTGTCAATAAAGCTGTGAGTTCTCCAACCTCTGCTTCAAATATCTCAACCCAACCAAACCCAGTTATAATCTGGTTTCCCAACTTGCACACTACAAAATTATTATCAAAAAAAATTAATTTTAAGATTACATGTTTAAAGACTAAAACTCATAATTCAAGATAAAGTTTATTTTGTATTTTGCTAATTTTTAAAGGTGAAATTTTAATAATTTAACAGATAAATAAATTAAAGTATTATTCATATGTTACCAAATATATATATATAAAAATTTACTTTTGTTTTGATTTAAAAGGTTTTTACTTATAAATTTTAAATAATGATTTTTCTATTCTAGAGTATTAAGCAGCCTATTTTCTTTTAAATGATAACTTTTTTTTTTTATCTCATAGGTAATCGCGATTTATTTCGAATTTCATAATTAACATTTATTTAAATATTTATATTTGAATAAATTTGGTTGAAAATTCTGTGGATATTATTTTTAAGAATGTTTTTAAAAGAATTGCTTAGAACTAATTTTGATCTGTTACTTTTTAGCATATTCGATATGTTTCTGCATTTCGGAATTAAGGTTTTCTTTTTAAATTTTTGAAATATTTTCTTGTTAACAAACATGATTCGGAACTGGTGATTTTTTGTTTTGCTGCTGCATTGTTCCCATCTGATGTTGTCATAATTCGGAAAGACCTTAAGAGTGACCCTTAAGAGAGGCGGGCACACCTCCTTCCTTCACATTGGAAAGACTTTCAGGCGTACAGATTTGCCATGTCCATTCTCAGCGTAAACACAGAAGCTTTAAAATGTGTCTTACTCATCAGATGTCGAATGCCCACTCCTCCCCCTTTATCCAATATTAAAGACTGATCGCTATTACTCATCATGATCATTAGTATCGCAGCAGCCCCATGGGGGCCCAAGGCGGTCTGCCTATCGGCAGATTTCGAGACAGGAGACGTCGGGCTAACAACCCTACCCCATAAAAAGAAAAATTCACCTGTCTCGAAATATGAGGTAGGGTTGTTAGCCCGACTGCCAATGCTCTACTGTGATATTAGACCGAGACCCATGATTTTAAAGTGGTTTCAGAACCATTACAAACATCCATGGCACCGCTGGGACTCGAACCCGAAATCTGTGGCACTGAGCTCCAGAACGCTGGCCACTTGATAATCAGGCCCAGACCGCTATTATTACATATACAAAATTTATATACATTTTAAAAATTCTATTTTTTTCTTTTTTTCTTAAAAGAAGTGAAATGTCGCTTTTAATACGCTCGTATTTACTTCTAGATTATTTTTTCTGGCTAGTGGTCAAGTGATTTCAAGTGATTGATGAGTGGTTCTTTTGACTAGTGATCATATGATTTCAAGTGAGTGAGTGATTCTTTTGTCTAGTAGTCAAGTAATTGGTGAGTGTTTTTTTTTTTTTTTTTTTTTTTTTACTAATGGCCAAGTGATTGGTAAGTGGTTCTTTTGACTAGTGATCAAATGATTTCAAATGATTGAGTGGCTCTTTTGACTAACAGTCAAGTGATTTCAAGTGGTTCTTTTGACTAGTGATCAAGTGATTGTTGATTGTTTCTTTTGATCTAATTTTTTTCACTAATGGCCTAGTGATTGGTAAGTGGTTCTTTTGACTAGTGATCAAATGATTTCAAATGATTGAGTGGCTCTTTTGACTAACAGTCAAGTGATTTCAAGTGGTTCTTTTGACTAGTGATCAAGTGATTGTTGATTGTTTCTTTTGACTAGGGGTCAAGTGATTGGTGACATGACCAATTTTTTGACCAATGGTCAAGTGATAGATAGCACGCGTTAATAGTGTGAGTACAAAAGTTAGAATCGTCATGGTGTCTGATATAAACCAAAAAAAATTCTTTGATTCTACCAGTTACTTGAATATCTCATGTTGATAATCGTTGTTTGGGGATGGGGCAGTTTTCTCTGTGTTTCGTTCACATAGGAGGAAATTTACACACCCATTAAAAGTCCATTTGAAAGTGCCTAACCTTGGATTCGTCGGCGGATTATTGTATTTTAAAATTTAATTCGAAGTGGATAATTAATTCGAATAGATAGCAATAGATGGATATTCATAGTTAAGCCACATAATAATTATAAAGTTTTAGTTAACTATCTTGAAGTGAGGTTGAGTGAAACTTTATTTTCCTTTATGCACTAATATTTTTCCTAGTGCTAATTCATAACATTGAATAGAGTTGCATAATAATTTCAAAGTTTTTCTTGTGGTTTTCTTACAAAATAATTTTTTTAAAAGGCTTGAGCATTATGATATTTCAAATTTTTTATATTTTATTGGAAATTTCTAATCAATATCAGATTTTACGTCATTATCTTTCATTGACTTAAGAGTTTCAGTGATTTTTAAAGAGCAATCCTGTTTTTTTCTTTCTTTATAAATTTAATATTAGATTACAATAATTTTTTAACGCGATTTCAACGAAAATATTCAGGATGTTTATCACAACATTAGTTTGCAAAAAAAATATATTTGGAAATATTATAGCTCGACTGAAAAACGAAGAATACTCGAATTCTACGGCCGTCTCCTCTTTTGACAATTTAATGAGAAAATTACCTGTTGTTGTCTCTTCTGCACTTCTGAAAAACCACGGTGCAGAACGCGTCGCTGTCAGTTTCAGAATAAATGATTAAAAAACAAATAATTTATTTACTTGTTAAAAATTTTCGAATTTTTTTTTCTTTAGATAAACATCAGCAAGCGTCGTGTTCTAATTATGTATGCCACGGAAAACCGACGGGCCATTACATTACCTGCCATGAAGGCTTTCAGGTGTAACTACTCAACTGCTTTTAGTAGAAGATCACTCAGCCTGACTAGCAATGTTAAAAAGCTTTTTCAACATTCTCCATCTAGTCTCCTACCTTCTGGAAGCAGTGACTGCAACGAACGCAATCAGTGGATTCGACATAAGGTATAATAAGAAATAACGTATAAGTATCCGTATACATGCCCTCCTGCACACGAGCTGTTCAGATTACCACTGCATTACGAACATTGAAATGGACCATTTGACTGAATTGCTTAAAATTGTCTTTTACTTAACGTTTCAATTGGTTATCTTATCTAAAAAACAAATTCGATTTTTGAAAGCTTTTAATTATACGAAAAGTTGAATGTTTTCAGAAACAAGGAGACTCGATGGACATTGTGAGAGTATGCAAGCGTCTCGCATCGACACGGCAGTCAGATAATCAAATGAGAGTTTTCCAAGATTATTCCTATCTAATAATCAAATGTAGCGAAGTTATATATATAACTCCGCTACATATATATATATTCCAAAATGATGTATATATATATATATATATATATATATATATATATATATATATATATGATAGAAATTTTATATAATATGCATAGATATGCTTGACTCGTGTCTCAGTGGAAACGTACGTCACTGGTGAGCATTACAGTTGAGGTTCAATCCACAGACTGTATTGTTGTAGACACTGTTTCAAAAACAGGGAGATTCGATGGCGTTTGTGATGCCTCGTGAGTCGGACTACTTGGTGGGAGATTTTAGGGGTTTCTCTTATACGATACCCCCTAAAACTCCTAACGGAAGGCACTGCCCCCTTCTTCAGTGACACGGAGACAATTCCAACTTCTACCTATAGGTGCTTCATCACCACAGAAGCTGCCCCCTTTCTTCATCTATGAGTAGTTGTTGATACGATGTTCCGCACTGCAGGACACTGAGGATTAGACACAATAACATATATATATATATATATTCTTCTCCTTCAATGGCGCAACAGCCCCATGGAGGGCCAAGTCCGTCTACCTGATTCCGAAACATGAGATAATTTTCTTTTTACGGGGTAGGGTTGTCTGTCCTATACTCAACAGTCATATTAGACCAGAATTTTTTAAAGTGGATTCCAAACCTCTGCAAACAACCATAACGTCGCCGGGATTCGAGAACGAAAAGTGTTGGACAGAGCGCCAAAGCGCTGGTATATTATTTATATGTATATATATGCATATATATAAACTCATGTTGGTGAAAATTGCAACACCATGAAGGACTTACGCGAGGGAGCTGAAATTTTCAGGAAATGCAAATTAGAGCATGATATGCAAATGATTAGAATTTCAAATCCGTAGCGCATGCGTATGCTGAGCAGCGCCCTCTGAACGGCGGATGGATCCGAATAAATAGACGGCTGTAGCGAGGCGTGTATGGTTATCTGCTAGTGGTAAACGTTAGCTCAATCGTTACTTATGCCTCTTCGATGAAAGAGGAGCGAGATTTGAACAACTTGCAGAGTTTGAACGGGGGAGAATCACCGGCCTTTGTGAAGCTGGATTGTCTTATCGTGCAGTAGCCGCTCGTGTGCAGCGTAACAGCAGCACAGTGATGCGTCTTTGGAAGCAGTGGACGGACGAGTGTCGGACAACTCGGAAATCCGGGAGTGGACCCCGAAATGGGACGTCAGCTCGCGATGATAGACACCTGGTCCGCATGGCGCTGACGGACCGTACAGCTTCCTCTAGACAATTGACAGCACTGTGGTCAATGGCTACAGGTGTTTCATTGTGTGCTTCATCAATTCGTAGACGTCTGCTGCAGCGTGGACTGCGCGCAAGGACTCCTTTATACAGGATCCCTCTCACGCTGAACCATCGCCGCCTGCGGCTACAGTGGGCCGCTCAGCATAGAGACTGGCGTGCTGATTGACAGCATGTCGTGTTTTCTGACGAATCCCGCTTTAATTTGTGGTACCATGATGGCCGCATTCGTGTCAGACGCTATGCCGGTGAACGCCACCTTCCGGAGTGCATTATCGAACGCCACAGTGGACGAACACCCGGAGTTATGGTCTGGGGTGCCATAGCATATCACAGACGATCTCAATTGCTAAGAATTGTGGGCAATCTGAACAGCAACCGGTACATCAGTGAAGTTCTACAGCCCCAAGCTGTTCCCTTCCTTCAAAGCTTGCCAGGCGCTGTATTTCAACAGGACAATGCCCGCCCTCATATCGCTAGGACTGTTCAATCCTTCTTTGCAACGCGGCAGGTACAGCTTCTTCCTTGGCCTGCATATTCCCCGGATATGTCGCCGATTGAACATGTGTGGGATTTCGTTGGTCGGCGCCTTGCTCGTGATCCTCGTCCTGTTGCTTCTGCAGACGAACTTTGGGTGCGCATACAAACAATATGGAATGCTCTTCCTGAGGCAGACATTCAAAATTTGTTTGACTCCATGCCGCATCATGTAGCAGCACTTATTGCGGCGCTTGGTGGCTACACAAAATACTGATTCCGATATCTTGTTATTGTTTGTTTGCTTTGAACATTTAATCATTTATTTGTACCACTACCACTCAACTGTGTATTAAATTTCATTCAATTATGACGATTCCTTCATGGTGTTGCAATTTTCACAAACATGAGTTTTTATATATATATATATATGTATATATATCTTTTACGGCCTTGACCACCATGGTGCTGTTGCGCCATTGAAGATATATGTATATATATATATAATATTTCACTGTGAAAAGGACGGGGATATACTCAGTATTTGATGATGGCAACTAACTGGGTTGCATAATTTTGATAGTTATTTGCCAAATAAACACACCATCCATGCGTGAATTTACTTTAGTAGTTGGCATCGTTTTGCTATCTGGGTCAGGTGACTCAATTGTATAATAAATTCACTGAAGAATAAATAAATATTTTAAGACAATCCATCAAGAAATCTGCTGTCCTCAATCTTACACAGCTGGTATTGCTTAAGTAAATTCGCAAAAATAAAGTAAATAAAAATAAACAGCATGCTATCATGAGAAATTTTGGCAAAACAGCGAATAAATTTGTTCTTTTCTTTTTAATCAATTGATCCATCAAAAAAAAAAAAAAAAAAAAAAAAAAGTATGTTAGATTAAATAAATTTCTTGTTTATTACAGTTATTTCCAACAAGTAATAGAAAAAAAGATCTTTTTAAAGTCAATTCCTACTTTTCTTTCACTCTATTGCAGCAAGTCCTTTATAAATAATTTCATTCATTTTTTTAAGTTTATCTGGCGCCATCTATTGGTTGATATATGCAACTTAAATCTAAAAAAAACTAAAATTAATGAATTAAATTTAATTAATGAATTAATATTTGAAAAAACTGTATTAACATCCAGTGTCATCCACTACAAGTTCAAAAAAAAATGTATTTGAACTTGAGTGGATGAATAAAAAGTATTTTATGAACGATTGAAAATTTAAACAAGATATATATAGGGAGAGTGGGTGCTAATAGAAGGAATTGAATAAAGCGTTCTTCTACGGAAAAAATCTATCAATCTTATTTGTAGTTAATTTAAATTTACTTTACAATAAATCATTTAATAACTTTATAATAATAAATTATTGGAAAAAATTTTACCGATTTGTTTTCGCCTTTTCGTATTATCAAACTTAAAATCGATCAGGTAATTGAAAACTGGGTCTGGCTTTTCGCGAAACGTTTTCTTTTTAGTTAATTTATCTTTATAACATATTCTATGTTAAAAAACGCTTTCATTCAATATGCGGCAGGTAAAGTACTTGAAAACCAATTAAAATGCAACGTAATTCAATTAGTAATTCAGGTTTTCCTCATGTTTTGTATGAATCTCGAGCTCGAAGCTGAAATCATCGTGTATTGAAATAGCGGTTGTTCCAGAATCTTCCGCTAGCAATTCAACTGCGTTTTCAATACTCTCATTAATTTCCAAAAATGAGTCGGGATAATTATGAAAATATCGCATTTTTGAGATGAACATTAATTAGGGAATCATTCAGGAGTGGGTAAAATTATTAAATGTCTCATTTCGATGATGATTCATTTCTAATAAATTTTTCTTTTTTCTGTCAAAACGTTTTAACCGATCGTTTAAAAAATATTAATAAAATCTAACATTTCTTTAATAGAAACGAATTAGTAATAATAATTTTTTCAGAATAAAATTCAACACATCTTTGCGTAAAATAAATTGAAAAGATTATGCTATATACTATGCACTCATGATAGAGTAAAAATTTGACTCACAAACAATTTCCAATATGAGTCAGCATAATTTTTTTATTTTTGTTATTCGGTTTATTGCGATAAGAATTTAAGAAATAAATTTTAATTCCAAAATTTATGATACAGTTTTATATAAATATAGAGCGACAAATTATCATATTCATTTTAATGACATGAAAAAAAAAAATGACTGTAAGATATAAATTAAACCAATCATCATCATTATCAGAGGTGCAACAGCCCTATGATGAGCCAAGGCCGTCTACCTACTGGCAGATTTCGAGACACGAGATGTTTCTCTTTTTACGCGATAGGGTTGTCAGCTCTACTCCCAACGCTCTACAGTCATATTAGGCTAGGACCTAGTTTAAAATGAATTCCGAACCACTAAAAACATCCATGGCACAGCCGGGACTCGAACCCGAAACCTGTGTTTAAGAGTTTAGTATCTTGGGGAAGAAAGCTTGTGCTATAGGGTTAAGCTAAATTTGAATCAATTGTTAAAGTGTAAAATATCAATTAGAACCCTACTCGTGGCTCAGCGGTAGCGTACACCTCAGGCGGGCATTAGGGCAGAGGCTCAATCCGCTGGTGGTATTGCTGTAGACACTGTTTAAAAAAATGAGGAGACTTGATGACCTTTGTGATGTTCAGGATTCGGCCTCGTTAGTGAGACTGGCCTACGTGGTGGGAGTTTTCCTACTTTTCTCCCGTACGATACGCCATTGCGAGGAAGTTCCCCTAAAGGGCCTCCCGAAAGGCCCCGTCCTCTTTCTTGAGAGACTCGGAACCAAGTCAGAATTCTATCTACGGCTGCTTCATCGCAATAGAAGCTGCCCCCTCTCCCTCCATCCATCCATGAGTAGACTGACTACTCATGGGGCTTCCGTCCCGCGCTGCCTGGTACTGAGAATTAGTCACAACAAGAACAAAATATCAATCAGAATACCATGTCGTCAAAAGGATTAACTAATGCTTAGATGTAGCAATTTAAAGCAAGAAGTGTTTATATGAGAGGTCGACAAAATTTTTTGTTCTCCGACCCCTTCAAGGGTTCTGTTATAACATAATTATAACAGAGCAAGTAAAAAGAAGGCTCGTGTGAGTATTGTTATTTACTATGTACAATCAACACTCCCAGACGAAACAACCCAAAAGTGGGCCAAGGTCTTCTAAATTAGACGTTGCCAGACATGTCTGAGACCCAACTCCATCCGTTTTTGATAACCTTTTCTCTGACAGCCATATGAATATATATTGATAGTTATTGCCCAGCCTATAGAAATGGGTTTTTCCTGAAGGCAACTCCTTTTTATAACGAATATGATTGAAAGTGGTCATAAAACATGATTATGTGTACCATACTGATTGCTAATACTTTCCTGATAGAATATCATGATTATGCGGTGAAAGTATTTCGCTAAATGCCACATTACGAGCTGGCCCGTGATGTGTAAATGAAACAAAATATTGAAAATAAGTGTTAAAATGCCTTATTTTTGTATGACACTTTATCACTAACAAATATTTAATATAAATGAACCATTATAAGTTGCCCATTATTATATTATTACATCAAACCTTGGGGAGGAATGGATTCTTCATCTATGTCATAACTAATATCATTCTGGTTTTCGTTCGAAATCTTAGCCAACTCATTTGCAGTTTCATCATCTGTTAGAGATTTATTCGATTGCATTTTTCTTTTTTTGGGAGACCTGAAAAACTATCATCCCTACATCTCATATTCTTCTCCAATGACGCAACAGCCCCATGCTGGGCCAAGGCCGTCTACCTACTGACCGAATTCCGAAAAATTAGTTTTCTTTTTTACAGGGTAGGGTTATCAGCCATACGCCACACAATCACATTAGACCGGGACCTACGGTTTAAAGTTCATTCCGAACCACTACAAACATCCATGGCACCGCCTCAAAGGCTAAGACTTGACATAGACACAAGACTCGAACCCGAAACTTATAGCACTCGGCCATCAGGCCTCGTATTAAAATATTTTATTTGAATAAAAAAGCTATAAATTCGAAACCACATACCTTTACGACTTGTTTCTAACCTTTACACCATGCCAATACCAGAAGACACACCTAATATATGTAATCGATTGAAGATGACTTGGAGGAGCAGAGGAACAGCTTTTCCCGGTGCAATCGCTTGACAGGTTACTGAGACAACACTCTCCACCATTCGCTGGCGCATGATTGACTCTTTAGCGTTAACAACACATACCGCACTGGCGAGATATCGGCAGTGAAAGGGCTGAGGCTGAAACAGTTCTCAGCAGCATTTATCCAGCGAGGTCTGGGCCTTCCCTTTCTTCTGGTGGTAACCAGCTGAGCCAAAAAAGGTTTGTCTCCAAGTGCAGCTGTCACTTATACGTTACTTAATCGAATCGCAGCAGCTTAAATAACATGAGCAACATCTTGATTCTTTGAACATCCCATATAACTCTGTGTTGTCCCGACTGCGGGTTAATAAGGGTTGCTTGATGTGATGTGAGAACTTAAAATAGATTTCTTAATCCATAGATAACTTATTAGCAGAAGCTATGCTCTTCTGTATTTCAGGTTGGAGTGCACCTACCTCCTCGTGGTGCATTCCGGGCAACGTCTAGTACGGCAAAATGATCTACAAACATGGCCTTCAGTCTGGCTCTCTTCATCTAGATCAGGGATGGGCAAACTACGGCCCGCTGGCCAACTCCGGCTCACTGGAAGGTTCTATCCGGCCCGCGGATAGAATTTTAATTTGCCGGTCCAAGGCAAATTAAAAGAAATATATAGCAGTTGTTTTTAAATATGCGAAAGTTAGAGTTTTACAAACCATTATCGATAGTTAACCATTCCCAAATTTAATATCCACGCGCAGAAAATCAGTGCTATGAACCTTAGAAAGAATTATTTCAGAAGTAGACTGACAGATGAGCATTTACCCTCGTTTCTTAGAATAAGTACATCCGACTTCGAACCTCACTATAAGGAACTTTTAAAAATGAAATCGCAATTTTCTTCATCTCATTAACATATTTAAATTGTAATACTTGTATATTGTTTTTAAAATTTTAGAAACATTTATCTTGGCCCGCCAAACTTTTTTTTTTTCGATATTTGGCCCGCGGCCGAAAAAGTTTGCCCATCCCTGATCTAGATCTAAAAATATTGATGACTGTGTTAATTAGAAAGACCCTTAGGTGCTCCTTCTTTGAGGATGCTGCCGCTGGAAACAATCCCAAGCTGTGTTACCATCATATTCATGATATCCCTAAATGGCTTAGAGAAAAATCAGAGGCATTGCTACGACTTTTCTATGATCACGATTTTCTCCGCAAGCACCTTCACAGAATTAAACTGGCTCCTGACCCACTCTGTCTCCTGTGTGATGACCAGGAAGAAATGGATATACCTTGCTTTCTGTTCTGCACTGCCTCCTGTTTATTTATGGAAGCGTTATTGGATTGCCAGACTTAACTTGATGTATTAACTGATGCCATTCGTTTCTATCTTTTTCTTTGTATTTATTTTTATATCTGTTGCCCTGTAAACTTTTCATTAAAAACAAAAAAAAATATTTTAGGTAGAATTTACATTATTTGTACTGAACTCTGATCAAGTAAAGAAGAAATCTGAAATTGAATCAAATCGTAATCTAATATGTAAATTGAAAAATCTGTTTGTTTCAATTTTCATCTTAGAGCTTTCATACTTGACACGTATACATAGGCTATGCTCTACGTAAGACAGTTGGCTACTTTAAAATTTGGAGATTCGACTTCTCTCCCCCCCTCCTTATTTTCACCCCTTTATTCCTTAAATTTAATGAGAAAATTCGGATGCTTTTTTAGAATCAATTTTTATTATTGCATTGAAATGAAAATTTAAATCGAATTAATTTATTTCATTGCTTGAAATTTATTTTTTTTTTTCATTTTTTTGTTGTTGTTGGTTGATACTGAAGATGTTTTTTGTTTGCAAAATATTAATAAAAACAAATTCATTTATTATGAACGTTCTAATCATTAAAATTTGAAGTCTCTTTTATTTTTATTGCATCACTTCTTTTCAGATAAACCAGAGAAACACCGGATACTTCAGCTAATGTATAGTAAATAACATTACATTGACTAATGTTCAAAGAGACGAAAAGAAAATTTTCTTTATGAGTGATACTAGTATATCATTTTACCCCACTTGATTGGCCTCTGTAACTGCTTGCAAGTCCTTGCTGCATCTTGTCATTTAAGATGTAGGTAATCCAAGCTAACCGAATTAAATACTACCCATATAGCTGTATTTTTCTATCGAACCCCCAACAATGTTCCATCCCCGGAAGCGGAAGGAGGGGGGGTCGATATGGGTTCATCTTTGGCGACCGATCATTGCTTTATATATTAAAATGCTCTTCAAGTTGATTAATAAATCGGCTGGACTTTTTCCAACAAGGAAAACATACGTTTTTGTATAGGAATGTTGAGTCGGAAGTGACACCTTGAGGCACAAACACAACAAAAATGTGACATGAAAAAAAAAAAAAAACATTGTTTACTGACAACATCATTGCAAAATGATTCAATGTTTGCAATAAATGCTCAGAATTGCAACCATCTATAGTAATACATGCTTAGCAGAGTCGAAGGAGTAATTGGCGAGCACATCCAAAGAAATATTGCCAAACTTTTGGCGTAAAATTGAGTATTGTCTGTATCAGGGACAGAGACACTGCAATCTGAAGAAGCTTTACTTGCGGCATACTTCATGATATGTCCATTTTATTAAAAATATATATATAATTGCTAACTTGTTTGAAAGATTTTCAGAACATGATAAAATATTACAACAGGGATTATGATCCAGTTTCAGTTTAAAGTTTAGTTCACAAAGTATTTTATGCTTGTCAAAGTTTCAGTTCACAAAGTATTTTATGCTTGTCAAAGTTACAGTTCACAAAGTATTTTATGCTTGTCAAAGTTTCAGTTCACAAAGTATTTTATGCTTGTCAAAGTTTCAGTTCACAAAGTATTTTATGCTTATCAACTGCGTCAATGCCTTCTGATATAAATGGCATCGCCGCAACTCGAACCCGAAACCTATGGCCCCGAGCGGCAGTCACTCGGCCAGCGCGTTCCCTTCTTTTAGTCATTTCCCCTTAAATAAGTCCAAAAATTCCTATTCGTCCAGTATTTGCAATCTATTATATTTAAATTTTTTGCCATAACCTTAGTTAAATAACGATAAAATGACTTCTGTTGTCAATCATATATATATATATATATATTTATACAGTAGAACCTCTGTAAATCGAACTTCAAGGGAGACGCCAAATAATTCGAGTTATAGAGTTTTCGACTTATGGAGGATTTCGACTTACGCGGATTTTGTAAGGAAATATTCGATTTGTAGAGGTTTAGATTCTTAGTTAGGGTGGTAAAATAAATAAATATTCAAGTTACAGAGGTAATAAACATGTTTATTTGCGACTTAAAAATTATATTATGTACTACAATAAAAAAATCAAAATAATTCCGAAACAACCTTAAAATTAAAAATATTATGTATTAAAAAAAAATCAGTTATTATTATTATTTTTTTTTTTCTGCTTTAGACAATTCGATCGTTCTCTATCTATAGCATTATCTAAGCTATAAAGAGCAGAAAATTCTTTTTCTTCCGTGTTACTATTTCATAGAATTGGTTATTCTATTTACTGTATACTCATACATTGCTTTCTAAGAAACAATGACGTGCATTCTCGGCAAATCCTTAAGTCGGTAACTTATTTTTCTTCGGGTTATAGAGGTAATTAAGTTTCAAATGATTGAGTTGTAAAGGTTGTAAAATCAAACATTGCTAATATTCGAGATACAGAGGTCCAATTTTTTTTCGAGTTACGGAGGGAAAAAAACACCAAAATGGCTTGTGGGGATTGACTCATTATTTTGACTTATAAAGGGTTGAAATTTCGAGTAATGGAGGTTTTGGGGCTTGAAGGGAAGGGAACAAAAAAAAATTTCGAGTTGTGGAGGTTTTCCACTTAAAGAGGTTCTACTGTATGTATGTATGTATGTATGTATGTATGTATATGTATATATATATATAATAAATATATGAATTAAAAATATATGCGAAATATATATAAAAATTAAATATATATATATATATATTTTAATTTTATATATATTTCGCATATATTTTTAATTTTTATTAAAATTATTCAAAACTGTAGATGTTTTAAAAGGCAAATTGGCCGCTGTACATTTTTCTCATCAAGGGCATTACAACAACATCATACATTTGAAAAAAAAAATATTTGATAGATATTTATTTACTGTATCCCTCATGACATTGCAACCAATATGCATATTCAGTCTCTTCGTAAATATTTTAAATAAAAGGAATTCAAAATGCATCTGATAAACCAGAGAAAAAAATTATTCCAAAAAGTTATTACGATTCTTTGACATAATTTAATCTTAATGCAGGATATCCTCAAATATTTAGATCCATTATAATTGTCTAGGGCCAAAAAAATGTACAAAACATTTGACAAAAACATTTTTTATCACTAATAGAATGATTATAACGATAACTTTACGAGGTAATCAATTACTATGTGATTCCTATTTGTAGCTATTCAGATGGTTCTTAATGCCCCACTGCTTTCCAACATTTGTTATTTAAGTTAAATAATAGAAATTATAAAAACATGGAAGAACTTTTCCAACAAATTTTAAACCATCATCAATTTTAAAATCCCTAATAATTATCTCTAATTGATAAAGAATTCCTAAATTTCAAATCTAAGATATTTAAGATTCTAATTCCTTTCACAAAACAGTATTTAAGTGGAAGTGGGTTTTAATTCATGCGACTGCTATCAAATCACAAATCAAAAACAAATATTTAATCTAGAAAGACTTGTTTAAATACATATAAAAAGAAAAAAAATTAAAAAATAATTTATCTATTTTATTTATAACTCATGACATTTAAAAGTAAAAATATAGCATCCAACATTTTTTTTTTTTTTTTTTTTACATCGTGAGAAGATTAAAAATTTCAATTATTTCAACAGGAGCACTTTATATTACATGATGACGCAGTTCTTGTAAGAAGAAAACTGAAGTTCAACTAACTAATATTGATTTATGTAATGACATTTAAGATGATAACAGGAACACAATACACAATTCTGATATAATTCCCAACTACTAAAAACTTACCGCAATATATTTCCGCGCTCTGACCGTTGGTACCGAAAGCTTCAGGATGTTTGTTGGTGGTTCGGAATCCACGTTAAACTATAGATCCCGGTCTGTTTAGCCTAAAGTGTGCACAAAATGACCGACAAACAAAACTAAATCAAAGCAATACATTTCCGGTCAAAAACCCTTACACTTCGACATTCCCAGATCGACAGCAGCCAGACTATACCATGCCTGCAGGAAGCCAAAGTTCAGACTGAAACTAAATCGATTTTCATAGGATGTAGAAATCACGTGAACTATTACGTTTCACTGCTCTGCGGGGAAACAGGAGTTTCGGATGATTTGAGACGGGGGTTCTTCTCATTAGGAAACCACGTTATAAAAATATTTTAACAGTATGAAATTAATAACTGTTGCGTTTCAGTACATATATTGTTCGACTACTACACCACACCACATCGCCTAGAACTGAGTTGCCCCTTTACAGTTTGGGAATGATATGGATGAGAGAGAAGTCTTAATGGGCTCTGTGACGCTTTACGGTCATACGAGATCGGGACCTAAAATGGATTCCGAACCACTATAAACATCCATGGCACCACTGGTATTCGAACTCGTAACCTGTAGCACTCAGAGCCAGAGCGTTAGCCGCTCGGCCATTAGGCTCCCCATATACTGTTCAAATTAATCCATATAATATGGAATAATAATATCCATGTAATATAATCCATGAATTATACTTTAAAAAAACTTTGAAATTTAAGGATGCAGATTAGCCTGTTGAACAATTTTTTTTTTTTTTTTTCAAAAGCAGTTCGTTAAAAAATAATTCTGTAAAATCTCCACCAAAAAAAAAAAAAAAATTATTAAAAACTGTTTGATAGCAAAATAAGCATTCTACAAAAAAATAAACATAACAATTTTCATTCGATGGTAGGGATTGGATTTACTTAAAAACTAACAAAATGCATCACGCATTTTATTAAAAAAAAGTTGGAATGAAATTACACGTACGAATTGGAAACGCTTTTCAGAGTGCCAAATTAATAATTAACTGATTAAGATTTTCATCTCTATAGCAGATAACAAATCGTAGAGAAAACCTATCTTTCTTCTGCTTTCACTGTAGTTATTTAAATGCATATCTTTCTTCTGGTTTCCATTATCTTGAACTATAATTTTTTATGTATAATTATGATACGAAAAGCGCTTTTAGAATTGAAAAGCATTTTATTAATTTTTTGCTATGGGTATAAAAACAAAACAGAGTTCGTATATGGTTAACACTTTCTCTGCCGCTCTCGCGTCTGTATGTAATGTGGCTTCAACGGTAAAGAGCATCATTAAAAAATAATATAAATAAAACAGAGCAACACTAAAGACAACACTTCAACCATAGCGTGGTGTGAAGTGATGTCTCTGGCCAATCACGCGTTCGCGCGTGAAGAACTACGCCTCAATGTTTCGTCTCCATTTCAAAGGCAATGCATGTTAAGTGTGTTTACTAGTATTGACGTGGATTATCAGTTAGAAGCTACGTGTAAAGATATGTTGTTTCAAATTTATAGCTTTATAGCTAATATACAAAAAAAATCTTATGAGTTACAGAGACGATAGTATTTCCAACTGATGATATCTGTATGAATATTTTGACGTCAAATTTCACACAGATGTCAAGGACAGTGCCAACAACCTATAAAAGAGAAGAAAAAAAATTGAAATTCCATAAACCCCGGGAAAGTTAAATTGAAAATTGGTCTTACTTTTAAGACACAGTAGTATATTCAACTACGTGCTTGTTAAAGATAAAACGATACAAAAAATGTTATTTTGTTTATACTCGTATAACTCTAATCATTTTGTATGAAATATATTTAATAAAGTTCATTATAGTTTTTTAATTATTTTGGCGGGAAAATATTACACAAAGTAGTTTATTAAGAGAATACAAATGCCAACTATTTAGGAAAATTAAATTTACATTGATTGACAGCTAAAAAAGATACATTTCTTTTGAAAGTTGTTGCAAGATGGTGGACCTTTTTCTCCCTTTCGCGCCAATAGCAGGGAGTATTAATCGCCAACAGTACAGATTGTTGCCAATACTCGCCAAACTATCAACGCATATGTTAAATTAGAAGGTAAACGTGAGGAGTATGTTTACCCATATGTTTACAACATACCTTTACCCAACCCCGATGCTCGCTCCATTATATATCATTACTCTATAGTTCAACTGTTCTTTGCGACTACAGTGCAGATTATTCATCACAATCTTTTTAGCTGCTTTAATACTTCAGCATCCTAGAAATATTTTAGGGAAAGAACTGACACTCCCAAAAGTTGTCAATTTTTATTCAATTCCTTCTATTAGCTCACACTCTCCCTATATATATTTTGTTCAAATTTTCAATCGTTCATAAAATACTTCTTATTCATCCACTCAAGTTCAAATACATTTTTTTTTTTTTGAGCTTGTAGTGGATGACACTGGATGTTAATAACAGTTTTTTTAAACATTAATTCATTCATTAAATTTAAGTAATTAATTTTAGTTTTTTTTAGATTTAAGTTGCATATAGACGGCTACCAATAGATGGCGCCACATAAACTTAAAAAAAAATGAATTAAAATTATTTATAAAGGACTTTCTGCAATATTGTAAAAAAAAAAGTAGGAATTGACTTTAAAAACTTTTTTTTTATATTACTTATTTTTTATTAATAAGAAACTTGTTTTTACAGCACTTTAAAAATTTTTACGATAGTGTTTTTAGATGATTTCTTCCTGTCTCTCTTTAATTTTAGTCTTCTTTTGTTGTTTTGACTCCCTTTTGTATGTTTTATATTTATTGTTGTTTCTTATCCCACTTGGTCGAGTCGATAGCAACATTTTAGACCAAATAACCGTGCGGTCTCATGGAAAGGGGTAATTGCTGTTGTCATGGAGCACCCATAGACAGAAGTCTGATTTAGATCCGCGTCGCTGAAAAGGAGGGCAGTACCTTCCGGGAGGACATTTTAGGGGGAACTGCCTCGCATTTGCGTATTGTATGGTAAGAAACCCGGAAAACTCTCACCAGGTAATCCGACTCACGAGGCAAGATGCTGAACATCACAAACACCCTCGAGTGTCCTCGTTTTTGGAAACAAGTGTCTACAACAAAGCCGCCGGCGGATTGAACCTCCGCCCTCGTGCTCACCAGCGGCACACGTTACCACAGAGCCACGAGTCTGGCGTTTTTACATTTTGTCTTCGCTTTGTTTGTTACTTTGTGGTGCACGAGATATTTTTAAAAATTTTTAATTTTAGTTATTTATTTATTTGCAAATTTTAATAAAACGAAACAAAAGAAGAAGCGAAGATCTAAAATTTGAGGTTGTATGATTATTTGTGTTATATTATTATTTTACTAAAAAAAATAACCATCTCTAATAGGATAAACATCGAATGAAACGTGTTCTTAGTCTAAAAATTATGAAACTGTTTAAAATTAACAGAACACAATACATTAAAAATAACGAATTGAATTAAATTAATTAAGTAAAATACATTTTAAAAGTTTTAGTTTAATTATTTTAAATTTCTCGTCTATAAACAGAAATTGTTTCGATAAAAACTAAATAGCTTAGATATCGAACCATCCAATGGAATTTGAAAAAAAAGTATTAATATCTTTATACACTGAAGTGACAAAAGTCATGGGATAGCAATATGCAAATTTTCAGATGGCAGTAGCATCGCGTAGAACAGGTATAAATGCGCAGTGCTTTCATTTCTGTTCAACTTATTCATGTGAAGAGGTTTTGACGTGATGATGACCGCACGACGGGAATTAACAGACTTTGAACGCGGAATGTTAGTTGGAGCTAGACGCATGGGTCATGACATTTCGGAAATCGTTAGGGAATTCAACATTCCCAGATCCACTGTGTCAAGAGTATGAAATTTCAGGCATAACATCCCACCATGGACATCGCAGTGGTCGACCGCCTGCACTTAACGACCGAGACCGGCGACGTCTGCAAAGAGTCGTAAATTCTAACAGACAAGCAACACTGCGTCAAATAACCGCAGAAATCAACGTGGGACGTACAAGGGACTTGTCTGTTAGAACTGTGCGGAGAAATTTGGTTTTCTTGGGCTATTCCAGCAGAAGATCGACTCGAGTGCCTTTACTGACAGAATGACATCGCTTGCAGTGACTCTCGTGGGCACGTGAGCATATCGGTTGGTCCCTAGATGAATGGAAAACCGTGGCCTGGTCCGATGAGTCACGATTTCAGTTGGTAAGAGCTGATGGTAGGGTTCGAGTGTGGCACAGACCCCACGAAGCCATGGACCCAAACTGTCAGCAAGGCACCGTTCAAGCTGGTGGTGGCTCCGTAATGGTGTGGGCTGTTTTTTTCACGGCGTGGACTTGGTCCTCTGGTGCGACTGGACCGAACATTGACTGGAAATGCTTATGTTCAGCTACTTGGAGATCACTTGCAGCCATTCATGGACTTCATGTACCCAAACAACGATGGGATTTTTATGGATGACAATGCGCCATGTCACCGGGCCTCAACTGTTCGCGATTGGTTTGGAGAACATTCTGGACAATTCCAACGAATGATCTGGCCACCTAGATCGCCCGACATGAATCCCATCGAACATTTATGGGACATCATCGAGAGGCCTGTTCGTGCCCAAAATCCTGCACCATCAACGCTTTCACAATTATGGACGTCTATCGAGACAGCATGGCTCAATATTCCTGCAGAAGACTTCCAACGACTTGTTGAGTCCATGCCACGTCGAGTTGCTGCACTTCGCCGGGCGAAAGGAGGGCCGACACGATATTAAGAGGTATCCCATGACTTTTGTCACTTCAGTGTATATAACTTTGTTAATAAAGGATATTTAATAACATTGTTTCTTTTGTCCCAGCAAGGAAGGACATTGCAGAATTCTTTCAAAGCAATTGTATTGTTTATTTAAACATTAGAATAGATAGTATGTTTTCCATAATAAATAAAGAAGTATAGAAATACGATATATATTTTTTAAATGATTTATAGTTTAAAGAGGATCTTTAGTTTAATACAATTGATAGTTTAATGTGATTTGTAGCCTAAATATGATTTATAGTTTACGTTTTTTAAACTAGTAGTATGGCAAGCCGATGTATTGCAATTAATTTTTACAGATTGTAACCAAAACCACCCTATTGAAAAAAAACCGTCAAATATAATTCGTCATGATATGAAAAAGTAAACTGATTTTTTAATGATTGTGTCTAAAAAGTAAATAAAAAATTTTTTTAAATAATATTTTTCCATAGCTTCGTTTGAAAGTTAATTTAATATACTTTGTTAAGAAGTTGGGTACGAACGTTTTGAAGATGCGAAAGAAAATTTGAAATAACAATCTTAGAAGCATTGGAATTTTGTAATTCTACGACGATTCATAAAAAAAAAAGTGATTCTTTGGTTTAAACTCTTTCTGATGATGCAAGACCCGCGCCTTCAACCTGATCCTTTGCAAAATTCCCAGGATATAAATATGCTTGAATCCAGTCAACCTGTACTAACTCCAGTGACTTATTAGCCTAGTGACCAATACATCCTAAGCAAAGTGGATGGAATCCGAGCCTTACACGTCAAACAATAGTATCAAAGGATAACAGCAAGCAGCAGAAGTGAACCATTGATTAAGATGGCTTTTCGTTACCACCAGAATGGCACACCTACAAACAATAATAATTTAAATAGCAATAATAATTTAAATAATATTTCTAGCAGCAACGATAGTAGCAAATCTGACCGGGAGATGGTAGCACCAGACAGAAGCACTATTACCCAAAAGTTAAAAATTCCGCCAATCTTTTTTAAAGCTAGAAATGTCTCCAAATTCTTGGATCAGAAGTTGATTGCCTCCGCGCACAATTCCCAGGCGAATTCATGCATATTAACGTTGATACTGAGAAAAAATTTTTGACATTTCGAAAACTTTATGGATGCCACAGGGCTCGAGTACAAGAGCTTCATGCTCAGCAATGAGAGACCCATTAAGGTTAGCGGTCTTCCGGGTTACAGTCCCGAAAAAGATGTTGCAATGGTCCTACAAAGATTTGGTTTTCAGGTTCATAAAATAAGTAAGTTCAGAAATTTTCAATCGAAAGAATCGATGCCTCTTTACTACGTAAATATTGTATTGGTTCGGTAAGAAAGTTCTTGAATGCCATGCTTTTAAATGGTGGAAACTGAAAGAACTTTCGACGACACAATACACAGTTTAAAAGTTGGTGAACCTCATTGGTCTCAGTCGAAAAATATAGCAACCATAAATATTGCAAATATATAGATTGCACCACAATATTGCAAAAATATAGCAACAATTTTTAGCACTTGATGGAATATCTTATCCCAGGACTCAGCAAATTTTTTTTAGGTGCCTAGTTTTTTTTTTTTTTTTTTTTTTTTTAGTTCAGAAGTATGCTAAAAGGCACCCAAATGTGTAAAATGTGCTGAGCAGTATTTCTCCAAGGTCCAAAATTCTTACTGCTAGCAATGCTGGAAAATAAAATCCCAGTAATAACATTAATCATTATTGACGATCCTGGGTAAACCGATTTTTTTATTCTTAAAGTTAAAGAAATTTTCAGCATTTTTTACTTTATTTTTACTCAAATTCTACTTCGCGCAATCGAGCTATCGTTGGAGGGTTGCAATTCGCAAACCCGTTACTTGGCCCAATTTGGCGAAAACAATTTTGACACTAAAACACAACGGACCCTATTTTGCGACTTTACCATACGAAGATTATTTTGTGTTTAAAACCCGTAGTTAACTATAAAAAGAAAATTGAAAGCATATTTTTTTAACAATTATTCATAACTATTTTGTTTTTATTGATATATAATGAGTAAGTTTCATTTACCTTTTGTTTTGAACTAGTTTCATTATGAAAAGCAACGATATCAAAACAATTTTTTGCAGTAAAACAAAGGTATTTTCATGGGTTTCTCTAGCTTGTTCATACTTAACAGAAATAAAACATAGTATAATGTATAAACAAAACACAAAAGGAATTACAGACCGAAGTACAATTTTATTCTTTGATTTAATTAAACAATAACTTATCTTAGTTGCACTGAATTTAAAGTTATTCTTAAATGTCATTAAGAAAAATAGATGAAGTATTTAAAGATGCCTCTTCGGTTCCATAACCAAGTTATCAGCAAGTTCAATTGTTCAATTTTGTATTTCATAATTAACAAATACTTCTCCAATTATTTTTTTTTTTTTGCTTCATTCAGCAACAGATGGGATGCTTCATGTTCCTCCTCACTGGAAGATAGCTTCTCACCAAATTGTGTTTTGCCTCCCCCACCCCCCACCCCTGATTTGAATATAGTAAAAACAAGTAATATATATATATATATATAAAAAAAATTAAAGTCAATTCCTTCTTTTTTTTTCCTCACTATATTGCAGGATGTCCTTTATAAATAATTTTCATTCATTTTTTTAAGTTTATCTGGCACCATCTATTGGTAGATACATGCAACTTAAATCTAAAAAAAAACTAAAATTAATTAATGAATTAATATTTGAAAAAAACTGTATTAACATCCAGTGTCATCCACTACAAGTTCAAGCAAAAATGCATTTAAACTTGAGTGGATGAATAAAATGTATTTTATTAACGATTGAAAATTTGAACAAGATATATATAGGGAGAGTGTGAGCTAATAGAAGGAATTTAAAAATCCAGGTCAACTTTCAAAGAACTAAACTATAAAAATTTGGCTAAAAGCAAATACTCATCAGTGATAATAACAAAAAAGGTTTTAATAAGAGATATCATTCAAAAAATGCTGTGGTGTCCTGAAAAGCATACAGGTTAAAATATATCGGTGATCTGTTTTGCAGTCATTGCTTTCCGAAACATGGAGACTCTTTAACAATAAGATAGCAAACGCAAGAGCATCATATTGACAATTAGGCTGCCATACAATATGGAAAATAAAGGATAGTAACCTCTGAAAAATCTTCATAAGGAATTACTTACCACTTCAACTATTGATGTTTTGTTTGTGGCATACATAAGTGTAACACGACATATAAACATAAAATCTTGAAAATCCATAAAAGTATGATTTTTAAAAAAAGGCAGCCTGCATCTTCTGCCTTACTCAATCTTTATGCCGAATGACTTAAGAATTTTTAACATAGTTATTCATGTTTAAAAATTTATTCAAAAGAAATGCAGCTAAATATCAACAAGGCAGAACTACTTTTTACATGACTCAAAAACAAGAAATACCAATTTAAAAGTAGGATATTTTGTAGAAATTTCATGAATTTCTCTCCAATTCTTAAAAATTGGAAAAAACTGTCATTTTATTAGAAAACTGCAGAAAATTGAAAACAATGACAAGAATTAGTATTAAGGAAATTAAAAATGAAAACAGGAAAAAATGTTATAAAAAAGGAATTTGACACATTTCTCGATATATATGATACATTTCTTGTCTAACAAAGATCAATAAATAACAAATTGCACATATTTTAATATAAAAAGTATTTATTTATCAATATTTAAAATTTATGGACAAAAAAAAACAATCACATTAGCTTTTTTTTTTCTTAAATGATTCATTTTTTCTTCTTCTGAATTTTATTATTATTTAGAAATGCAGTGAAACAAACAATCCAATTTTGATATTTTTAACTAACAACACAATGTTTAACAACAGTTTTAAGACATGCACAAAACCCTACTACATTTATACATTGAAAATAATAAAGACACCTAATTTAAACAACAACATTTAATGAAGATGACTAAAAGAAAGCAAATAGTCACAAATGGAACCTAGATAGTATCACAGATAAATCAATACATTGTTATTGAATAACAGCATCATTCATTCAGAAGGTTTAGAGATGAGCAACTACCTGACACACAAAAGAGTATTATACCTTTACAACAATTACAACCAGAATGTTGGGCCCATTGGCAAATTTGCACAGACTACAAATAAAACTTAACTTGAAGTTCCATACAATTAAAATAATAATAATAAAAATTTAAAATTACTTTTAGTTTTCATTATTAGTAATACAAAGGTAATTTCTAAACAATTGGACGGGCCATCCCTTTTTCAGTGAGAATTTCATGAATGTACACATCTTTATCTGGAATACTAGTATCTATTAAAGTTAATTCGAGTTCCAAGAACGAAAAGTCTGCTTCTTTCACCAGTTTCTTATTTTGGATAATAGAAACGAATTTCTTTTCATTTATCATACTTTTAAATTGAACACAATGCTCGGGTCCCAATCTATCTGCAGGGGCACAACACCTGGAAAGCAAGATACACATCTATAGAAAACACAGTTATTTTATCAACAATATTTTAGAACAATGAATGTTAATTGCTTTCATATCCTTACAGAACAAGATTATTTCCTAAGATATTGTACAGTAACCTCTCTTTAATAAGACATTAAACAGTTTAGTAAATTCTATAATCAGACAACAGTCGAATCTTTGCTTTCATATGGATTTGGGCATTTGTTGACCTTGAAAATAAGATGATGGCATAATGCTGCTCGCATTCGTCAGATATACATTGTCTACATGGATTCAGAACATGCATAAATGCCTTCAATGCAATTTTTATTTTTATCTTTAATATATATCTTAAAACTATACTGACATTCGATAATCTGGCACATCCATGGTCCTAAATGTGCTGGGTTAAAGAGAGGCTATTGTATGTTGTTGCACTGGCTAAGCAAGCTTTCCAACTTGTCATTTGTGTGGCCTGGATAAAATGACTGAAAAGTGCTTAAGAGCAATGTTTTCTCCTTTTGAATTTCTTGGCTAACTATGATTAGAATGAAAATTTATTATGCTGAAAACTTATTCGACTAATAAGAAATCATGAAAAGCTTGAACTCTATACATGCAAAAAAAAAAAAAAAAAAAAACTATGCTAATTAATTTTAATTTATACTTCATATTATGCATTTCAATAATAGTTATACAATGTTTCTTATTTTTTCTACTATACATGTCCCTGAAACTATCATACACTCCAGATTTTTACTCAAGAAGAAATAAAATTTATTTTTTTAAAAAAGTTATACTTTTTTTTAAAATGTATACAATGTTTGCCATGTTTCATTTCCTCTAATATCTTTTCATTTTGTTAGCTACATCCACAGCTGAAAACATGAAATATTTTCTTTGAAGTTGAATGCTATAAATTGTTTATTTAAATGCAATTTTAAAAGTAAATCTAACTAGATCTGTTAAATGTTATAATCACATTTAAAAAAAGTGGCAGCAAAAAGAAGGACATCCTAATGAAATTATGTCAAAAAGTACAAGTCCCCAAAAGAATTGAAAAATGTAAAATGAAAGAACATAAGAGATTTGATGGCTGAAAATGGTTTATTTTGCGATTCAATACTATGCAGAAAAGAAAAATTCTCACATGCTTTCAAAATTTAACTGTACATGTTATCACGTTACAAATATTATCACATGTTAAAATGTTACATCTGAAATAACAAATAATTATAAATTGAAAATGATACATTAGAAATATTTAATCAATGTTGAAAAGCTTGAACAATTATTATTTTCAAATATAAATATTGAAATAAAAAATTTATTTGACATGAAATAAATTTACAAAAATACCTGATAGTGATGCTTTGATAGCTTGACATGGTAGATTTCTAAACTGATTATATAATTTCTGGAGATTTTGAAGAGTTACAGAGTTGAAATCCCCAAAATCTACATAATACACAGCAGCCTTATGATTAAGGGAAGAAAAAAAATATATATATATATTTTAAAACAAAACAATTTGAGTGTTACTTTAAATACATAACACAATAATAAATTTTAAATATGTAATGATATTATTATTCACCATAACTGGTTCTGACGTGTTAAATGACACCAATCGAACTCTATACCATGACTCATCGGAATGTAAAGCAGCATAAAAATGATTTGCCTTTAATAAACTTGGATGCATTTCTATCAAGTTATCCTAAAAACAAAATATACTGTCAATCAATACATATTTCTATATTACTTAAATTAAACCACATAAAAAATTGCTTGTAACATATACAATATATTTTTTTCTTGAATTTTTTTTCTACCTTGTGATGTATATATTATTGATAATTTTAAATTTAATAAACACTCAATACCTAAGCACTTTTTACTAACTTTGAAAATCTCTTTTAATTTACAGTAATTAATGAATTCATAATCAAGTGAATAACAGTTACTTCTCTTTAATCCTATGTTCAACACATTCTATAATCCAGCAGAAATCGAACCTTCGCTCTTGTATTTTTTTCATATAGATTAAGGTATTTGCCGACTGATGGCGACACAATGCAGTTTGCATTCATTAGATATTCATTTCCTCTATAAAGGTTCAGAATGTGAATAAATCCATTAAATTTGTGCATGTTTTAATCATTTAAAATTTCACCTAGAGAGGTTTATCTTTGATGTTCCCCTTAAAACTACTATATTGAGACTTAGCAGATTAAAGAGGTTACTGCATTTATGAAGATATTTTATTTTTGACAAATTAATTAATCTTACAAACAGGAAAATATTAATTTTAAGATTTGAGTTAAAATTTTTTTTTTGTTCATTAATTCACAAGTGCCATTTTAGAAGAGAAGAACATGAAGAAAATTTCTTACCTCCACGGAATAAAACTGTTGCATTTGGTTCATCAATTTATTCATTTCAGAAGCAGATTTTAATGGCTGAACCTAATCAGTATAAAGAAATGAAATATTGACATTACAATACAAAAATAATAAGAATAACAATATAAATATATATATATATATATATATATATATATATATATATAGAGAGAGAGAGAGAGAGAGAGAGAGAGATATATAATCTATCCTTATATATAAGGTTTTTAGTTATTGAATTAAATAAGTAATATGTTTTAATTCTGCAGCAGCCTCTTAATCTAAGCCAAAATTATGGGAAAAAAGAACGCTATAAGTTAATATGAATTCTGAAATAAATAGAATTAAGAGTATTAACAAATGCCATATTAAACACACAAATCTAATGTGAATTCTTTATCCTCAAAATTAAGAAATAGAGAAAAACAGAAAAATTCAGAAATTTAACAGCAAAACAATAGAAAACTGTTACAAAAATTTAACATTTTTCCTATTTATCATACAGAAACGAAACAAAATCAACAAATCTAACATGTAAATTTAATAATGAATTAATTTTACCAACTTAAAAACAAATACATCACATCAATGAATTTCATAATGAGCTAATTTCTTTTGAGGTCTGTATTTATCTGTTAAGACTTAATTATATGCAATAACAATTCAACAATAGCAACATAGTGTTCAGTAAGCAATTTGTTTTTATTTGTTTCAACTATAAATGTAATGAATGGGTACGTTTGTATCAAAAACCTGATTTCTGCCTTGTGCATGAAAATAAGCATGTTAACCCCAAATCTAATACCAATGAAATCTTAAAAATAGATTATAAGTACCACAGAAAATTAACCATTAATAATAAGTTTTTTTAAATAAACAATTAACTATTTCATCACAAATCTAATATCCTTTCTTAATATATATATATATATATATCAAACACATACTTTTCAAAATCTTTTTAATATATACAAATGAAACATAAAACAAAAAATATGGCTTACAAGTTATATGCACATATAACATTTTTAAAAATGTTGTAGCATTCAAATTTCTAAATATGTGAAAAGTACAAGAATTAATTCTTTTTCAATAATTTTAACATTTTTAATTAATTTCTAATTTTTTTTTTTATAAAAATTGTAAAAAATGAAAATCATAATATACTATTAAGAATAAGATATGTATAAATCATAGGAAACTATAAAAATATTCATTTTATGGAAGTTGAAATCTTTTATTTCTCTGTTATGGAATTTTTTTTTTTTTTTTTTTTGTTATGGAATCTGTTTTCATACTCTCATTCATATAATTTTTATTACATAGAAAAATCTGATAAAAAAGGGATTGAAATAAATTAAAATGCTCCAACATTACATATCCCATATATCTAAAAGAAAAATATTTTTAAAATTAAAGTTTGCAATTATAATTGCATAAACAATAGGAAAAGCTTATATCATAAAAAAAAAAAGCAATTTTACCACAAAATTGTGTGGTGTTGCAGCCATTGTCACAAAAACATCAAACATTTCTCCCTCTTTAGGTACTCCTGGAGGACTAATAGGAATAGGAGAAGCATCTTCATAAGCATCAGGACTTTTTACAGCATCAGGAGTAGGCAACCATTCAAAATCACTAAAGTTGTTTAAAAATAAAATAAACCCTTTCTTGCAAATAAAAAGTAAAAATTTTTAAATTCACAGATGAATAAATTTAGAAAATAAATTACAAATGATAAGATATTTGCATGAACATTCTCTCTATATTTTTCGATTGTTTGAAAACAACTATTAAAACATAAATTGCATTTCTGCACAATTCATCACATTATTTATAGAAAATAACATGTGTTATATACATTTCAAAAACTGTCTGTAATATATTGTATAAATTGAAGAAGATTTCTTTGTATTTTAATTTTATATAACTTTTTTATCTTTTGAGCTTTAATAGATAATAATACTACATCTCACGGTAAAAACAACTTAAAAAGAATTTAAATAAAAATATCCATAGTTCTCTGTGTATTAGAGAAAAAAGACCCCAATTAAATTGTGTATTAACCATCTTCATTGGTGCAACAGCCCCCCATGGTGGGCCAAGGAAGTCTGCCAATTGTCAGGTTTCTAGACAGGAGTGGTTTTTTTTACGGGATAGGGTTAGCCCAATGCTCTACAGTCAAATTAAGACTGGGACCTACAGTTTAAAGTGGATTCCAAACCACTACAAACATCCAAGCCACAGCTGGCACTCGAACCCGAAACAGGTCCCTACATTAACCTTAAAAGCAATTTAAATTTTAAACAGAATCTCAACAATATGCGAAACAATTACCAAGTTAACTAACTGTAGAATGTATCCAATTTTATTTTTATATTAAAAAAAAAAAATTTTAATCTATAATCAGTGTCTAAATGCAATTCAAATATGGTTATGGTAATGATGATACATAGAAAGACGTTTCCGAAAAAATAATTAGCAGCACATGAAAAGCTTTTTTTACTTTTTAGTAGATAAACAAATTTGAACTAGAGTCTAACCATGGCTTGTGTGGAATAATAAAGCTTCCTGTTTAATGACAGAAACCACAAGTGATTAGGGCTGTCCGTCCGACACAAAGCTACTTTGAAAGAAAAAGTATAGTAGTTAATTAGAATTTTTTCACGTAATTTTTCTTATACTATCACATAATTTAAAATTTTAATTAGTAAAATTATTTTTATTGCAATTAAAATTCCTTTTAAAATTTCATCTATTTCCTCCCCGTGATGCTGCTCTTTTTTTAATCCATCAAACTCGGCTGTTTATCAGCTTTCCACACAATCAGTGGGAAAACTACATGTGTATGTATTCAGTAATAAATTAAACAGAATGAATTATGAAATTAAATGTAATTGAACTGCATAAAGACAAAAACATCAAAAAATTAATGTTGATTTAATCTTTTTCTTTGTATGCACATCTTTTGAAATTATATTACCATATGATGGCATTCAACACAGAACATTTTTATGATTTGTATTAGATATTGAATAAAAACAGTTATTTTTTAATAGCTGTCTAAACCAAGTAAAACTGTATTATATTACGGTAAGTGATTAAAAAGACTAATATATGTATGCATATACATATATATATATATATATATATATATAGATGAAAACTAAAAATCAAATAATAAGGTGCATTATTTTATTTTTCTACTCTTTCTTTCATCCTTTAATATCCTCAATTTTTCATTGTAATATTCAGTAATATTTAAGCTGTGTTATAATTTTAAATTGATAGGTTCTTTTTTTTTTTCTTTTATCATTTTAGTTTTGAAATAAAGTGGACATAACAGTTATTTCCAGGTGTGCTGCATTCAAATGTGATAGTGGTTTATTATAATATATTGCAAATTCAAGTTTTTTTTTTTATTTTGGTTTTAAATCTTCTGCTTTACATAAAAAAAAGATATTTGAAAAAAGAAAATATAGAGGAATTAAATAAAAAGAAAATACAGTATTGGAGCTATCTTCCTTTAATATTTCATAAATTTAAAAAAGATTTTTTTTTTTTTTTTTTTTTTACTTTTTCATTATATGCAAACAACAACATAATTTAAAAACATAAGCCTCTGTTTAAAATAGAGACATAAAATATAAACAACATCTAAATAAAAGAATATGTGTTGTAATATTTCCTTGCAAGTATAAAAAACTCATAAATTTCTAAATCTGAATAGAAAATTATTCATAATGAACCTACTCATTGGCAGAATTAGAGACACTCATTTTTCTAAATGGATTTGTCACACTGTCTTCAACAGGAGTTGGTATTTTCGGCACAAAATTGGTAATGGAACTTTTGGATGCATGAGCCAATTTATTAAATTGTAAATTCAAGTGTGTAGGATGCTTTGAAGAAGCTGTTGTTTCTGATGCAGTAACATTTCTAAAATTTAAAATATAACTTATTTAAATAAAAATATAGAGGAACAGAATATCGGAAATATAGAGAATTAACAAATTCAGCGACAAAATTAAAATGCACAGAATAATACTACATAAAAATTAATTTTTTATTATTTCTTACCTGTAATTTTTTTTTATATAAAACAAAATGATAAAGAAAATATTAAAAATTATAATATTATTATTTGGCTTTAAATATTAAAAAATTAAATAAAATTAACACTTTAAAAAGTAAATTTTATAAAAAATTTTCGTTTACCATCATTCGTTAAAAATTGAATAAATAAAATGAAATATATAAATAAAGCCTTTTTTGTAATCAGATCATATCTATTAACTTTACATTTAAAAGTAATATTATTTGCACTCTGATACAGTTTGATCATGAATGCATGGAATAGTAATCATCTGGTTTAATGGTGGAAACGGACAAATCGATTGCTTTCTCAGGATTCTGGTATGATGGACACTGCACAAGGTTTAAAAGAAAAAAAGTATTAGTTGGTGCAGAATATTTTCATTTAATTTTTTTTTTATCATATAATCTAAAATTTGAATTAATAATTAAAATTGTTTTTATTGGATTCCCATTAAACATTAGTAAATTCCTCTTCTATGATGCCGCTTTTTCTGAATCAGTCTGACTTGGTGGTTTGCCAATATTCCATGCAATTAAACGTCAGACTATACATATTTCACATTTCATTTCATTAAAAAACTATCATTATCAAAGTGTGTGAAAAGGAAAGAAAACATTACAATGAAACTGTTACTATTGTGATAGTACTTTGCTGTTACGATTACTCATATAAGATTGGATTTGTGGTCTTTTGTTTTCCTCCATTACAAACTCGAAATCTGAATGTCTAGCAACAAATGTAAACATATTAAGCAGAATGTAAAGATATGTTAATTATATTAAAAATATGTCAATCAATTCTTCAAATATGTAAAATCTATTAAAGATATTGAATTTAAAAAATTTTAATCAGATAATTTAACAGTTAATGAAAAAATTCTAAAATATTTTTTTTAAAATTATATACTCACAAAAATAAATCCGACCTATTTGCAAGATTTTCGTTAACTGATATGATGAATGAATCCTCTTTAGTGTAAATTCGTTTATGTAAATTAACTTTAGCCACAGAGTTAATAGTAGCTTCTTCTATAACCTAAACAAATTTAGAACATATTAATACAATAAAGTTAATAATTTTTACAAATACAAGTATTTCCAAACAAATTATTATGCATCAATATAATGTATTATTCACATACAGAATGCTTTTAATTCACACTACTCAAAATCATCTATAGCTCAATGAAATAACCAAACTTAATTATGGTGGGTTTAATGATGCCATAAGAAAAAATGTCACTGATGGAGGAAATTAGACACTGTGCAATGTAAAAAAGGATTTAATTGTAAAGGACAAAGATTATGTTGTGATAATTTTTTTTATGAACCATACCTTGCACAACTGTTTATAAGTCTGAATGTAATATGTCACAAGGAGTGTTTATCATAGTTTATGTGTTGTAGTTTAAGGTAGTCAAGTTTGGAACCCATCAAGGTTGCTTGGACTTTAAGCAACCCCTGCTCTTAGAAGTCGCATGGTGAGTATTATCCAGAGAATGTGGTGGTCACGCAACTAGAAAACTGTCCCAGAATAATTTTGCTTGTGAAGTGATGCCTTGATAGGTGCTGTACCCACTAATAGTGCAAAAAGATAATTTGATGCAAATATAATTTTTGTTGAATCGTGGCATACTGGGATATGTAGTAATGATAGAAGATATTGTCCTGTTGAAGGAAAAAAAATTACAACAATGAATTTTGCAATGAAGCCCCCCAAACAACAATTTTGATGAATACAACAGTATAATTTCTTTATTTGCATGAAGTTGTTTCAATGCTGAAATTCTGCAATTGGAAATGCAATCTCAGTCCTATTCAGACAAAAGTAGATCACACTTCCCAAACAATCTTTATTCCGGCAAGATACAACTGAGCAGATGTCAATAGTTGTGTTATTTTTGTATGCCACTTATCTTATACGGATAGTAATGCAAAACTCTATACAAGACTTTCAATACCATCTTAATATTCATGATACTCTCTAGGAACTACTATTACTAGTAAAGTTGCTTGTGTGCTTTGTCTGCAATTATTTGTTCTCACAAGTTTTCCCCCTACTACTCCAAATTGTTAGTAGGCCTGTTTTCCAAATTTCTTCAAAGCAGTAACTGACAAAGGACCTTTTTACAGAGTTTACGAAGATATCTATAAAACACATAATATGCACAATGGTTTTGCAAAGATGTTTATGGAGCTGAACAGGTCCTTAGAGTGCTTTTTAAAGCTTTTGTCGACTGTTGTTGTACACATGACTTTTGCATTTTGAATTCCTATCTGCACTTTATGCAAATTCTCCACTATGTAAACTACAACAGGCATCATTTGCCTCATAGACAACATTTGGAACATCACATTTTAATAAAATCCTTACATGTTGCCACTAATGCTTTAACAAAGTTTAATGCCAAAATTGAACTATAGATGAATCTGAATAGTTTAATTTTATCTAAAAACATCTCATGATATAAACTAACATATTTTTTCTGAAATTTATCAATAAGATACAACAATATATTAAAATAAAATAATAGTGAACACTGATTTTTTTTATTTTTTTGCAATATCCAAAATCTTTAGAAACACAACTGACAAATAATAAGACACTAAAATATCTCCAGAAAAAATCATGCTTTTTTTTCAATACATACCCTCACAATAAGTTCCTCATTAAAGGGTGCTAATTTTTGAAGCTTTAAAGTTGCAGCATCAGTCCATTTACAACTTGGAGATGGCAATGCTTCAAATAGTTCACATTTAATGGCCTGGTTAAAAAAAGGAATTTTTAAGCTTTAAAAAACTACTTGATCAATTAATAATATATGATTTTAATGAAAGTTTTATATTTTATGAAAAATTACTACAAGGGCAGAATAAATTATTAATTAAAATATTTTTTTTTATTATAAAACAAATTAATATTAGAAAAAGCTTTCAAAAACAATTTAATATCAATTTTACACAAATTTGACCCTATCGTGATTGTTAATGAAAATTGTATACATAACTCAGAATATTAATATCTTTGAATTTAATATTGATTAATATCTTTTTTCAAACAATTAATGATTTATGATTATCTGCTTGAAATTTTATACATCTTAATTAATAAAAATATCATTTTATTTAGATTTAGAATAGAATACTTTATTGATTACAAAATAATGAAATTTAAGAGAAAAAAAATGTCTTCAGAATTTTTTTAAATTAATTCTTTTTGAACAAAAGGAAATCTCCTAAATTATAAATATTATTTCATAGAATTATGAAAAAAATTATATTATTATTAAAAAATTATGTAAAATTATATATTATTCTATTAAATAAATAAAAAAACTCAGTTAAAAATTTAATAAAATACAAATAATAATCAAAATTTTTCCATCAATTTAAATTATACATAGAATAAAAAAATTTTTAGAACATATTTTCCAACATTTCATAAAGCTGAAATAACAGAATAATAAATAATAATAATTTTTAATGCTATGAAAAATTAAGTACTGCAATAAGAATAAGTTTTAGTAATTGAAATACTTTTTTATTATAATATAAATTAATACTTGATTTCCAACGGATGTCAAAATTTCACTATGGGGTTCTGTTTCACATATTTCAGATCTTCTAACTAAACTTGGATGTCCATAATCAATAAATATAACTTCAATCTGAAAAGGTAGTATATTACTGCAATAGCTTAATAATAAAATAGAAACTGAATAAATAATACATAGAAAGTTGATTTAATTATTTTTTATATATAAATATTATGTTAAAATTGTTTCTAAATGTTAAAAGTGTCTATTTTTCTTACAAATATCCATGTATATTTCATACTAAGATAATTAAACTTTTCAAAATAAACTAGTGCATTAATTTGAATGTTTTCAAACAAATAACTAATTTTTATATTTATTTTATAGTTTAGCCCATCAAGAATTTTAATTTATTAATAAATCTCAATGCGAGGGAATTTTGTTTTTAATTAGCACTTTTACATTATAAACAATTATTTCTATTTATTATAATATAGTTTGGATATTTTCATTGGTGACATCTAAAATTATTAACTTGTAGGAGTTTGAAAAATATTTCATCATTAAATTATTTTAAAGTAATGCCTCCATTATTTAACTACCTTTAATTCAAAAAATGAAATAAAATTTTTTCATGGATAATGTTAATCATAATCATATGTTCATAAGGTTTGCATTTTCAACTTAATTTCTAACATGATTAACCATATACTCAATTCAACACTAATTCTATTCAAATTATCTCAGCTAAAATGTAGAGGAAGAGGAGTATCTATATACAGAGAAATATTTCACACAATACAAATAATATACTACAATATTACACAATATATATATATATATATATATATATATATATATATATATATATATATATATATATATACATATATCACACGCCGTACACACATACATCATATATACAATAATAAGATTCATACAGTTAATAATTTCAGGATGGATATCACGTTATGTAAATATTATGAATCAAAAGACTAATTTAACACTTCATTATTAATTAAATCTAAAAATTGCTAAAATAAACACTTTTAATAAAATTACTAATTAAATTCTGTTTAGAAGATATTTTGAAGATGAGATAAAAAGGAATACAGTACCATTTGGGGATCAGAAGCAATAGCATTATTGGAAACTACTGCCCTATACCATTTCCCATCTACATATTTAGCAGCATAAATTTTTTCAGGAACCAAAATAGTTTGATCCATACAGGATTTCTGAAAAAGAAAAAAAATAATAAATTAAAAGTAGCAATTTATTATAAAAAGTAAGCAAATAGTCTATTAAAATGTTTGCAAATTTTATACAAAAATTTATTTTTAATGAAGTAATTTACAAAATTATATCTTCGACTATAATTTAGATTTTTAAAGTGAATAATAAAAATCTGTATATTAATGAATAGAACACATAAATCACATTACTATTTGCATAATGATGATTTTCATATAAACAAATGAAATTCAACATATTTGTGCATTTGAATGAAATGCAATTTAATTAGAAATGCTACAATAAATAAAGTCTTTAAAAGTAAATATTTTGCTCTCTTTTTATTATACACATAACTTTATATTTTTAATTTGAAATATAAATAATCTTCAGTCAATTCAGTTTGTTAATATTGTCAATCAAAATTAGAAGACATTTAGTTATATTAAATGAGAAAATGTTCAGAATTTGAAGATCTCAAAGTGTATTTAGTGTCAACATAACATTATTATACAAAATATCCAATCGATTAATTTTTATCTTTTTTTTTTTTTTTGTGCTGTATTGAATATTCCTCCTCACCCATTTCTCTACACACACAGAAAAAAAAGAAGTTTGATTTAGTTAGATCATAATAGTTAGCTAGCAAATAAATTATGCGTTTCAAACTGATGACACTTTTATGCTTTTGCTTTATATTTGACAGTATTCATTTTCCATTATTAAAAATCCATATAATAAGTATTCACCACAATATTTTCTCTTTTTTTTTATAAGCACATTTGTTGTTGCTCACTTTGCCCTCACAAATCTTTAAACTGCTTCAAAGTACTTGCAGCTTTTGACTCAGTGGGTTGAATTTCAATGTTATTTGCAATATTCTTAAGAGTACCAATTTTTGTTCATTTGACTACTCATTTACTTAGAAATTATATATATATATCAACAGATCAATAGTCATTATGCAAAACATTAAAATCTTTTCTATACGTTTCAAATTAAGCACTCATAAAAAAAAAAAAAAAAAAAAAAAAGCTACACCTATTGATACACGTTACTAATTAGAATTCAATTGATCACTAAAATAATGACCTGCTTTCAGTTGAATTTTAAATAAAAACGTAAACACACTATGATTGGTGGAGAGTGGGACCAGTGACAACAATCAATTCCTATGTCTACACCTGTTGCATCCACTTTCTTATTTTATTTTCTATTATTACTAATATTATTTTCATATACCTCAAGTTGGAAACTGTTATTAGGGGAAAATGAATAGATCATTTGCTTAATGACATTTTGATTTTATTACATGTACATTTTTATATCATTACTCAGAAAATATATGCTTAAGTGGCAACCAGCATTATATATTGACTTAAAATGTTAAGCAGATAAAAATACATATTATACAATATTAACATAACCAATCCTTTCTATGTATAAAAGCTTTCATTTTGAATCATAATAAGATATTTGAAGAAAAGCTGAGCACAGCACATCAATAATAAAAAAATTCACAAAAAATATTTATTTTTATAATTCATGTAATGAGGGGGAAGTTTTACTTCCTAGAACTAAATAAAGATTTCCAATAAAGATATATTTAAAATTTACAAAATACAAGACAATCTAAAATTTAATAATTCTGTTCAATAATTATGCAACATACTTTATATATATGAATAAAATATTTTACACTATAGTTATTTTATACCTTCCTCTCCCTCCCCAAATAAATGAAAAACTTTAATACTTTGCAATTATACGAAAATGATTTGAGCAGCAAACGAATAAAAGGTCTGAAATTAAAAGAATTTAATGCTTACTTTTTAAAATCTAAAATTTATAAGCATGAAAAAATTTTTAAGGTGCATCAACTAAGTCCTAACATAAAAACTTTATAATCTAATAAATTTTAAACATCGATGAAATCGATAAATGATAATATGCCTAGAAACCTTCATTAAAATTTAAATTTTTTCCTCCATTTACTCAATTATTAAATATGATTACATTTTAAAAATAAATTCATCTTTACACAAGGTGATATCACAAAATTGTTGATTAATATCAAATAAATTATATATGAAATTTTTTCAATAACTAACATAGAGAAGACTTAGGGATGAGAAGAATGATAGCTTATAAAAAAACTATTATTATCTAAAATAGTAAGAAACAGAAGCAATGTATGTTGAATAAAAAAAAAAATATTACACATCAAAAATTGAAATAATATTTACTTCAAAATTTATTGAATGCTTTTCCAATTCAATTTCCAGCCAACTGCTTTCAGGATGTAGGAACCTTAAGTAAATTTCTCCACTTTGTGTAACATGGGTCAAAAAACCTGTTGCAGATATGCCAATCTATGAAAATAAATAATTATCCTATAAACTTTATCAGTACCTTAAAAATGCAAGTAAATATAATATAAAGTTTATAACTTGTATATTAAGAGACATAGTGCTAGATGTCATTCAGGATTATTTTTTCAAGTTGTCTTTTATGATTAATGGGAAGTACTTGGAATGAAACAAGAATTGTTATTATATCCAAGCTTGATATCGGAATGTCAATTCTAACAATAAACAGAGAGGATAGGATACTAACTCAATTCAGCAATTTGTGTAATATGATCACTTTAAAAGAAAATTAAAAAACACCATATTGTTGAACACATACAAATGCAAAATAAATACAGGCTTATTTCTAATGTATATTCCTTGCTAATTTTATTACTCTACTATAGTTTTGAAATGTTTAATATTCATTGAATTTGGTGAACTCCCACATGGTGTACTTTGTATGCAGGATGGTGATTCCTGCCATACTGTATAAGTCTTTTTACAATAAGAGAATGTCCTTTTATTACCTTGGCCTGTTAATTTATTATTTATAATCTAATTGAGAATGTATGAAAGTTTGTAAAGAGGGAAATGGCAAAGAGAATAACCACAAAAGCAAAGTTAATTGAAAAAAATTATTTACATCCGCAATCAAAAAACAAGTATCAACAGCATTCCAAATAAGAATCCAGGGCTTAAATGCTGGAAAGGAAGAAAAATATTTATTATTGCTACTTTTGTATTTGTTTATAATAATAAAAAGTCTTTAACATTTAATCTTTTATTACGTACAACAATGATTTCATTTTCATAACAGAAAACTAAGTACAATTTCACAAACAAAAATATTGAATGGGTTGATCAAGAACTGTAAATTTCATGACAAAACCATATAGGCTGCTTTCTATGAAATGGAAATTTTGATGCAATTATCCAAAAGTGAAAGATAAATTTAATTGTTTAATTATTGATGCCTTTTATAATCATGCAGAAACAAATTTCATCAAGTTGAAATTGAAAATCATAGAATGAGACAAAATTAGTTATTTGAAAGTAATTCAACGAAATTAATGCAACAATTTGGTTTACAACAACCAACACTAATTAAATACATTTTCAGTACTTGCTAATAAACAAAACTGAAAAGAAAACTTCCAGAAATATATTGTAGAGGCTCCTGCAGGTATTACATTCAAGTCGTTATTTTGAAGCACAAATTTAGAAATTGCCAAATTGTGATAGTGAAATAGACAACACAATGAGAACTGGTATCTTGTTAACCCCCTGGTGTTCCATTACTAGTATGAACCACTTAAAATTATTTTTTGTTTGAAGATGTATTTAAAAATTTATATACATATTTAAGTTAACTTTTATGATAAATTTAAAATAATTACAATTAAAACTTACTTTAGGTAATTTACACTCAAGAGAACTAAATATAGTCTTTTTTACGATATCATTCATACAGATATCATTTTCACTATCACTTGTATCATATAATATGACAGAATATACAACACGGTGGATTCCCGAATCATCAGGTAAAAATTCTTCAAATGAAGTGCACCACCTATTAAAATACACAATAAAAAATGAATTATTCACTTTGGATTTTTTTATTTTACAGGTATAACAAAAAAAACAATTCTGAAATACTAATTCAATAACTGTTTTAAAAAAATATTTTCAACCATTCAAATAAATTATTGACTTTTTAAAAAATTTTCAGTTGCTTTCTAATAATTTTATTCATACATTTTTAATTTAATTATCTATTTTAATAAAATTAGTTCCCGATGGAGTTAATTTTATAAAGTTAACTTTGTGAAAAACAAAAGTACAAAAAAGTGCAAAAGAAAACAACTAAATATAAAAGTAATTTTTTTAATAAAAGTAAATTTTAATTATAAAACTTTGTATGCTAAAGAGACATTACAACACCTATATCATATATGCATAAATACATATAGCACAAAAACATTCGAAATGTAATATAAGATAAAAAAATTAAAAAAAAGGAAATATACATTCACTGCTATAAAAAATTTGTGATTGGAACCGAAATTTTATAAAGTTTGAAACATAGATATAAATAAGTGATTGAAAAAGAAAGAAAAGGGATCATTTATTACAATAACTCACAAATAAATATATAGACTAGTACTCAACAATTCATCTAAGTATGTCTGTAGTTCAAATTCCCACACTGCTCAATTTGTCAATTCAGGTCATTCCACAAATTTGCAATTGATAACAAATTTGGAGATACTACGGATTAATACAGAGGAAACAGCCTTGTAGTACCTTTGCTGTGCATGGCCGAGTCAGGTTAGCATGTTTGTCAAACTATGAGCTAATCCAATGTCTGAGGGCATAATGAGTGTAATTCACATCTTTTTCAAGTAAAATAATACACATACAAAAAAAAAAAATCTTAAAACAAAATACAATAACTTATTATCAATCAGCTATTCGATAGTTCAGCACATTTTATAATCTAGCACCAATCAAGCCTCCATTTTTAACTTTTTCGAATGGATTCAGGCATTAGCATTAGGCTGACCAGCAGATGGCAACACAACGCTGTCCAGTGTTTATGATGAGTGAGTGTGTGAATGTATGTAATTGACAATTTTGATATCAGTACAGTGTTTGTTGTTTAATACATACGTTTTAACAATTTTTATTTTTATTTAGAGTGGTAAGAAAGAATTACCTCTTAACAACAGCAATAAATGTTTTATACAATAAAGGTTCCAAATATTCTGATTTTATAAATGGTTCAAGGTCTTCCAAACCTTCTAATGATAAATGAATTGCCTAAATAAAAGAATTTATAAAATGAACTCAGAATATAAAAGAGAAAACATATAACATATTAGTTCTACTATATTAAATATCATTGAAGCATAATGCATTCTTATATACAGTAGAACCTCTTTAAGTCGAACCTCGATAATTCAAAAATCTCCACAACTCAAAAAATGTTTTTGTTCCCTTCCCTTCAAGCCCCAAAACCTCCATTACTTGAAATTTCAACTCTCTATAAGTCGAAATAATTAGTCAATCCCCATAAGCCATTTTGGTACATATTTTCCCTTCATAACTCGAAAGAAAAAAATTGGACCTCTGTATCTCGAACATTAGCAATGTTTGATTTTACAACCTTTACAACTCGATCATTTGAAACTAATTACCTCTATCGCTCGAGGAAAATAAGTTACAGACTTTAAGGATTTGCCGACAATGCACATCATTGTTTCTTAGAAAACAATGTATGAGTATATAGTAAACAGAATAGCCAATTTTATGAAATAGCAACTCGGAAGAAAAAGAATGTTCTGCTCTTTATAGATTAGATAATAATAGAGAACAATCGAATTGTCTAAAGTAAAAATAAATAAATAATAACTGACTTTTTTAATACATAATGTTTTTAATTTTAAGGTTGTTTGAATATTTCCTTACAAAATCTGCATAAGTCGAAAACTCTATAACTTGAATTATTTGGAGTCTCCCTTGAAGTTCGACTTACAGAGGCTCTACTGTAGTATGAAACAAATTTTATTTAAATACTAAAAACATATAAATAAAAAACAAAAGTAATATATTTACATAGATACAAACAAAATTTTTAAATTAAAAAGAATTCTAAATTTTCAATATACTACAAGCAACTGTTTCAAAATACAGCAATACTCAATTTAACTAGTAATAGAGAGCCAAGCCTAAAATTTGCAAAATGAAACAAATTTGTGATCTCTTGCAAGTTTTAGGCTTGAGTTTGATACTTTTGTTTTAACAAAAATTAATAAGATTTTTTTTTTCTTAAATCAGAAATTCTAACTCTATCAAAAGATATTCAAACAATTAATATTTTTTAAAAATATACATACTTAAATATTTAAAAATAGAATAATATTTGAAGAAATAATGATAATGTTATTTCTTTACCCATTAACATAAATATATATGTATCAATTAAAATATTTTTTTTTTTCAAATTAAATATGGTTTACATACAATTTCTTATCATAATATGAATGTAAGCCTTATTTTAGTTCTTATCCATTAAAATAAATGTTTGATTCTTGATTAAGTTTAATTCATAATATATGAATATCAAGTTAATTTGGAATTAAAGTAATCAAAATATTATCATTAGTCATTGATTAATTGTGTGAAAATGTAATGATAATCAGCTACAAATATCAATTTATTTATGCAAAATTATTTTTAAAAAAAATCTTAATATCATCACTTAACAATAAAATAGGAACTGCTTTTGTTTCCATTGATGCACAAGAAAACTGTCTCTAGGTTATTAAGACATTTGTTAACCAAATTAAAAAAAAAAAAAAAATAGCTGTGCATGTATACATTAAAAAAAAAAATCTAAAGAAAAATTAAAATTGAAAATTCCTGACAAACCAGAGATTAATTATTAATATTATTGAAATTTATATAAACTTTTCCTAGTGTACATTAATAATTTATTTTTTTTATTTGTAGTTATACTCACTTTCAAGATATTTGAGAACTTCTTGGAGCACATGCACAATAGTTTAAGAACCAACTGATTAGTTAATTAACAAAAATTGGATATTTTGAATTCTTTAATCATTTATTTTTTTAAGTATTATTTTCTGTGTCACGGAAAATTTTTTTTATTTATTTGATAGCTCTCAACACTTTTTAAATGTAATGGAAATAAAAACTTCTTTAATTAGTATGAATCAAAGAAAAAAAAGTTTTACTTGATAAGGAACAGTTAAAAATTCTTCCTTTAATTCTTGAAGGTCTGATTTTTTAACTTCAGCATATATTCCTTCATCTACAAAGTAACATTCAACCTAAAAACAGAAAAAAAATTTATTTCAGAATTTTTTTAAAAATAAATTACATAACTATATAAAGCTAAATTTCTATAACATTGCAAAAATCATTATTTGTATAAATTTATTAAAAAAATACACTTACCAGATCAGAATTTAGTATTCTAATAGTTAACACTCTATTCATCACTAGATCCTCGCCAGCCGCTGCATATAGATGTCCTTCATACACAATATGAACGGGTAAAGTTTGCGCCCCATAAAAAGCAGACATTGCTTGCGACATGTTATAGAAATCTCCCTAAAAATAATAAATAAGTAAAACTTTATGCTCCAACTATCACTTTAGATATCACTCAAGATATGTTTTTCCTAAAGAAAATGTTTTATTGTTATTTTTTCTATACATATAACGTTGCAAACAATTCTATTGATAAAAAATTAATGTATAAATTAATTTTGCATAATATAAGCTTAATGCCTCATTAATTTTAAAGTTATGCTCAGATTATTTTTTCTAGCAAATGCATTATTTTGTAAAATCAATGAAATATTTATAAATATTCTTAATTCCAAAATTACTACTGCAACATATTATAATGTGAAACATAATTATACATACATTTCAAAAACTTGAAAAAATTATAATTATAACTTAACAATAGAAATCTTAAAATTAATATAATCAAGTTTTTACAACCAAAGAAAGGGGGGGAATTTTTAGAATTGTTATTCAAATAATTTCTTTTAATCTACATAATTATATAATTTTTCCTTATGATGTTCTACTATTATTTATTTTCAATATAATATTTAAATACATACAAATAAACAAAAGAGAAATTCTATATTTTACATGAAATTGAATTCAGAAACATTTAGAAATTAAAATATAAGATTACACTCACATCATGGTCAATCAAACGAGCAGACACAAAACTAGAAACGTTAGTAATGTACACTCCCCATTCATTGCCATCTGGGATTGTTAATTCAGGTACTTCAATATGAGTATCACTAAGTGAATGCTTTCTGGATAGAAAATCTTCATTTTCTAAATCTTGCTGCTCAGTATTTGCTTTATACTACAAAAATAATAAAAATATTACAGAAAATACTAACATTACACAACTATTCAGGATTCATATCACACAATAGCATTTATCATATAAATATATTTAAAAAAGAAAACTTGCCGATGCTTCAGAAGGTGTTGTGCTTCCCGATGAGAAAATTTTGGCTGGTTTTACAATAAAATTTTTACCATCAGGCACTTTTCCATAGGCCCTATAAAAATAAATACAAGATTTTTATACTATATGAAAATTTTCACATATAATTTGACCATACAAAAACTTTTAGTATTACCCTGTTGTAAAATTACATTACTGTTTATTTAATTTTAACATTAAAACTGTTTGCAAAAAGAGGAAAATTATTTATATATAAGATACATCTACTAATATTCCAAATTAAATTTTAAGTAAAATATTTTTTAACAAGACACTTTTTAATAATGAATTTAAAAGGTTCGGCATTTGCTTTTAAAAGTATTACCAAATAAAAAGGTTTTCTGGATGGAGAGACTCAACATAACTATTTGAAAGAATTTGCTATTGAGCTTATAAAATGCACAAAGAATGTATTCCATCTTGTGTAAAAACAACTGAAGTCTACTAAATATGATAGAGAAGCAAAACACCCTAAGAAATTAACTCTCTTCACCTAAAAAATGGCTGAGAAAATCCAAAAGAAACAAATTATCTGCTTTTGAAAAATGCTATAAATCTTTAGTAAAAAGCATTCATTTATCACATGCAAAAGTTGTTTTGAAGAAAACATAATAAAGAATAACCTTTTGTATGACTAAAAAAATGCCAAAAATAATGTAATTTGTATGTATGCAAAAAAAAAAATAAATAAATAAAATAATAATAATAATAAAATAAAAAAAAAAAAAAAAAAAAAAAAAAAAAAAAAATCAGAAATCTGAACTGATTTCTCGTATTGAATAACGAGTTTTCATGTTTTAATTTCTCAAAATTTTTCCAATGTAAATAACATCACAAACATGAATTTTATTAAAATTTGACAATATTTTAACCATAAAATAATAATTATATTACATATATCATTAAATGTGTCAAAAAGACTAAAAAAAGTATGCTTCAAAAAGATAATAAAAAACTAACAGTAAATTAAAATTAATATTTTTCATATAAAAATTGTTAAATTAATGAAATAAAAATTGTCTCTTTAAAAAAAAAAAAAAAAAAAAAAAAAATTCGAATATTAAGAATTTTTTTGTTGTTAAAATAGCTGATACATTGATGAGAAATTACCTTAAAAATTGTGGTCAAATCGACTCTGCATGTGTTAATGTCATAAAATTGAGTGCATATGCTAAAGGGTTTAAACATTAATTTCTTGATAAAAAACAAATATAACATAATTATGATTAAGTGTTAGGTAAATTCACTCATTTTTTAAAAATATATTAACATTTTAAAAAGTTCAATTTATTTTGCTTTTCAAACTTATTTATTTATATTAAGTAAATTTTTTAAAATAAAAAAATTACTTAGGAATAATGATTTAGATTGTAATCAAATAGATATTATAAGTTATTGTTAAATGATGAAGAAAATGACAGATATTGAACTTAATAAAATATTTTAGTTAAATTAAATATAATAGAAAATTTTATATATTAATAGAAAATTTTTACTTAACTAGAATATTATTACAAAGTATTTGAATAATATGACATTAAAAGAATCCCATTTTGAATTCCTTAAAATAGAATCATACTTACACAGCCACTTCATCAACGTCCACAATTGAGCTTGCTTTCACCAGATCTAACCAACCATCAGGTAATGATTCATTAAATTTATTTTCATATTCAATTTCTATGCCTTTGATAAACATACCACTTGGCTTATCACACACAATCTGTAATTAAAAGAAATATATTAATAGTATTTAACGTACAAGAACAAATCACTATTGATAAGTAAACTTTTTTTATAAAGATCTAATTTTAATACTATTTTATAAATTAATATTATCACTTATCAATTCTATAATTAAGATAGATAAGTTCTTTATTTTATGTTTCATTACCATTAAAACATAAAAAAATTTATTACTACATTAAAATATTTTTCTGTAATTTAGACTATATGGAAAAGAATTTTTCATCTTATAAAGAAAAAAGAAAAGAATTTTAGTTTTTTTTTATATAAAGCAAAGTGAAAATTACATTAATTAAAAATAATAAAATTAAAATATTTTTAAAAATTTATAATATTAATATTTAGTTAGACATAATTTCTTGAAAAATACTTCACAAATTTAATAAATCTCTTAGTTCTTGAAATTAAATTGTTCCGATAACAAAGTAAGAAACTTTATTCAGGACTATATACGACAATATTTAAAATTTTAATAAATAATTTATTTTATTTAAAGCTATATTCTTACAAATCATAATAAAAAAAAAAAGGACAAATTGAATATCAATTTTTAAAGATTTAAAAAAAATTAAATAAAAAGAAAGATAAATCAGAATTTTTTCTGCACATACACTACAAAGAGATCTTAACACTACTTTTGTGGCACTCGTCATTTTGGACTTCATAAACAAAATTACAAAAACCATTAGTATTATTCTTTTGCAATTTATGCTGACAGTTAACAGTAAAAGTTTGTACAACCATAACATATTCAATTAACTTATATTAAGTTTATTAAGATTGAAATTATTTTAAATTAAATTTATCTTTTTTTTCTTCTTAGGAATACATGGTTTTCTGTACCCATCAATTTTTTTGTCCGTTAGGATAGGTGTAAAAATGTCCATAAACGTAGCATTAAATTAGATTAATTTCCATTGTTAAACTTATGATATGCCACTTTGAAAGAACATTTATGCTGTAATAAAGTATTTACAATTTCTAAAAGTTTACTGGCAAAATCACAAAAAAATATTAAATACTTTATTTTTAATTGATTTATCAAAATGATTTATTAATTTAAAATGAAATCAATGCTATTTAACAGCAATATTCTTTATAACTACGCACAGTAAACTATATAATGGCCATATAATTTAATAGTGATATAGTTATATAAAAATAAAGAGGAAATAATTATTATTATATAATTTATAAATAGCTTAAAAACAAAAGATAAATTTTATTAAACTTTAATGTAAGTTGAATTTTGATATGCTTTATTATCATATTTTATTTTTAAAAAATGTCAACTTAGAATACACAACATTATTCAATAAATAAACTTGTCATTTTAGATTCTAATATATATGTACTTCATAATTTACAAAAATAATTTATTTTATTAAATCATGATAAATTTGAAAATTTCTTTTGAATTAGAAAATAAAAGAACTTTTGTGCATCAAATTAAAAAAGATATTTCAAAGAATATCATAATGATTTATAACAATGACTTCAATAAAGTTTTCATTGTAAATCATATAATTAAATCATAAAAATGGGTATATTTTGTTATTTTTTTATATTAAAATGTTTCACTTTTGAATGACACCAAAACACAAAAGCTACACCTATTGATTATGTAAATCATATGTATAAAAGAAAAAATTCTAATGTCTTTTTGTATTTCATATACTAATTTAAAATTTATCACTGAAAATATTATCCTCTCCCCCTTATGTATAGATTTGCTTAATCAAACTCACAGAATTATTTTTTTAATTTGGTTCTTATTGAATTTATCATAGAATGCATTCTTATGGCAATTTATTAAGAATTGGAAATGGGAAAACTGTTAATTTTCATTAACAGTGACAACCATTAATGCTATTATAAAATAAGGAATAATTTTAACTGTTAAATTTAATATTCCATTATTTAATATCTGGTTAAGTTAATATTATACAACCAACAGCATTAATTTGAATTGTAACTTAAATATATTTATTGAATGATCTACAAAGAGAAATATTACATTTTCTGTATGAAAAAATTGCACTAAATTTTTTTTATTGCTGAAAATTAAATTTTCTAATTCAGTATGCTGAATTAAAATAACTAAATAAGTGTACTTTGATTTAATTTCTTTTCATAAAATTTTATATTAAAAGAGATATTATTTTGAGAAAAAATTTGTTGTTGTTTTAATCATAATGAAAAATGTTGATTAATTGCATAAAAAAATATTTATTTATAATTACAGAGCATTACAGTCATTCGAGAGTTCCGATGGACTGACGACAGTGACGACGCATGTCACAGGGGAGGGGTGTGGTGAAAAGCGAATACAAGTGGCTGAGAGATAGAATCGATGCCTAATCCTCATTAATCGAGTTAGAACGATTTTTAAATGTTTTTTTTGATAAAATAAATATTTGCGTATGGAACTAAAGAGCCGCAGGTTGCCGACCCCTGCCCTAGGTTTAAGTGTCCAAGGAATAAATACCTATGAATTTGACTCATGACTTGGAGGTGCTCATTCCAAATTGAGAGTAAGGGCCCTCTGTGGTGTTCTTTTAGTAACACTGAATCTGCTATTCTAGTGGTATATGACCTCAGATAAAAGTGTTCAGCACTCAAGCAAAATTTTTTAATGAAAATTTTTCACTTTCAAATGAAATACAGGCATTATACATAATATTTGTATAAATCATAATTTTTTTTAAAAAATAATGAAGTGTATTACTTTTTTTATGTATTAAAATCTATAACCACTGTGGTAATTATTATCCATTTTATATAAAGCTATTTCATTAAATTATGTGATATCATTAATTTTAAGATATATATTTGATATATTTTATATAATTTAGTATAAATAATAAGGTCAATATACACTCATGTTTATATTTTGTAAGCTAAGTAATAAATTTCTTCAATAAATTTCTTATATCCCCCTCCCCCTGCATGCTTATTAATGATAAACAATTTGAGAGAACCAAGATAATTTATTGCTGATGGTGTGCTCTGCAATATTTTTTAATTTGATGATGAATGTGGCAGCCTACATAAACAATCTAACTGTTTGGTGGAAGTTTTGCAGAATTCATAAAAATATATTAACTTTCCTTATCCACTATAAGAATTTAATAAATTAAAAATAACTCCACAATACTGAAATTATGTGGCTCTTCTCTTCTGTGCATCCTAATTTCATGTTCCACTAACTCATTGTCAAGCAATGATGGTAAGCAGTAACTTCCACAGATTAATGCCCTGCATTTGCATGTTAGATGATAAAAATCCTGCAAAATTTCCATCAGGCCGCCGATTGTTTTTAGGCTGTCCCATATATGACTGAATTGAAGAGTATAATTACAAAGTGCACCAGCAACAGATAAGCAAGAACAACAGAAAGGGAAGGCTGAGCAATTAATAACTCAGTATATAAATTTTTAACATGAGTGCATATTGACAATCTCCTTTATACATTGAGTCAAAATTTTATGTACAATAAAATTTTATTAATACATATATTTGCACAGTATACCCTAATGCATAGATGTGACTGATCATGCCAAAATTATATACTAAACTTTGTTATTTTTAATTTTTCTGAATAAAAACTTTGAAATAATATTTTATCTTTTTCCTCAACATAATAAAATGTCACATTGATTATAGTTGACAACATCAAATCCTGTATGCCAGTAAATATATACTTTATTGAAATAATTATGCATATTTTAAATTTTTAATAGAATTTTAAAATAGTTGAAGTTTTGACACTCACTTCATTATTTTATAATTAAAATTCAAATAATTTATGCTAGAACACACAGTAGTAGAATTCTGATATTTAAAAAAAGCAAAGTATTCATTAATTTTTTAAATTAAAATCGTATTTAGAGCATGACAAATGAATAAGTGCATTAAGAATTATTTATTTGTTGATCCTTTATTATTTTGTATTTTGTAAGTATTTTTCTATTCAGAAAATACAGAATACAAGAAATATATTTTTTAAATATAAATATTTGTTAACCTAGTTTAGTATAATTTTTTAATTTAAAAAAAAAACTAAAAATTAAAAGAATTAAATTTTCCTTTCTAAACTCATGAAAACATTATCCTAGATTAATTTCATTATGCTGAATCAATTAAGCTAAACATCTTGATTTCCGTAATGAAAATTATTTCATTCAGCAAATAATTTTTTCAATCAATTACCTTGCAATATTTATACTAGTTCCCTTTGAATTGTTTCTTAGGATATCACTTTTGTGAAGATCTAAATTAATTATAAAAGGGGATCTTATTTATTATGATAGGGTGATAAGAGGGGAAGGTCCTGTACATATAATATATAATTTTCTTTAGTTAAAAATTGTGTGTTTTACTAAAGAAACAGAAAAATCATTGGTAAACTTACATTCTTAAAAAAATAATTTGCTTTGTATTCAAAAAAATTTACATATTTGTTTTTTGTATAATATATCATCCAAGCCATAATAAATTCAATGATATAAATATATATTTGGTTAATAAAGTAGGTGCTGATTTTCAAACTTTAAAAACCTATAATGCAGCTACTATAAGAACTTAATTTAAAAGAATGAGATACAAGAAAATGAAGAAATAATTTTAAGTAAGTAATCATTAATTAAAAATGCTAGACTGAACACTAAAAACTATTGACCATTTATTCTTAAATATTCATTAATAAAATGATACAAGTAAATATTGAGACAGAATCACATATTAAATTTTTTTTATTTTAATAATTGCAATTTTAATTAGAACTTTTAAAATAAGAAAATTATTTATTCTGGCTTGAAAAAAAGCTGAAAACATGAGAAATCTTTTAGGTTAACTAAAATAATTGGCTATCTTGCAATAATGTTTCTCAAATGTAAAAAAAAAAAATTAATGAATTAATTTCACAGCATTCATCGCATGATACTTTTACAAATTATGTATTAACTTTTTAAAAAGATTGTTATAAAAATTTCAATAAAATTTTTTTTTTTTACAGATTGTCTTCATGAAGATGTATGGAACCACCTGCTAATTTAAAAACCCCAGTAGCATTCAATGCTATTCTGTACAAAACATTTTAGCAATACTTGTTTTATAACACATTCAAACAAAATAATTTCAATGATACAACAATTAATTTCTAACAAATCTACATTCATTTTCCTTTTATAACTCAAATATAGGTAGCTTATTAAGTCTTACTCTAGAAGAAAAAACTACCAGATAAAAATACAGAAACTGATACTTATATAACTTTTATGTTATTTTAAATTAATTATCAAACAAAATTAAGCATTTCACTTTCTATCTATAGGTTAGAATTGAGTAAAAGCTGGTTTTGAATGATACAAAAATAAATGTACAATTAAATTTTGCAGAAATATAATAAATCAACAACCTACAGTCTGACTACCATTTATGTGAAAAATTGGCAAGTGATCAATTGGACAGATTAAAGAGAGGTGTCATAAGGGAGAAGGTGTCATTTAGGATTTTAATTGCAATAAATATAATTTTAATTTTTAATAATTAAAATTATAGAACACATGATATTAAAAAAATAATTGAAAAAATTCCACGCTATTATATCTTTCACTTTTAAAGCAGCTTTATACAATGTATGTCTTGCTAGCACCCCTAATAAGTAATCAATTCTTCCATTTCGCTATTAAATCAAAATCATCATTCCACACAAGTAGTCGGATTATAAACTTGCTAAATCTGTATATTGAATTTAAGAAATTTGTTTATCCTATCACTTAGGCCTTATCTGAGAATAAAAAAATATATAAGTACCTCTTCAATTCGACTTAGAAGAATAGCAATTTCCTCGGTATTTGTAATTGGAGTTTCAGGTAGCATGGCCAAAAATTCTATAAGACAATCAAAAATTAGAATTAAATGCTATTGCATATACTTAAGAAATATGTGTGAAATTAATTTTGTTTTATTTTATTATTAATTTTTATAATTCTTTTCTTTCAATTTAGTTAAAAATAAAATCATACATTTATTCATTGTTTTAAATATAATTGTTTTTACCAAAAAAAAATTATAATAATAATTTAACGAAATATGTGAACCTTACTTCATTTGTGAACATTAAAAATCCTTTTTAAAAATAGTAAAAATATAATTTTTAACCTTTTTTTTCTTTTACCAAGAGTTAAAAATATTTGCCATCTTGAAACTCATTCCATCTTATCTCATTTACTCAATATTAATTCTCAAGTAAGAAACTAATGTATGTTTTCAAATTTTTTATTGAATTTAAAGGCCATTTAGAATATTTTAATTATTTTGGATTATATCATAATAAAAGAATTTAAAGGAAAAATTTAACTTCAGGACAATAAACTTTTTCTCCCATTATAAGTAACATTGCTTAAAAATACATTTCATAATTTGAAGAGTTATAAACAGGTAAATATAATCAAAAAATTTTTTAAAAATGCATCTTAAGGATAAAAAAAATTTCAATCTAATTATACTAAATAGCCAAAAAAGAAAATTATTCAGCACATAATTAATTTATTTGTTAATTTGAAGCATCTTGGTAAATATTATCCATTAATGAGCCATCACTATTTTCATAAAAAAATATTTTATTGCAGAAAACAACAAAAATTTAATAGAATTACAAATTATTGCATACACATAATTTATTTTTTAAGCTGAAATACATGTGAACTATATACTATTTCACAATATAAATTTAATTAAAATTATTGTTAAATACATGAATAGTAAAAATTTCTAATTGTCTATCTAATAAAAATTCCTAGTTCAAACAGCAATCAAACTACTTTAAAATCAAAGTCATTTGCTCATATTATTCAGACACTTTACTTTAGGACAAATCAACATCTTATTTGTATTTGTAGGCTATTGTCTTTCAACACCATAACTTGACGTTGATTATTACCTTTATTTTCTTGTATACTTTCTACTGCATTTTGAGCAGCAATTTCTTCAGCTTCTTCTGCAGTTCTAGCTTCATTAGGATAAGATCTATAAGATTTTCCACCAAGCACTAAATTGGAAACAAAACTTTTTTTCTTTTGACCCATCATATTTGTAGTGTAACGATGTTCATATCCATTAGCTTTAGCATAAATTTCCACATATTCTTTAGCAGTACCTATAAGTATTAAATAAATAAATAGTCCACATAAAATTTAAATTGAAAAAATAATCACACTTGAAAATATTAATTTTGATTAGGCATTAACAAAAGCATTTAAGCATTTTTTTATATATAGAAATTTATTAAAAAAAAATCATACTAATTGCGAAAGAAGACAACTTTTAAGTGTACATGTATCAGTTAAAATTAAATTCTGATACATGTTAAAGGTTTCCTGACACCTGTTTTATATATAGAAATTTATTTAAAAAAATCATACTAATTGTGAAAGAAGACAACTTTTAAGTGTACATGTATCAGTTAAAATTAAATTCTGATACATGTTAAGGTTTCCTGGCACCTGTATTATACAAGTCCTGCCGAAATAGCATCTGTATAAAACTAATAGAATATCCATATATTTAAAAAATATCACTTATTAATCCAATTATTTTAAATTAGAATTTAAAATTCTAAAAAAAATTATGAAAATGTTCAAAAATATGCCATACTTATCTTTTTTCCTTTGTACTACAGATTTTTCGTGAATTTTAACTCTCATATGTGCACTCAACTTTTAATTGAAAATACCTTCGACAGTTAAAAGCACTTTTTGATTGGAACTATTCTGTTTTATAAATTTTATTAAAAAAGACGTAGGTTTTTTTTTAAAACAAAATTTTCCCTCATTAACAGAATGTCAATAATTCAAATAATGATAATAAATAAGAAATTCAAGTTTCAACAACAAAATTTTTCTATATGTGATGCATTATGTAATTGTATGTTACACAAAATACAATCATTTATTATAAAATTCTTTTTAAACAATAAATATCTACATACATAAAGCATTGAAGCAGTAATCTTCCAAATGAAAGTACTCAAAATATGCCTTTCATGTGATCTCTTACACCAGATCCAGATAGAAATGGCTATCTTATGTGAATCCCCATTTCATTCAAATATAACAGCACCATTGCTGAGGACTTTTAATATGCCTAACAGTAAGTGGTAAACATACCACAAAACATTTCAAGCACGAACCATATTCCAAGAAATAATTTGTGACTGTTTTGTTTCTTTATGTGCAAGTGTTTCAGAAGAAATATTCCTGATTGCAACAGTTGGAATTAAACAATCACATTTCACTAATAGAGGAAAATTTATTTAGATTAGATATAGAATATACCATCGGAACTCAATTAGAATTATCTTTAGAATGATTTTCTTGTGAGGAAAGCAAGAAAAGCCAAACTAAAGTTACATGAAAGGAAACATATAAAGAATATTCAATGTCAAATGAGAAAGTTATTAAGTATATATTGTTAATATAAAAGAAAATGTTTTCATGCAAAATAATTTTAGAAATAGCAAAAAATAATGATTTTTGAAACAGAAGTTTAAATTGGTCAGAATTTCATTCCCTTGTAACGAATATCTCCAAGGCCTAAATAACCAACAAGATAATAAGATGCATCACATATAATACATACATACATGTGTATGTTTGCAGTCAAAAATCAAATTATTATTGAATAATTTTAAACACTATGCAAATATTTAAATTAAATGACAAACTTAATTTTTTAATTGGAATTGAATGCGAGTTATGTGATTGCATTTGTTTAGAATTACCGGAAAAATATGACAATGCAATCTAAAAAAGGAAAATGCAAAGCAAAAATTGGGTTTCAGCCTCAATTTATGTGAACGTACATCTTTGGCATCCCCACACCTCAAGTATCACTTTAGTGTGCCCCACTTTAAAAAGCCATAGCTCTAAAGTGCACTAATTGTATTTCAGTGTTATGTTAAAGGAACAATAATTTGAATGCAATATGTTTTTCTTATCACATTAACAGAATTTTTTTTTCTTTTGAGGACTAATTTTTTTTTTTAAATGAACAGTGAGTATACTAATGTGTGAATAATAATGAAAGTGTGGTGCAACAAAGGCTACAGCATTGAACTTTTTTTTTTTAAGGCCATGAAATTATTACTAAAAAGAAAATTAAAATAACATACTAGCAGCATCTAACTGCTGTTTAAATCTATCCAATCTTCCAAAGGCACTCCTAGAAAGTAAAGGACGAGGAGTTCTCTGTATATGATTTCCATTGTACATATCATTTGTCTCTTGAGACCCTGAAGCACTAGTTGTATTTCTATGCTGAGACATTTCTCTTTTAACAGGTGAAAAATGAGAAGGAGGAGTCAAGCTTCTTGGAGGAGATCCCGGAGGAGAAGTTGCGTGAATGGATGCTTCCATCTTTCTTTGATTCAATCTCACAAACCGGGGTGCAATTTCATATTTTTTTCCAGGTAGAGAAATGACAGCTTTAGCTTTAGGAGGTGGATAAGGAGGGCTTCTTGGCCTCGCATTTGAAGAACTTCTGGAATGACTTGAAGTAGAAGAAACCTGTTAAATTAAAAATTAAGATTTAAATTTTATTTTACTTGAAAAATAAAAATATTAATGAAAATGTTTTTAATGTTACTACTTTAATTTTTCATCATTTCAAGTAAACTATGTTTTAAATTGATTTATAATCTAATTTAACATCTATAAATTGCAATTCAGAAAATAATTGAATACTGAAAGAAGTTATAAAATGCAAAAATGCTCAGTTATTGTATAGAATCTTCTAATTTTTTTTTTATCATAGAAAAAAGAATATTAGAAATAAATAATTATTAATTCATTTATCGTTTTACTGCATTTTAATATAATTTTAAATTTAATGTTATTTTACTTAAGTTAAACAAATTTTTTTAAAGATGTCAACTTCAAATCAGACATTTCAATATCAATTCAGATAATTTTCTTAGTCCATATACCAGTACTATATTTTTCCCAATAACCTCCTTCAAGTAAATATCTTATAAAGTAGCAGCCCTTTTTAGTAGCAATGTAAAATATTTATTTGTACACATTACTAAATAAGACATTGCAATTCAGAATATAATTGAATACTGAATATTATTAAAAACAATTACATGACATTTTCTTTTGTGAAAGCAAGCACTAAAGATTTTTTTAAGTGCATTAAAATTATGAAAGTAATAACCAAAAATGGACTTTTTTTTCATATATATAAAAATATCAATTTTTTCCACATTCTGTAAACAATCCAAAATTTGTGTGTTTTTTTTTTGTAGAAACTAAGGAGCATTGGTAAATAACTGGTATCTGTTTTTATCTAAGTACAGTGTCTAAAATTTTTTTCACTTTGTATCAGAATAAAAAGAAAAAATATATTAACACATGAAACACTCATTTACAAATCCCTCAGTACATTTAATTAGTAGTTATATATAATTATGATTATTGCACATATAACATCACAACTATATGTGGTTCTTAATGAATATCGGTTTATTAAATAGAGCATAAGAAAGATTTCATCATTGATTGAAAGTGTTAAGACATAAAAATAAGTCACGACCCTGGCAAATTAGAAATAAAATACAAACGAATATTTATGTATAAACAGATTTTAATATAACAATCAAAAATATGAATATAACTCACTCTATCAACTTTAAATGTTTTTTCAATGGGTTGAAATGATACATTACTATTACTTGAATAAGAATTTCTACTTCCTCTTGAGCGATGTCTTGAGAATGAACCACCTCTTCGTGAAAAATAAGATCTACGTACTGGCCTCTGAAATAAATAGCAATACCAAGATATTCTAATTAATAAAATTATCATAAAATTAAATTATATTTAAAAATTACTCAATTTATACTTCTTTCATTATTTTTTTGGGAGAAAAAATTAGGTTTTTTTTTTTACTACTTATATTACTTTTAAAATTTAAGATGTTCAAAAGTTGTCCAAAAATAATAAAAATAGAATAATTTAAAAGCAATGTTATAATGAACATGTTATAAAACCCCCATAAATATTAATACAAAAATTACAATTATATTAAGTTTCAAGTTTAAATAAAAATTTCAAAACAATATTTTTAGTTTAATGTGCACCTTATATTTATTATAGTTTATTGAAGGTAATGTTTACATGGATAAATACTGATTCTGAGAAATTTTATTTGCACATGATGCCTAAATGATGAAAATAATGCTTTTAAGCTAAATAATGCTTTTGCTAAAGTAATAAAAACTTTTAAAAAAATTAAAAAAATATTTTTAAAATAAATGTATTTAATTTGAACAAGAACTCTACTCTAATTAAACTAACTAAAGCCTTTGTCATTACAAAAAATTAAGAAGCATTCAATTTGATCTAAAGAACAAGGTTGAATAACATTGTGCTCTAGATGTTAAATATATTGATATAAATTTAATCCTTACCAAAACATGATACATGTACACCTCAAAATAATTTTTTTTAAAATTTAATATAAAATAAATGATTTTCTACTTTTAAATATATTTTTGAAAGAAAAAAAAATGTCAATCAAACTGCTATTAGTATTGCATATGATATTAATTTTTTTTCTTCTATTTTTTAAATAACAAAATTTTGATTCTTTTTTTCTAATTATTTAATTTCTTAAAATAACAACAAAACCTTTCAGCAGAATTTATTAAATATATCCCTGAAAAAAGAAAAACAAAGCTAAAGTATTATTTAATTAAAAAAGTCATCATACCGAAGGAGGAGGCTTTGAATTTTTCTGTCTTGACACAAGACTGGCAATATGAGCAGTAGAAGCATCAGCTACGGCTTCAGCCATGAGCTGCCCTTCTCTATTCCTAATGGCAGGAAAAGACATTATATATAAGGTCTATGTATCTAATAAAGCACTACTTGTAAATCACCTCTTTTATATATCTTTCCAGTTTATAGATAGATTTTGAAAATTGGCCCAAATATAATGGAATATTATATTTGGGCCAATGTCCCTTTCCTTTATGTCTAGGCTTCAAAGATACACTTAATTATACTTTAATAAAATTCTAAATTTACACATCTTTTCATCCCAGAATTCTGTCTCAATGAGTTTATTACTAAGAAGCAATCTGCAAAAATATTTTTTTATAAGGCAATAAAAGTTTTGCAAATTATCATGAATTATATAGAAAATTGCAATTCACATGAATCAAAGCAATCATATTTAAATGAACCTTGCAATGCTAATCTAGAAGACAATAAATGTTCTTTAACACAATATTTGTTGGTTTAGCACTTTCTATAATCTTGCATTGATTGAGATTTTCGCTTTCAGATTTTCACATGTGAATTAAGATGTTTGTTGGGATTTTTACCCAGTGTTTAATGTAAGTCAACTTTCATTTAAGCACAGTATAGAATTCATAAATCTGCCAAACTCATAAAATTATGTATAATTTTTTTAAAGAGATCAGAATCACAGTAACAATACAACATCACATACTTCATTTTAAACAGTAAGGCAGGCTAATGGTCCCCCCTCATATAGTAGCTGGTTTCAATTATTCCTGTAATTTTTTTAAGCTGTGAATATTAATTAAATCAATGTTCAATGTATAAATTTAATTTTGTAGTTGCTGGAATTTCTAGTTACTTCAATACTTCATCAGATATTGATATCCTCAAGCTCAGAATGTACACAAACACATTAAATATATCTATATATAGATATATTTTAAATTTTTATCCCAAGTGGTATCTCCGTTAAAACTACCAACAATTAATAATCTGGCAGGCAGTAGTCCTTGAATGCACCAAACTAAAGAGTGCTTACTGTAGTTAGAAGTAGAAAATTTAATGTAATACAAATTAATTTTTGAAAAAACATGCTTTTTTCCTCTATTGTAATCTTAAAACTAATATTAAATTGAAAATCAATATTAACATTGCATTAAATAACCATATAAAAGACTTACTTTGTAAGAGAAATAACATCAGGAATGTCTCGAATAAACGATTCCAGCGAATTATAACCTATGTCCCTAAATGGGATTTGAGTTCCTAGAAGATCTCTGTAATCTCCTAGGGAAAAAGAAAATGGAAGAAATTTAAAACATTTCTTACACATAATTTTTTAACGATTCAACACTTACACAAAAGAGTATAATGTAATCTTAATGAATGCAATGTATACAATGCAAATGATTTATAATGGGTTTTCATTTCAGTATTTTTATAACTTGATCAAACATCTCTGTAATTTGATTCTGACATAAATTGATGACATTTTAAATTTGATCTAATATTTTTATAAATTCCATTTGTATTTCAAAAGTTAAAAATGTATAAACTTACACAAATATTTAAAAAAAATGAGTCATTAGTATATACATATTCTAAATTAATAAAAGGGAAAAAAAAACATCATGCCCTTCATTATTAATTTCCTCTTTTTTAACTTATAAAACTCATTAAGGTTTTCATTAATTAAACAACAGCAAAATGTCACTCATTTAAATTATAAGTTATTTTACATGACAAAATTAATCAGAAAATTGCCATATACAATTTGAAGATGCACATTTCCAAAATTTTCTATAACTTAATTTGAGGCATTTTTCATTCAGTAGCATATAATGTTATAACTTGCACTATACTTTATTATTTTTTTTAATTTGGCTCCTGTTGTCTATAATCGTGTTATTTTTATATTTAGAAGGTTGTTTATTTTTATAACAAACAGAATTTCATCAATTTTTATTGATAAAAGGCTTCATAAAATTGATTTTTATGAAACTGCCATGAAAAAAATGTCCACAAATTATATGCAGTGGCCTTATGCCAAAATTTGTAAGATTTTTTTTTAGTGCATAATCCATGAAATTTAGGCAGAAAATTAATTTAAAAAACTGCTTTAGTATTGCTAGTATATACTTATTCATTAAATTTAAAATCTTTATCAAATATTTGCAATTAATTCAAATTTCCTAATTCCCAACACAAGATGACTTTCTCCATTTTCATATATTATAAAATCAGAACATACTTTCTTGCCAACCCAATAGTATCAGGTAATATTCATTTTTTAAACTTTTAATTAAAATAAATAACTATTAGAACAAAAACTTAATTTATATGCATTAAAAAAAACAGATATATAGTGGTTTTATAAAATGATGCTCTCCAACACTGATCAAGATTATTTTAAAATGACAAAAAAAAATAATAAAAAAAATTAACATTATAAAAAAAAAATAATTTTACTTTCTATATATTTGCAAATATTTCAAACATGAAAATAAATATTTTATAACCAAAAAGTATCAATATTTCATTTTTATTTTGTTTATCAAGAAAAATAACTTAAAAAGAATTTAAAAGCATAAAAATTGTAATGATAAAATTGTCATTACTGTAGTTTTTATACATTAAGTGATATTTAAACAAAAAAGAAGTTAAACTATTTGCTACATTAAAGCATATGCTGAGTTTTGTTTTATTAATTTTGAATGTTATCAACAAATTATTGAAATATTATACAACTTTTTCATAAATTTATAGAGAGAAAAAACACTTAACAGGGATATTAAATATCGTATATAATTTTCCCCCCTAATTAAGTGGGCCCTATGCAAAACATGCACAAATGTACCAAATTTCTTTTACCTAGGTATGCACAAAACATTTAATACACATTATAATTAGTAATGATTTGGCAGCATTTTCATATTTGGTGCAAAATGGTGATATGCTAACGAAAAATTATTTAATAAAACTTACTTTCTAAACGATTAAAAGGAACGCCTCCTTTACAGCTCTGAGTTACAGATCTCAGATTCAGTAAAATACTTTCTCTCAATTCTTGTTTATCCATATTTGAAAAAGATATCTAAAATAAATTTTAAATATAAGACTTTCAACTTTTATAAAAAAAAATATATTGCAATAATCTTATAAATATCTTTTTTCGTAAAAGTTAAATAGTTTGAAGAATTTTTTTAATGAGGAAGAAGGATTTATAAGTACTTTTTTTTTCCCAAGGTATTTTTAACAAAAAAAAATTTATAATGTTTTGCTGATTTTTAGTATTAAAAATAATTTTTTTTTCCCACTTTAACCCCCCAAAATTCCATTTTCTCCCATTGCACAAAAATTAACACATCATATCTCTAATATAAATTTTTTAATTTCACTTGTTTAAATACATTCATTTTTTTTATATTGTAGATAACTGTACACTGATATAGCTGTATTTACAAGAAAAACTATTGTTTAGAGAAAAGAAAGAATTTAATAACTTGACAAGGTACCTCCTGAAAAGTTACAAAAAACATTTTACTGTTATATAAGGACTATCCCAAACTACATATATATAATTATTCCCTTATTCACTATTTCTCATATTTGCAAAATACTATCACACAAAAATACATAGACAGTGTCAATCTTTAGTAAGGTCAGACCATGTTCTAATGTTTAAGTGCACATTTAAAAGAGATATAAATAAAAACATTTTTAAACACATTCTGTATAATAAAGAAATGAATATTGATTGATTACATCTGCCCTATAGTTAATCTATCAATGTTCTCTATATATCACACTACAATGAATAATTTGAATATGTGTATATGTAAAAAAAAAGTGCATTCTATTGTTTATGTTACAAAAATTCACTGCTTATTTACCTAAAGCAAATAGAAATAAATGTTTCTCATATCCCAAAGAAGGTTTATATGTTAATCCTAAAAATATTCGAATTATCTTTAACAGATTCTTCAGATAAAATTAAGGTTTTATTCTACTTTAAATTTTTACACATTTACAGACAATGTTACTAATAATCCTCTTTTAAATTTAGTACATTAAATAAAGTTTATTAGCTATATCTGAAATTAGATTTAACTGCTTTTTTATATAAAATAAATATTAATTTTTATACCTGACAGTTTAAAAAAACTTATGCATCGATTATATGCAACACATAATAAAATTACAAATCGTTATTAGATAATACATAAATTAAATAAGGCATATTTTGTTTTCTTTTGCAAATGCATTTAAGATTTATGGTTAAAATATTGTTGAATACTTTTTGCCAAAAATTAATACTTTTTAAAAAATAACCGATTCCTTGTCCTATAAATTCATACAAATGAAAACAATATTAATATGGTTTGATTATAAATGGCAAGCTATCATTTTTACATCAGAATGTAATATTTTTGATTAAAATATAAATAATTATAATATTTCTGCAAAGATGAAGAAACACTTTTATTTTAATAAAAATTGAGTGGCATAGATTTTTTAGATCAGGGTCTCCAAACTACGTCCCGCGGGCCACATCCGGCAAGCCAGTGTCATCAATCTGACCCGCAACAGCGAATAGCTAATTGTTGCTGTAATAAGTTGGGTTAAAAAAAACAGAATGATAACACGTTTTTATTTACTTGCTAGGTAAAGCTTAATGACAAGCATAATACGCAGAAAATTTAACTTAAGCATAACAACTAACAAATAATTGAAATGAATCCCACTAACATTATAAACTAGTGAACATCCTGCGGTTACCCTCGGTAGTTACGTTGGCGTAAAGAGTATCGCATATGTATTTACATCGATGTTTGGAATATATATATATCCTGAATCAAACATGATTTTTATCCTGAAAATCTCTCACAAATGGAAAGGCTAAATTAACGCGAATGAAACCGCAGGGTAATATCACTTGTAAAAAAATACTAATGAAATTTATGTAATTGTGATTTTTCACTGACAATAGTTTGTAGTTAGCAAGCGTATGCTCGCTCAAAGCACATACTCGGTGACTGGTCTAGAAATTATAGATAATGGCAGAAAAATTTAAACGGTTTTGGCCCTTGGTACTTACTGGAGTAAACAGTATGGCCCTAAGGCTGGAAAGTTTGGAGACCCCTGATTTAGATGATCATTTAGTAGAAAAAAGGCTTCTTATCTCGAAATTGATTTTCTGTCAACAAAACTTTCAAAAGTAATAATTCCTTTCCTTCAAAAATAAAAGTTCCTTAATTTTTGAAACATAATCAAATCATTTACTTCTTCAACCACTAAAAGCAAATATAAAAATTGGTATGGATAAATGACAGACATTTAAAATGCAGAAGAGATGGTAGCCATACCAATCAGTACGACACAGTTGAATCCAAAGAAAAAAAAAGCCTTGTTTTTTCCCTTATGAATAACTTTAAGGTTGTTTGAATTCTACATACATTTTTCTACTTGAATATCAAGAAATTAACAAAATTTTTTTTAAGATTCACTTCCTAATAATAATTTTTGTTCTATACTGAAAAATATCCACAACAGGTGATAAAAAAACTGAACAGTTTTTTTTTTTTCCTTAAAGCAAAAAAAACTTCAATCTTTAAGGTTCATTGCAATTAATAATAAATATTTCAAGAATATTTACACTAATATTAAAAAATCCCCGAAAAACTTTCAAGATGCAAAATATTTAAAATGCTTAAATAAAAATACTTTCTGTATCTTAAATTATCATGTAGGATAAATGTAAAATCTGTCTGAATTATGAGAAGTTATGTAATGTAAGAATAATTTAAAGTTAATCACAAAATAGGCAGTAAATTAAAATATTTAAAAACCAATAAGTTTTTAAATATTTTAATTTACATTATGATTTTCTAACAGGAAAATCACAACGAAAGGATTATTACTTTTGAAAGTTTTATTTGATGGTATTTGAAATCTATTACCTATTCTTCTCCAGACACTTTTCTCCCCATTTCAAGAGTCAGCAATTTTATTATTTATTTTATTAAACTACAATTTCTCATCATCCTAGATTAAACCATAATAACTTTTGAAAATACTGCAACATATTTTCATTACTTATAAAAAAATTAATGGAAAATTTAATACTAATGTCACTAAATTCTAAGTGCAATTGTGAAAAAAAAAAAAATCTTTTAAGAAAATAAGTAAAATTTTAACAAAAGTACATCAAACAATTTGAAAAAAAAAAAATTAACTATTTTACGCAGAGTGAATTAAAAATAAAATATAAAAAAATGTGTCTCAACATCAAAGCCACGATCTAGAGATTCATTAAATTCGATCAAAATTTTCAATTCTTGCACCCTCTTAAACTATTTATGAGCATACTGATCAATTATAAAAAATATATATATATTTAAAAATATAGCTCAGAAAATTAACCACTTGTCCAATCACTTACTTATCTGAGCAGATAAAAAATACTTCCCATAAATAACAATTTCTAATTGAAATTGTTATTCATATCATTTTTCCGGAAATTATAAGCACTTATCAAAGTACGTGAATGCTATTATTAATTCACGTATTCGCACCAATAGTTTCTAAACATTACATAGTTTAAAAATATTTTGACACGAAAATACTTTCAGTTCGCAAAATCACAACACATTGAAGACATTGAAAAATAAAAAAGGTGCCATAATTAACTCATTTCAGTTCTTGATTATGCTCTCATTTGACAACATATTTTATACCTTGTTTCTGTGCTGTCTTAGTTTATTCAAAGAATGGAATTATTTCCTAGATACTGATTTATTGAATCTTCTCCGTGTTTTTAAGATATTATGATTTTTGACTTTCTGCCTGAAAACTTATTTTTAAAGTAAAAAATTATGTTTCTTAATCTGACATCTGAATTGTGACATACAAAGGGTAAGCAATTGGTAGATTAGAAATTGTGTGGATTTGACTTTTCAAGTTTATTGTTTCACATACATCGAGAAAGCGATCTCCCACTTGAAAAGATTGTAATAAAATGACAATATAGCCTAATAATATAAAGCACAGAGATTTGTTTGGTTTGTCGCTCTATGGTCATCTTGTTGCACACTTTAGGCTAAACAGACCGGGACCTGCAGTTTAACGTGGATTTCGAACCACCAACAAACATCCATGCCACCGCCAGGATTCGAATCTGAAGCACAGAGAAGCAAGTCGTTAAATGGTTGGTCAATTTCCATGATTCCGTCCACTTCTCCAGTTCATATTATTGTTTTTCTGCTATTCATGTCACTCATTCTCTGCTGTTTTAACTCCTTTGTGACGAAATAATAAACTATTAAATATAAAAATATTAATTACCAGGGCTGGCCTTAAGCGGTAGGCAAGGCTTAGAAAAAAGGGAGCAAAACCACCTAAACTAGACCTTAACCCACAGAAAATATATTTCGTTTACTTGAATTTAGAAAATAAATGAGCAGTAAAATCATATACAAACGGAAGTGACAATTCGTTGTCCAGCTCATGTTCGATCGTCAATACTTGTACAATTTTGAATCATATTAATATGATAAATAAGCTTCTTCAATCCAAGGATTTTGATTTTTCTCAAACCACATGATTTATTGTTTAACTCATTAATTTTTTTTTAACGAATTAAGATCGGATAAATATTTTGAAAAAATTATTTAGAAGCTGAAAAGTTAGCCAGCGAAATCGACGTAGGAAAAAACTCTGAATTGATTGTTTTTAAATCTCATTTATTTTTTTCTTTGGATTATTAATTTTCTTTTTATTTGAATTTTGAAGACATAGGCGAGACCAACTATTTTATTCTTTTTAATAATTTAAAAGAAAAAATATTGATATAAGTAATATAAAGTATAAAGCTTATAAAATCTAATAGATTGTTGATAGCTTCATAATGTTACTCTGATTTTTGTAATACTGTTATTTTAAAAATAAATTGTCTGAAGTATTACAATGTTTTGTAATGGGGACTTATCTTTTTTTATGACGAAGTATTATTTCCTTATTTCTTGAATATTCACAAATAAGGTATGGCTACTTATTGAATTAAGACGACCGAAATTCCCTTTCTATAATCCTCTGCTACTTATAACATGCAATCTTAAATCTAAGCTATGGAAAATAGCGTTTCTTATGATACGCATCAATGCATAAGCCGCGTTCGATTTGTGCCTGTTCATTCGTTCATAATTTTCTTAAACTCATACTCTAAAATACCTTTCCTCTTTTCGTATCCTGCGGTTGATATTTTAACCCTTTCGCTGCCGGTCAAGTGAGGGTGTATTGATAGTTATCGTCTCAATGTAGAATTGTGGTTTTCCCAAAAAACGACATACTTTTTTCAATTCTTTCTATTTGCTCACACTCTCCCTATATATATCTTGTTAAAATTTTCAATCGTTCATAAAATACTTTTTATTCATCCAATCAAGTTCAAATGCATTTTTTTTTTTTTTTTTTTTTTTTTTTGAACTTGTAGTGGATGACACTTGATGTTAATACAGCTTTTTTAAATATTAATTCATTCATTCAATTCAATTAATTAGTTTTATTTTGTTTTAGATTTAAGTTGTATGTATTTAATAATAGATGGTGCCAGATAAGCTTAAAAAAATGAATGAGAAATATTTATAAAGGACTTTCTGCAATATAGTGAAAAAAAAGTAGGAATTCACTTCAAATTTTTTTTTTTTTTTTTTTTTTTTTTTTTTTTTCATAATACTTGTTATAATGAACAAGATTAAAAAGTGATAACGAAACATCATATTAATTAATAAGTAATATTTAGGGCTTTCCTGAAAAAATATTCTGCTTAAGCGTCAGCACGTTATAAGCATAAAGGTAAAATTATGTCCTAAATACCACATTACGCGATGATGCATGATGTGCAAAAATGAAACAAAATAATGAAAATGTTGTTGTTCTAATGCAGCTGGCTGTAGACAGACAGTTAGTCTGCATGCTATAAGCAAGAGCTGCACCTGTGTTACACATTGAGCTCTACCCAGAGGGCACGTATAGCTTGAAGACATGCTACGGATGCGAGTAACACTACCCCCCACAACGCTCTACGATCATATTAAACCAGGACCGACGGTTTAAAATGGATTTCGAACCACTATAAAAATCCATGTCACCACCGGGATTCGAATCTGAAACCTGTCGTACCGAGCACCAGAGCACTAACCACTCAACCATCAGGCCCCTAATAATAAAAATGTGGCAAAAATCATTATTTTTGTGTGAAACATTTTTTTTTTTAAATAATCCATTTATATTAAATATTTGTTAGTAAAAAATGTTTAACCACCAACAGATATTTAATAAACAAGAATTATTATAAGGTTTAATAATATACAATCCGAAATATGAGAGGCACCTTTTTTTTTATTCCAATGCAGCTGGCAAACACTTAGACATCTTGATCTTGTATGCCTTAAGGCAAGCGCTGCACAGACGATACTCACTTTGCATTACCCAGGCGGCGCGTTAACTTGAAGATACGGACGCGGAGTAACAATGCACCCTCAACGCTCCTATTAGGACCGGGACCTACGGTTTAAAGTGGATTCCGAACTACTACAAACACCCATGGCACCGCCGGGACTCGAACCCGAAACCTGTGGTACCGAGCGCCAGCGCGCTAGTCACTCGGTCATTCAGGCCCTCATCACTGTTATACTTTACACCATTTTAATACTCGTCCGAAAACTCCTCCAACACATTTACAATTTCATCATCTGTTAGAGACTTATTAGACTGAATTTTCCTTTTGGGGGAAAAGAACTCTCTTGACTCTACAACTTATTTTACAAGAAATTTTAATAACTCATAAAGTTATAAATTTGAAACCATATACCTTTTCAACTAGATTCTAACCTTTACTCCTCGCCAATACCAGCAGGTTTGGTTTGGTTTGTCGGTCTACGGTCATCTTGTGGACACGAGGGCTAAACAGACTGGGACCTACAGTTTAAAGTGGATTCCGAACCACTAACAAACTTCCATGCCACTGCCAGGATTCGAACTTGAAGCCTGTGGTACCAAAGGCCAAAGTCAATACCACCAGATAGATCTAACAAATAGTGCCGATTGAAGAGCAGAATAAATGCTGCCGCGCAGCACTTCACGCGCGAAAGCGTGACTGGCTATTAAGGCTTCACTCCATATGCGTTGGCTCGTGAATGGATAAGCTTTGACGCCACATCACGTGCTGGTGTGAGATCGGCAGCGAAAGTGTTAAACTATCCTAGCATTTTTCATTTTTTAAGAATATTTATTTTATTTTTTTAATTTTCGTGAAATTTTAGGGAAATGAAAAAAAAATATATATTATACATTTAAGTAGGTGATATTTCAAAAAGAAGGTGTATGCGTATAACTATCATAATTATAAAATAGAGGTAGGTATTTAATAGCATATTCCATGAAAAATAAAAGGTAAAATGAACAAAAGCTTCATCCAAAAATGTAAGATTAAATTGTAATGATATAAAAAGACAAACCTCTGAAAAATTATAAAAGAAAAATGCTAAATAACGAAGGTTGGAATAATGGAACAAATAATAATAATAAAATTCAGATAATTGTCTTTTTTTTAATTTGTAAAAAAAAAAATAAAAGTCTAAGAAGAATCAGTCAATTATGAATCTCATCATCATCATCATCAGTGGCACAACAGCCCCATGGTGGGCCAAGGTCGTCTGTTCATTGGCAGACGTTTTCTTTTAGACGTAGAATCTTTTTCTTTTAGAATTGGTAGACGTTTTCTTTTCTACGGAATAGGGTTGTCAGTCCTACGCCCAACGCTCTACAGTCAAATGAGACTGGGACCTACGATTTAAAGTGGATTCCGAAACACTACAAACATCCCTGGCACCGCCGGGTCTCCAAAGCGAAACTTGTGGCACCGAGCGTTAGTCATTATGAATCTAGCTTCACGAATTTTTTTTTTTATTGTTAACTTATTTTTAAATTAAAAAAACTAAAATAAATAAATAAATGTTAACAAAATTGAGAAAAAATAAAGACCAACTTTTTCGAAATAGTGATTTTATTGAGAAGATGCTATTAAAATTAGAAATAAGTTTAATATAAGGGAAATATATTTGTACCTAAAAAAGTATAAAAAGTTATATATTTTAAATGACTACAATTGAATGAAATATTAGAAAAAAATATTTAAAAAACATTCATTTTATAAATAAAATAATATCAAATTATAGATAGAAGATTATTTTGATTGAAATAATGTTTGACATTCAATTTGAAATTACCTTGCATTTTTATGTATAAAATACTGATATTTTTGCTAATATTAAATAAAGAAAATAAAACATTTTCTGTTATTTTTATAATTTATGCAAATAACCATGAAAATATTAATTTCAACCAGCTAGAAAATTTGTTTTAATTAGAATTCAAGATCTTTAAATGTGACATGAAAAAAAGCCATTTTATTTTATATATTCTAGAGCTTCACATTTTATGAACTTATTTTGTAACATGAAAAAATGCTCGTTTATTATCGTTTGTTTATATTTAATTTTTATTTATTATTATTATTTTTTTTTTTTTTTTTTGTAAAATAAGTACTAAATTAAATTTTGTATGCTTTTCTTTAGAAAAAAAATATCCTTGAAAATTGAGGATGAAAATACAAGAAAATTTTTTTTACAAATTTATGTAAATAGCTTTAATCATGGATTCAAATCAGAACAAGAACATAAAAATGGCATTTTTTTTCTAATCTCAATTTTATCACATAAAAAGATTATATTTCATATGTAATTAAAAAACAATTAAAATTAGCTTTTCTGTGTTTTTAGTGATTCATGATTAAGTAATAAAGGTTTCAAAGACAGAAGAAAAAAATGGATTTCTATTTTAATTTTTCTTTTTTATAATTTTTAAGCAATAAGAAATTAAATCCCTGTTCCCACAAAATCATATCTTATATCAACATATATTTAGTTACAGGAATTTTTTAATAATAATTCTAACTCAAATAACAATAATTCTGTTTTGAATGATCTAAGCAACTATGATTTCGACATTTCTGATTTCAAAAATTGCAAAACACCTCGTGCTGTTCTGAATATTATTCATTGTTTTGATATTTATCTTTCCGAATTACCATGCAGTTTCTCTGCTGAGTCACAATTTCTCCTCCAATCGTTTTTGTTTGTTTCTATTGTTTATTTTTTTTATTACCTTCTTAAAAATAACAATAATAATATATAAATATTATAGATGCATACATTTTTTATTAATTAAAAATTGTAAATAATATAAATAAAAAATAATGAATAGATAAATATTATCAATAATAAATAATATATAAAAATAATGAATATAAATAAATAATAAAAAATAATAATTTTTTATTAATTATTAATTAATAAAAAAATAATACTCTGTTTCTATCTAATCAATGGGCTTAAAGCTTAAGAAACTTCTCTCATTCACAAAGCAGGAGATAGAGGTTCTCTATCTTTTTGGCTAATCGTAAGTTATACAAATTAGAATTCAAGATCTTTAAATGTAACATGAAAAAAAAAAAAAAAAAAGGCACTTTATTTTATAAATCAATATAATATATATATAATCATCCTATATATATATATATATATATATATATAATCTTTTATTTAACATCAAAAGTTAAATAAAAGATCTTCTTTTCTAAATAAAGAAAATACTTTAAAAAAAGAATTTCGTATATAATAAAATGTAAAAATAAATTTCACAGACTTTTTTTCTCTCGTTCAACTGTTCCAACCATCATATAACGTTTTAAATGGCCAGCGGGTTACGTTACTGGCTATTGTAATATGTCCCCTTTATTGGGCTGTTAAGTCATAAAGTTTGAGGACTGAGACCACCCAGAACACTTAAAAGTTATAGGAGATGTGATATTTTTATGAGGCTGTTTTTTTCTGTGTCCGGCCCTCCCAACTAATTCTTAGAACGGGAGATTCCCCGGGCAACGGGCGTACCGATAACGGAGTTCCGATGTGGTATTATCAGAGCCGGATTTTCCTACAGGCTAACTAGGCTTCAGAATAGGGCAGGGATGGGCAAACTACGGACCGCCGGAAGGTTCTATCCGGCCCGCGGATAGAATTTTAATTTGTCGGTCTGAGGCAAATTAAAAGAAATATATATTTATATATTATATATCCATCTCCTTTTCTACTTTGATGAAATATTATTTTTTTCTTTTTACTTTCGCTATTTTTGTTCTACAAAACATAAATAGACGGAAATAGCAAGCACAGACAGCTTTCAATCGATAAAGTGTTAAAAGCAGAAGCTCTTTGTTAGTTATATCTGTATATTGGCGCCAACAAATTAGCCTTTTACAAATCATTATCGAAAGTTAAGTTTTCCAAATTTAATATCTCACCCCCAAATTTTGGTTCAATATCTCAAATTTAATATCTCACGTATCATACTTGTTTTATCACAATAAATGTTTTTAAATCTTTCTTGTGTCTTCTATCACGTTAACTTCGTTCCATCAGAACAGAAGTACTTTTGGCATTGGCACTCAAGCTGCATCCAACGTCGTCTGTGAAATAGACATTGTAAAATATAATCGTCTGTGAAATGTATTAGAAAATAGAATTTTTGTGTAATCCTCGTAAAGTGCTTGTGGGTTACAACTTGTTTTATTTTCAGATCGTAGAACGAGTAGTCGTGGCCGAGTGGTTAAGGCGATGGACTAGAAATCCATTGGGATCTTCCCGCGCAGGTTCGAATCCTGCCGACTACGGGTTGGCGTTTCCATCTTTTACCGAATTTTTAATTTAAATTATTTTAATTTTAACTTTTTATTTTTATCCCACTTTTATTTATTTTTAGTAATTTTTTAATTTTTATAGTGCCATTTTTAAATTTTTTAGAAACTTTATTTTTAACCATATACTAACATTAAGCAGCCTATTAATAATAATCGTAAATTTTATAAATGAATTAAGATGAGGAGGTTAAAGGGTCTGTCTCCCATTGGTATTCCATAATCCGTACGCCAATTGCGAGTAGAGTTTTTTTAGTTCAAGCTTTTATAGTTCTCCTTTGCTGTTTCGTTGAATACCAAAAAATCGTGTAAAATTTTAAAATAATCAATACATATCTTCCAGTTCCAATTTGAGTCCCAACTAAGCAAAATTAGTTTAATATTAGAGAGTTTTTGCATACTGTATTTTGGACATCCGTTAGCTTTTTCTTTCTAGGGCGCATGCTCATAGGAAATTGCGCATGCGTATCTGTAATAATGTTTCCTATGAGCATGCGCGCTAGGGAGAAAAAGCTAACGGACGTCCAAAATACGGTATGCAAAAACTCTCTAATATGTATATTTTTACTTTTTAGATTTTACTTTCTTGCTAGAGCAGAAAAGTTGGAAAAACATAAAAAAATATCATTAAGTTTTAAAATGTTAATTCGCTGGCACTTAAAAGTATTGTAATATAATTATCAAATTAAGAAGATTCAACATAAAAATATGGGTACTTACATATTAACGGTACTTTGGCGACAGACTTGGCGGTTTTTAAGTGTCGCCAATCTTTATTATTTGGAATAAAAATATTTTGAAAGCGTTTTGATTTTAAATAAAGTGTTTCATATATATTTTATTATTTGCAATTAGATACATAAAAATATGAAAATACGTCTAACATGATTTCAGGACTTTTTTACTCAGGCAATTCTGGATGTCCAATTACATCATTTAGTATCGCATTTCTTATATTCTGCCCGTCATCCGCTAAAATTTGTTTCAAGTATTTGTAATACTTAACAAAAATGCGTGATACATATACAAACGTTCTTCAAAACTCGTACAATAACACTATCAATAGTGTAATTTTTTTTTTCCCAATGAGATGGCAAGCCACTGTAGACGTAAATAAGTGTTGTTATTGGTCTTGGATGCCGGTTTTAATACCGGTAGTAGAAATTTTAGAAAAAGAAAGTAAACACAGATGGTTTTTTTTTATTTGCCAGTTTTATTAGAGAATGCACAAAAAAAAAAAAATTTGACGTTATCATAAAAAAGTAAAGGAACATCTTTGCATTTAAATCACAAAAAAAGTGTAGATATCACTGTGGTATTACAAATTTTGAAAGATACGGACGCGGAGTAACTTAATTTTTGTACAAAAATTACCAGCTGTCGAAACTGTTTCAGCATCTACGCTAGTCGGTGGACTGGGACCTACGGTTTAAAAGTGAATTCTGAACCATCTTCAAATAAACACCCATGGCTAGCCGCTTGTTGAAATTTTTTTTAGTTATTCGAATTCTAGTTTTGGTACCGAGCGCCAGATCGCATTAGTGCATCATAACTTCGGCCATTCAGGTTTGTGGAGAATAGTGTAAAATAAAATTTACAAAAAATTCTTTCACATATTTTGAACTTTCCAGAAATGATGATGGTATTTAAATTACAAAATTTTTTTTGGAGCCACTGTACATACGTAAATAAGTGTTGTTATCTAAACGAGGGGTGGCCAACCCAAATGATCGTGCGGGCCACTTTGGAAATGTATCCTAACTCCGCGGGCCGCATATAAAATTATATATTTAAATATTAGATTTAAACCCACTATAGACATTTTTTGGAGTGAAAAAATGAAACATAATGAGTTATTATTTATATGTTTATTATTATTCAAACATGTAAACATAGATAATATAATAGTAATAATGATACTAAACGCACATTGTAAAGAAATAAACAACACTAAAAATAGAATATAAAAAATACGTAAAGTATAAACGAAATAAAAAAAAAATAAAATCATTCAAAAATATTTATTTTACTAGTACTATATTTGTTTCTCTACTCTTTCCCTTAACTTTTGCAAATCGATCTCAATTTGGGTATTTGGACATCGTAATTGCGTTACAGGTTAGCATCCATTATGTTTGAGAGCGTTTTGTGTTTGGTCAATTTCATTTTTTGGGGGAAAAAAAAAAAACCCATATTCACAGGTATAAGTTACACCAAAAGTGCTAACAACTTCAACTGAATTTGGTTTGCTCTGCTATCAACAATCAACTGTGAGTATCTAGGAATGGTCACTGAAGTCACTTAAAGTGAAAACGCGCATCAGAAATTTGCAGAATATAATTTAATTATTCTACGAACTCATAACTGTAAACTCATAAATAAAACAGGCAATATCTGTCATATATTCGCAAGAATATCATTTTAAAATCAAAGTTAATTTTTTCTCATAATTTCGACAGCTCATTTTTGAAAATATTCATTTTTGGATGAACACATAATTTATTTTTTTTAATACATTGGTTTTCACTGCTTTGGCCATTATAAAATAAATATATTTTATAAAAGTGTGAAAAATCTCACGGGCCAGAAAAATAATCAAAAAACGTGCAAAAAAAAAAAAAAAAAAAAAAAATATTATTTAAAAATAGAAATTTCTAAGAATACAGATTTGTTCAATTTCAGTATAACGTGTAACATTTACTAGATGCTTTTGTTATGGAACTTGCTTTGTTATGGATACTGCTTTGCTTTTGTTGCTGTTTGTTTTTACTGCTTGATATACTAACATGTTTTTGTTATGGATACTGATCTTGTTTCTAGTTTGTATCTTGGTAGCTTTCTATTGATTTTTGTGATAATATGTCGTGTTTTTATAGTATTGGTTATTACATGATTATATATTTTAGTTAGTTTAGTTAATTAAAGGCAACAAAATATTCAATAATTTGGCTGTTTTTGAATTAAGTTCAGTTTCAGATTAATTGGTAACCTCATCATATTTGAGAAAAGTATTGTCTCTTAAATTAAAAAAATAAAGCAATTTTCATACCAATAAAATCGTTGTTTTACACGGAAATTTAGAAGGGAAAATTAGAAGGTCTCATTAGTTACTATACCTTTCTCATTAAGTGCATCAATTTAGGCAACTATATTTTCTTAAAGGGCCTGAATGACCGAGTGGCTAGCGCTCAGGCGCCTGGTATAACAGGTTTCGGGTTCGAGTTTTGGCGATGCCATGGATGTTTGTAGTGGTTCGGAATCCACTTTAAACCGTAGATCCCGGTCTAACATGATCGTAGAGCATTGTGGAAGTATTGTTACTCCGCGTCCGTAGTTTACCTTCAAGCTACACGCATCTCCTGGTAGTGATAAGTGAGTAACGTCTGTGCGGCGCTTGCCTTAAGGCATCCAAGCAACTGTTGTTTAAGTGTTTGCCAGCTGCATTAGAACAGAAAAAAAAAAAAAAACAGTTTTTTCTTAAAAGTAATAATTTTAACAAGTTATATTATTTTTAAAATTATTTTATTACAATTATAGAACAGTCGAAATATGTATTACTGTTAAATTTCAGCATTTTAATTAAGTGACACCTCATACTTCTATAAATAACTTTTAGAATTGCAAAAAATATTTTCTTGATTAAAAAAAGCTGATGCATTAAAAAGCTGTATTATATTTTGTTTAAAATATGGGTATGAATACAAATAAATTCTTACATTTTTTTTTTTTTTTTTTTTTTGTAGTTAAACATTTAAATTAAAAAACAAGCAAATAAATGGCTGAACAAAAATTATAATAATTGGATATTTGACACACTAAGTTTAGGCATATTTAATTACTGAAAAGGCAGTAAACAATCAACAACTTATTTTTCATTTATTTATAAGTTTATGATAAAAAAAAATAATAAAAAGCTACAAATGATTCATTAAAATTTTCGAATAAAAAGTTAAATATAAGGTCATCGTATTTTATTGTTATTAAATTCTTCAAAATTAACTAAACAACAATAGTAAAAAAAATCATACTAATTTATTTGTTGGCAAGAAATATTATTCTGATAAAACTGCTCAACTATTATCATAAAAAGAGTATTTTAAAACGGGCAAACATGTTTATGAAGGTATTACTTACATAGTTCTGTTGTGTCCAATCCTCAGTGTTTATGAAGGTACCACAGTTTCGGGTTCGACTTACATGGATGTTTGTAGTGGTTCGAAATCCACTTTAAACTGTAGGTGCAGGTCTAATTAGTCTAAAGTGTGCACAAGATGACCGTAGAGCGACAAACCAAACCAAACCTCAGTGAACTGCAGTGCGGGACTGACATCACATGAATGATCTACTCATGGATGGAGGGAAAGGTGGCAGCTTCTGTTGTGACGGAGCACCTGTAGGTAGAAGGCTCCGTGACGCTCTTACTATCATATGAGACAGTCATACAGACCTACTTCTTAAAGTGGATTCCGAACTACTACAAACATCCAGCACTGCTAAAACTCGAACCCGAAACCTGTGGCAATAGAGCGCCAGACACTCGGGCCATTCATTGTATTGATCAGGTAATCCTCAATTATTTGTTGTTCAATTGCACTCAGAATAAGAAAGAAAATAAAATACACTATAATACAAAAAACATAAAGAACAGTATCTAATTAAAAAAAAAATGCAGATGAGCGAGCAGTATCTCAAGGGCACGAGAAATCGTTGACCAGCAATCGAATAACAAATAGTCAAAATATCATCTTTTTTTTCCCCTTTGTTCTAGGTGAGATGTGAATAACTTTCTTTCCTCGCCTCTTTCAAATGAAAAGACAACAATTTAAAGGTCTAAATTAGCTTTAAGTATCATAAACGCGGTTCAGGTTGTTTATTTTCGTTTATTCTGTTAAGTTCTCAACACTATCTAACAATTCTTTCTCACCCAGCCAACGCTTTAATCATTTCTGTTTTATTTCTTTTCCCATCTCTCTACCCAGTGTATTTAACTTCCTTTTTGTGCTCTTCCAGTTACTCGTACATTTTATTTTAATTCTCTCTCATGTATTTTAATTACTTTCATCGCTTATTAAAATAACATAAATAAATAAATAATAAAAAACACCTCACTCTATTAAACTTTCTTTTAGTATTTGAGCAAGATTCCTTTTAGTCTTTACCGCTTTCTTTCACCAGCAATGCTCTTTCATCTTTCCAATGGACAATCCGAGATAGAAGCTAACGGCTGCTGCGCAGCCACGGAGCTTCACCAAAACTTAAATCATATAAGTATCACAAAAGCAGAAGTTCTTAATGAAATGATAGAAATATTAACAGAGTGGTGTAACAATAGGGTGGCAAGACGGGTAAATTGCCACGGGTTCCCGACCCGAGCAGAGAGGCTATGAGTATTAGGATCCAGGAAAGGTTTATTGTAACCGTGGTTCCACCTACGCAAGCTCGTTTCCTCCTATGCACTGCAAGAGCTCCCCTTGCGCCGTTCCGGTGAAGTGTTTCGTTTGGCTTTGAGTATCTCGCCAGAGAGGACGTACGGCAAGACAAGCGCTGCCGTTAGTTACGAGCTCTAATCCCGAAAGTCAGAAATGTAATCCTTCCACAACTGTATAATTAGCTGCTACTTCAGAGACGTTTAATTTACAGTCTCTCACCCCGAGAGAAGATATAGTTAGCCCCATCTTGTGCATAAATTGGCCTACACACTCTCATCCAGAGAGGAAGGATATTTCGCTATCCAGCGGATATCTGAGTAACTTTATTTACAGCTCAGAAGTAGAATCCTTCCACTTAAATATGTCTTTAAAGATGTTACCTGTTGTAGATTAATCTTTGTAGCCTGCCATATTTGTACTTGTGTGCTTATGTAATTAAAATTGTGTGCAGTTAAACTTGAGTCTCAATTTGACCACACCAGATCGAACGGCACAAACCACGACGACATTTACTACATTATTACAAAATAAAGTAAAATTTATTAATTCTGTATTTAATAAATTTAAGTTACTAAAGTGATAAATTAAAAAAAAAGTGTGTATCAAGATTTTGATTATTATCATTTGAATGAAAAATAGATCTCATTTGTTAGTAATAGTGATAGTAATAGAAATAGTTAAGCACAGGTAATCCCGATGATAGGGACTTCCCCGATTTCTGATTCGTGAATAGGTACGTACAAAATAAAAAGGGAAAATTTCCGCTGCCATCCATGTGCCACAAGGACATTTTTAAATTCACTTGCTATGAAATTCCCCTAATTCTTGAATAGGTATTTATAAAATTAAAAGTGGGAATCCTCGGAGAATCGAACTTCCAGAAAGCAAAGAATTCCCTTGTTTAGCGGATTCACCATACGTCACTATAATCTTTTTTGTTTTTCACATCGGACCCGGGTTCACTCGTAAAGTCAATTAGTTGAATGTGAAAATTAGATAATAACATGTCTACTCCTCATCATTATCATCATTGGCGCAACAGCCCCACAGTGGACCGTCTGTCTACTGGTAGATTTCGAGACGATTATTCCTTTACTTTTATTGATTAACTGATTTGAATTTTTAAAACATATTTTTTCTTATTAATATTTTTATGATTTGCATCAGCATATCTATAGCAGTAACACTAACATATCAAATAAAAAGTATTCTTCCATAGAGTCGTTTGACAACATACTACTGTGTCCAAAAAGTAAGATAAATTTTCAATTTAAAATTCCCGGGGCTTATGAAATTTTAATTTTTTTTCTTTCTTTTTTTAGGTTGCTGGCACTGTCCTTGACATCTGTGTTAAATTTGACGTCAAAATATTCATTAGGGTTTGAGTTACGCTTGGCTTTGTGAGACGCTCAAACTGATTCCGGCAATTTTTGAAATGTCTGAATTCATTGAGCGAAGAACTTGCATTCGATTTTGTTTGAGGAAACGTATAGAAGGTTGCAGAAGGCATTCGGTGAGCATTCCTATACCAGAAAGAAATGTTTAAAGTGTGATAAACAGTTCAAAGAAGGCAGTGAACGCGTTGAAGACGAAGAGCTCTCTGGTCGGCCCTCTACCTCAACCGCCGAAGCTCACGTCCAAAAAATTAAAGATTGGGTGCTTGCAAGCCGTCGATTTACAATTAGAGACCTTGCTGATGATGTCAGAATTTCAAAAGGATCGATCAATTCCATTTTGGGCCTCAAACGCGTCAAATCTCGATTGGTGCCGAAAACACTGAATGCGCCAGCTCACACTGCATTGATTCTTCGTGACTTTTTCGCCAAAAATGAAACCCATATCGTTCCACAACCCCCGTATTCACACTGTGCGACTTCTGGCTATTCCCTAAACTCAAAAGACCACTCCGGGGACACCGTTTTGAGTCGATTGAAGAGATTCAACGTGAATCGCCGCGCACTTTGAAAGCCATCCCTGCCGATGACTTTTAAGCATGCATTGAGGATTGGAAAAAAAGTTGGCATAAGTGCATTGTATCCGGAGGGGATTACTTTGAAGGCGATAAAATACATTTGGAAGAATAAATAAAGGAATTTTTTAAAAAAAATAATTGGTCTAACTTTTTTGGGCACAGTAGTATATTTTCTGAATTCTGTAATTTCTTTAAATTTCTAATTTCTAATATTATTAAATATTTTCAGACGACAGCATGCATTTATAAATAATTGGTCTTATTTTTTGGGCACAGTAGTATAGCAGTAACACTAACTATAATAAAAAAAGTTTTCCTCCATAGAATAATTTGAAAACATAATCTAAACCAGATGACCGCAGTCTAAGCACTTCAATCTGCAAATGGATACTAATTTACAGCTCAAAGTATCAAAGTCCGACGTTTGTTTTGAACCAGCACGAGAGCAATTTTGTATCTGTTAATGGTACCTTCCACACTCCAATGAAAACTGCTTAGATCATCAAAATCTATTTGTAATATGTATTTAGGTTCTCCAAACCAGTCATAACATGCGATCACCAATGATTTCAATGCAGCAGATAATTCTTCTTTTAGAACTCCCAATGTTTTGTTTTTCACTTCTGATTGATATGCACAGGGGATTGGCTTTCATTCGTAGTTTCACCAATGGGTTCTTTTTTTTTTTTTTTTTTTTAATTTTACGAAATGAAGTTCTCATTTTTTTTTTTTTTTTTTTTTTTGACTGTATAGAACAGGGGTCTCCAAACTTTCCAGCCTTAGGGCCATACTGTTTACTCCAGTAAGTACCAAGGGCCAAAACCGTTTTAATTTTTCTACCATTATCTATAATTTCTGGACTAGTCGACGAGTACGCACTCTGAGCGAAATTCGCTGGTTCAATTATTATTTTACAAGTGGATACCCCGCAGTTTCATTCGCGTTAATTTAGCTTTTCCGTTCCTGAGGAATTTTCAGGATAAAAATCATATGTTTGATTCAGGCTATATACATTCCAAACATCGATATACATACATATACGATACTCTTTACCCCAACTTAACTACCGAGGGTGACCGCGGGATGTTCACTAGTTTATAATGTTAGTGGGATTCATTTCAAATATTTGTTATGCTTAAGTTAAATTTTATGCGTATTATGCTTGTCATTAAGCTTTACCTAGCAAGTCAATAAAACCGAGTTATTATCATTCTGTGTTTTTTTTTTTATCCAACTTATTACAACAACAATAAGTTATTCGCTGTCGCGGGCCGGATTGATGACACTGGCGGGCTGTAGTTTGGAGACCCCTGGTATAGAATAACTGCTATTTTTGATAGTAATATGTGTCGGAGAGATGGCACCAAATTTAAATTCATGATGGTGTGCTTTTTTTTCTTCCAAACTTTTAAAGCTATTCAAATCACATGCAATTAGAAATAAATTACTCTTCCGCCCGGATTATTCTTTAATAAAAAAAAGACGGTTTTTGCTTTTAAAGCACTTTTTACACAATGAAATTCTAAGACACCTAAGTGTTCGGATTGAATATACACATATAACTAAAAAAGATAGACAAAATAAATTCCAGATTGGTTAAAATTTGTAAAGTACAGTTGCTTCAAAATTAATTCTAAACAATTAATGATTGTAGGAATGAAAATGAATGAATCTTTGATTTTTCTTTTCCAGACTAATAAATTTCAGAATGTATATTTTGCCATTTCTGTAAATATTAACCATTAATCCAAAGTTTAATAATATTCTTTTTAATCATCAAAGAAAAAACTTTTTTTTTGGAGTTACTGTAGATAAGTAAATAATGAGTGTTGTTAATTATCTAAAATTTGTGCACACGAGTGTCTTGCGCTGGGTACCACAGATTTCGGGTTCGGTTGTCTTGGATGTTTGTAGTGATTCGGAATCCATATTAAGTCGTAGGTCCCGGTCTCATATGACTGTAAAGCGTCACGGAGGCAAGTCAGACTTCTATCTATGGGTGTTCCATCACAACAAAAGCTGCCCCCTTCCCCTTCAACCATGAGTCCATACGGGTTCATGGGCTTGGTCTACATGTCTACCAAGTGGGATAAGAAACAACAACTGAAGTCCTTTATTGAAATAATTATGAGCCATTTTATTTTTCATTGTCTTAAAGCTTTAACATAACAAACGCAATTATATTTTAAGTTATTATTACAATACTAATGACTGCTCTGATAGTATAGTATGCTATCAAACTAAAGGTATAACCTTGGCTGCAAATCTTCCTTTTAAACATTCAATACCGCCATTTTACTTTTACACTCTAAACACCCTACGATTTGAAATGATATTTTTTTTAAATCAAGATCAAGAAGATCCACAAGTTTTATTTCCTGCCAATGATGCCATTTCGTATTTCATGATTTTTTATTTCATAGCTGCAGAATATGAATCTGATGTTTCCGAATAGTTTGGTGTCGCTATATGGTCACCTTGACTTACAGTTTAACGTGGATTCCGAACCACTCACAAATATCCCTCCACCTCTAAGATTCGAACCTGAAGCTTGTGGTACCAAAGGTCAGAGCGCTAGCCAATTGACCATCAGGCCGCTTCCGAATAAGCCACATAGTCATTCAGATAGGCAGGTGGTCTGACTCTTCTTTTTTCTCTTAAGCCGCGACAAGAGTACGAGTAAGTACAAGACTAGAGTACGAGTCGTTCTCTCCCTTAATGTCTCCGTCTGACCTCAAGAAATTAGCCACGTAATCTCTTGCTATGAGTGACAGCTAGTCAAAAATGGCATCCGATGGAAATCTCTTTGATGTGCGGGAAAACCCAACACTGGTTGGAGACAGTTGACTCACTCCAAGACTCTGTACACATTGAGATAAACCAGTTTATAAGGTTCCAGAGAACGATTCGTTGTCTAGCATTCTCGTCTGGACGCTGTTTCGCAGACGTTTCAGCTACTTGATTTATTTCGTCACCTGCTTCTTCCATTTAATTCTCAATGTCAGAGATTTACTTGCTCGCTATAGTATTGCGTAGGACTTTACTTTTTGAGGTTCTTTCATAATCAAATTGCACTCCTCTTTCTAAAGTTTCTTCACAACTTGATTGGCCTTTCTTGTCAAAAATCACACGGCTGAAATTTAGGCTATTTGGGATTGTTAGTTGCCACGTTCAATTTTATTTTGTTCTAAATGACGCTGCTTATACTTTGGTTGTTCTATTACCCTAATTAATAGGCTTATTTAATTTATTATTAAATTACCAATTAATTTAATTTCTTTAGTATTGTCAAAAGGTTAGCGAGCCATCAAAAAAATTTCTTTCATGCAAGAAATCCTAAAAAAATTTTAGAACCGCAGATCTGATGTAATTGCATTTTTTCTTTACTCCAGTAGATGTTTGAACCGAAATTATAATATTTAAAACAGATTACAGAGATTATAATCAAAAATGTATTCTGAATACCAGCAATTTTATAACGCACTTTGCGATTATCTGACATTTAAAGTATGCATTACATAACAAATAACTTCGTATAACAGGTTTGAAACTAATATTTTTTTAAACACAAGAACATTAAGCTACAAAAAATAATTACACAGCAGTATCTTAATTTAAAGAATTTATTTCCATCAATGATTTGCATACCAAATCTATTAAAAACTTTTTTTCCAAGTTTTAAGTCTAGTTTTATAATGATTGCATTATTTGAGGTCTACCAGAATAATCTTAAAATGAACACAGAAACACTTTACTTACACTTATTAAACACAGAACACAGTACTTGTTAAAAACATAATTTTATTGCATAATTTCCATAAAAAACAGATTTGTTTAAGAATTTTAATATTCAAATTTAAAAAAAAAAAAAAAAATGCTGTTGAATAATGCATGTTCGAACAGTTTCACAAAATGTTTACCTAATTGCTTTAATAATGCACGAATAAATGGATTAATTAGTTTATAAAATAATTCATAGAACAAACTATTGAAAATTGAAATAATGGAAGATAATACAGATATAATATTAAGATAATATAAAAAGGAAAAAAAGGACAGTATATAAATACCTTAAACAATATAATAGCCATAACCAAATTTAACATGTTCTTGTGAAGTCTGTAATAAAGTTGTATAAATTTATTCAAAATGTAAAGTATTCACCAAATTTATACAAGATCTACATTATGTAAATAAAAGTCATATACAATTTTCACATCTTTTAAGGCACTTTTTATTTCCCTACTGAAAATTCTCATATCACAAACTATTAATTTTACAATAAAAAATAATTCATTGTTCAAAAAAACAACACACAATCACAAACAACAAAATATTTTTAACAAGCATAATTATTATATTATTAATTTTACTTCTTTCTTTTAATAAATTAGTAATTATATCAAAATTTTCATCGTATAAATACTAGAATTAATGAAAATATCTCTTTGAAATCCCATCTCTACGAAAGTTTTAAACTAGCCTCATTTCAGTAATCTTCTCATACGTTTTAAGACATAAAAATATGAGAGGATAATTAATTTTATAAATATTCACAGATTTGATTTTAGAATGACTTTTTGGACGAAACAGCATTTTGAAAAAAATTCAGAAAATATTTCCTAAATAATAATGCTATTAAATCAATACTGAAAAAACTTTATTCATTATTTTCTAAATTCAAAAACAAATAACATATAAATAAATTTTTTTAAATAAAAATATAACTTGAATAAGAATTCTCCAAAAATTTATGTTAAATTAAAATTTTATTTTTTAAAGATTACAGTAAGTGATAATTTTTATAAACATAACAAATATTTAATTTAAATAATGATTTTATTAATTGCATAAATGCTGCCTGCTGACTTTTACAGGGTCTTTGTGAGCAATCTTTTCAGGCCCTAGAGAATTACGGCATTTCTTAAGAATTTTTATTTTTCATAAAATTTGTTTTTATAGCAGTTCTGATAACTTGTTTTAGCTATAAATATTCTTGATAAGTTGTTAACACTTATTAAGATTAAAAGTATGCATTTTTATCACAGCTGAGTTATGCATAATGCATCTATCACAATTTTAAGCAAGAATTAGCTGTTCACAAAATATGTATCACAATTTTAAGTAATACTTCAAGTAATAAGCAATACTAAATATTACAAAAATATACAAAAATGTTAACATTTTATTTCTTACTTTTTTAAAATGTTTATTTATGAATGTATCTTTCAAAGCACAAGATAAATTAAACAAATAAATAAATAATAATAAATAAACTAACCTAGAAAATATAATTTTTATTTATATAGAAATTATATTTCTTAAGGTATTAAACCATTATACTTTTATATTAAAATTTAATTTCGTCCTACTCTATGAACTTTAAAAACATTTCAAATTCATAACAAATCTTTTTCACACTGAGTAGTCAATAAATAATTAACAAATAATTTACAAAATTTATCTAATAATAAAATTTGTTATTATTTGTTTCCGCATAATAAATAATCATATTTTCAAACAAAAAGACTTCTAATACATAAAGCTATATTTTTACTTCAAAACATACATCTATATAATACAACAAATAATGCAAGAAAACATCCCCAAAATTATAGTAAATAAATAAAATTACATCAATCTAATTTTTATGACAAAAATTTGAATTACAGTAAAAAGTTGAAAAATTAACTTTTTAATAATAAACTAATTTGAAAAAAATTTTTAATGATTAAAATATAATCATCTCTTAAATCAAATAATTATATGTTACATTAAAATATTAAAAATGATGATTTAAATAAGTTAACTTTTAAGCATCCATATTTAACAAGGAAAACACATTCATTCAATACATGCATCTCATAAAAAGTTTATAAAACTTAAATTTCAATGAAAGTACAATTCATTAGAAAAATAGAGTATTTCTAAATTGTAATATTCTATGAAAATTAAACTATTTTCTACAAATTACTTAATTTGTAACAAAACGTTATTATTTATATACATGAATATAATATCACTACATACTACCACATAAATTTTGAACTTTTTGTGAGCAACTTTCCATAAGGAAGTATTACATAAAAAAAAATATTATAAACAGAAGAATTTTAAAGCATTGTATTTTACACAAAATTCAGATCAAATATACAATAGCATAACAATTTTATATATTAGCATGTTACTGTAAATGTACCTGCATATTTGAATTTAATTAATTTTTAATCTTAAATGTTAACATTATGAAGCATGAATTGATGTAGAAGATAAAAATGTGGAATATTTGCTTTTATATAATAAGAAATTAATATTTGTAACTGCAATAAAAAACAAAAAATATGATTTATAAACCTGTATTGCATATTTGATATTATGTTTTTTCCAATATCTGTGGCATTCTATTATGGTATTAATAGATCATATTTCTATGCTAGTAATCTGCTTTTTATATATATATATATATATATTTGACCTAATTTTAAAGTTTATTATTATTATTTTTTAAATCAATTGCATAATCAGCTACAATACTTGTCAATATAGAATATTCTTCTTCTAATTCAAATAGTTAAGTATAATCAGGCACTTTTATTGCATATGCTACAATTTCAAATTACTTTCAGTTTCTGCAAGAAGTAATTGAAAGCATGCATTTATAAAATAGATAGATGATTCTATCTGAGGAAGACACTGTTTTTATAAAAAAAACTTATTATTATAAATATTGTATATATTTCTTATAATAGAGTCTTAAAAAAATAAATAAATAATTTACTGCTCATTTATTGTACAGAAAAAAAAATTAGACTTTAAAAAAAAATTAGAAATTAAAAAAATTTGTAATTAAATATACTGACAATTGTCAAAATCACCCATTATATATTATTAATTAATAAATAAATTGATTTAAAAATGTAAATGCACATAATTGGCTAATTCATATGAGTCTTATTACTTATTTTAAGTGTATGTGATAGAAAAAAAACTAATGTTAGAATCCAATTTGAATATTCTTTAAAAACTGAATAATTTTCTTGAGAAGTCATAATTATAATACAATTAGTGTGTTAGCTAAAATTACATTGCATTTTTATATGTTTTATTTTTTACTTTTGCTTGAAATTATAGAAAATTACAATTGCACATAAAACAAGTAATAGCAATCATTTCACCATTGTAATATAAACATTTTAACAGCATTTACCATTTATACAAATTATTCAAAGCATTATAAGACTTCTTCACATATGCTTTATCATACCATACTCAGACAAGGACAGCTTTAAAAAAGTCTCAATTTTACAATTATGTAAATCAAAATTTTAAGTAACATCATTCATTTAAAAATATACAAATAACAATTTAACACAAAATATCAAAAATCACATTTAAATTCACAATAAATAATACACACAATAACACAAAAGAAATTTGATTTTTTCACCAGGACAATCTTCTACCTGCTCCTATTATAACTAAAAATAAATAAACTTATTAAACCATTTTAGTTTTATTTTTAATTGAGGAGGTATTTATTTTTGCTCATGTGTGTAAGGAGTTATCACCAGGGCACAATCACTTTAACTGATTTTGTAATGGTCTGTTCTGCATTTTTATCAGTTTTTATTATTTCATGTACGATTATTGGTTCCGAATTGGCAGCTTTCTTTCTTTTTCTCTTGGTTTTCTTCTTTTTGGTAACTGATCCCCCTAATGTGGGATAACTATGAGAACTCATTACAGAACTCTCAACACCAATATTTTGTTTGGTATTAATACCAACACATTTTTCTGAAGATGCATCACTGCAAATACTTGATGCCCGATTAAAACTAGGCAATTGTTTTTGAGCTACAATTTCAATATTTTTAACTATCTTTGTTTTTGTTTTCTTCTTTTTGGTAACAGATGCATTTGGTACTAGATTCAAATCTTCCTTTCCATTAGAGAATTGAACTTGATTCTTTTCAGTCTTTCCTTCATGCTGTGCATTTATTTTCTGAACAGGAGAACGTTCACAAAACTGTAATTTAATAAAATCCTTGTCAGATTTGGGAAATAGAAAAGTTCATGCATTTATTAATAATGGATTTTCAATACATGAAAGCATTATCACTTTTCACAAAATTAAATGTTATCCAGGTTATTTGATGAAATGCCAACATGTAACATCTTATTTTAAATTAGTAGATGACTTTAAAAAAAAAATGATCTAATATAACAAGTTTAAAAGAAATGTCAAGATATTGCAGATAAAAAGTTAATATAATTAATTTTGGTTTTGAAATGAAGAGTTGATTTTTATAGAAACCTATTATTTAAGGAAGATAGCTATCATTTATCGGTATTATTTATGAAAAATATATTTATCACAGAAAAGAAATAAATAATATGTTATATTTATTTGCATTTGCATTAATTCATATAAAACGAAACTATTCAAATATATTATCATTTTTATTACACCCAACTGAAAAATTAAATGTGTATGACAGAATATTATTCAAATCTAATAAATAGTTTTAATAGTTTAGATGATTTTAAATGTTCCAAAATAAATATTTAAGACTGATTTAAATATTTGAAATTAAATATGCAAATCTCAATGAAATTATATACTAGCAGAAATTAGAGTCCCAAAACTAGGAAAATTTTGCTTGAAGAATCTATAAATGATATTGCCCGACTCATGGCTCAATGGTAATGTGTGCCCTTGGCGAGCATTAGGGCTAAGATTCAATCAGCTGGCGGAATTGCTGTAGATATTTTTTCAAAAAACAAGGAAATTCGATGGCGTTTGTGATGTTCAGCATCTTGCCTAGCGATACTGAACATCATAAAGACTATCTGGTGGGAGTTTTCTCCCATATGATAGGCAAATGTGGGGTAGCTCCCCTAAAAGTCCTCCCAGAGTGCACTGTCCTACTTCTTCAGCAAAATTGAGCTAAGTCAGACTTTTACCTACAGGTCCTCCACCACAACAAAAGCTGCTCTTTTCCCTCCATCCATGAGTAAACTACTCATGAGATATCTGCCCCAGACTGAGAATTAGACATAACACAACAATAGCATAAATGAAATACATTTTTCTGTAACATAACTGAAACACAGCTTAAAGTTTCTGTATCACAATAATTTGCATATTTGAATTGGGAAAAAAACCCAACAGATAACCGCATTGCTGTTTTGCTAAGTTAGAACATTTGATAAATGCAAAAAGGATCCATGCATCAAACAAATTCAACCGTAATCTTACATATCTGTCACCAATAAAACATGTATGAGATATAATTTACAGGCAGCTTCTTTCTCATGTACATCCTCAAAAGATTATTTTTTCATTTTATTGAGCAGGTGCAAAAAGAGTGGATAGCCATCATACTGTATGACACAACACTTGTATGATCAAGCACATACTCACATTCAACATGATGGCTACATAGACTATAGATACTCAGTTTTATCACATTTTACATATCACTAAATTTCTTTTACTTCCCAATTAGTACTATATGCATTAATTTATAAAGTTTTTAATAAAATCACATTTATTACTAAATTGAAACAACTTCGACATATATTTGGACAAGTTTTATCAATTTATCAGTAAAATGTCATTTTCTTTCATATGTATGCAGACTTTTCTTAGTGAATATTCAAGCACTTCAAAATTCGTAATTTCTTTTAAATGCAACATTTGCGCTATTTAAACAATAAAAAAATAAAAAGTAAATGTTAAATATTTGGTCTTTAAAAAATGATTAGGTTTCAAGTTACTATTCAAAATAAGTGTGATTCACAATGCTTCGTACGATCTGCTTAATATATTGTATTTAACAATAGCATACAAAAAAATCATATGAACCTTTCAGACCCTAATCAGCCCTGCTGTGATTTGTTTTTAAGCGCAGTTACCACAGCTGTAAAAATATAAGGAATGAAAACAATTTATTAAACATAAAACTTACTAAATAAAACATATGTTACTTATTAAAGGCAGGCAATGTCAGACATGTATCATACATGGTTGACATATATAATATTATATTAACACACACAATAAATTTCTATAAAATTTACTCATTTTTCTGTTTTCATTATTAGATAGTTGCAATCAAGTCGGATTACCTTTTTGATTTTTATTTATTTAACTTGATAACAGGAATTATTAAATTTTTCTGAAAGAAATTTTTCCAGAATTACTTCCAATATGTATTATTTAAATACAATTTCAGAATGTCTGCTTATTTAAGCTTAGATTGCATAAATTTACAAGACTCATTTTTTAGATGAAGAGGATAGACTAAGTTATACTAATCTGTTATTTGACCAGTCCAGCTAGATTTGCATGGTCTTAATTTCCTTTGTTTAATTTGTAGATTCCTTCTTGAAATTTCATTCATTATTACATGTATCAATTGAAGAATATATTAAATTCTGCAAATGTTTGAGATATTTTTGCTACATCTAAATGTGTATGGTAATACTAAATCAATGTTTACAGGCATATTTAATTGTATAAATTAGTATTAATTTCAGTTGTGAAAACTCACTGGCAAATTATAATATATATATATATATAACTCCTTAATTTCCTTTGTAAATAATGGTTTACATTTAAATGCACACCATTATTATATGAAACATATATTTAAGTGCACTTTTTCAGTAAAAAATTTGTATTATAATTATAAATAATGACTCTATATATCTATACAAAAATATCTGTTCTGATTTTTAATCAAATAAAATATTTTATAACTTTTAACAGAGAACTGGACAAAATAAGAACTTACGTTAACTACTTTTGGGACATTTTTTTGTTTATAAGAACCTAAAACAATAAATAAAAAAATCACAAACATAATAGGAAATATTACAGCAAACTCGTGTATAAAACATGCATCTCAAAAATGAGAATAATGATAAAAATTTTACATTTTTGTAACACTTGTCTTTGACAAACTTTTTACTAAAATAAAATAAGAAAAACATCAAACCAAACACATAAATACAAATTTTAATTAAAAAAAATATTTATAAATTAATGATTGTAAATTAAATTAAAAATTAAATGATTTTTTAATATCCTCAAAATTTAATAGAAGAATATAGTATATTATATATTAATAGTATAATTTTTAATTATTAAAACAAGATCTAAAAACATAAATCTAAAAGTAAGTAAAAATACAATTCAAGTCACATTAAGCATTGTTTATTCATATTATTAGAAATTTTAAAAGGAACCTTATAGTTTTAACACTCTTTAAAATATTTTATTAAGTATTTATATATGTGTAATTACCGTAAAAAAAAATTATAATTGCATAGTTAAATTACATCTGGAGCAGGTTTGCCATTATGAATGTGGCCCGGGATCATAAATTTTTTAAATAATAAAATAAAAAAGTTCATTGACAAATATCTTCCATTTTATTTAATAAGAGATTATTTTAAGATTTTATTTCAGTGATTAAAACATCCTAGCTTGCTGAATGATTTAAAAAAAATTGTTTAAGAGATTAAGAGAGAAAATACCACAACATTTTTGTTTATTTATCATGACTGATATCTTAGATTATACATCTTTTACTAATTTTTTTTTTAATTAAAAATATTAAAATACTATTTTATTTGCAGCCTGCAAGTTTTTTCCCCTACAAAACCAGCATGCTAAAAGTTTGGCCATCTCAGAATTCTAAGTAATTCAAATTATTAAAATATTAGAAAACATTTTTTTAATGATTTTATGAAATTTTTAATTAAATCCATCCTTTTTCTAATTGTAGGATCAACTTTAATCAATATATTATTTTAAAATTGAATGATATGAGAACAAAACTACATACCACATGATTTGGTACAAAAATACATAGAATGTTTTAAATTTTGTTATGAAGTACTTAAATAAATAGATATCACATGGAAGTGACAAAAAAAAAAAAAAAAAGATACAAAATTAACACGGAAAATTATAGTAAAGATTATATAAGTACACACACCTTCTTCTTCTGTAAATGCTTCAAAATGTCCCATTAATTTGAAAAGCAAAGTATTTTGATCCTCTACATCATCCCATGGTATAAAAAGAAGATTTAATAATCGTCTAAGAGATCTCTTAGAAAGCCTTAAAAAAAATATTTTATAAATTAAAAAACAACTACACAATAATTTATTTGCGATTTTTATTGGCATAAGGCAAAAATGAAATTATTAGAAAGGATTTTCACTAAAACATCTTTTATGCTGCACTTGTTTAGAATTTTTATAACAATTTTTGAAAAATTTCAATTATATGAATTTTCGGCCGATGCAAGTTATTTGGGTGCGCAGAAGATCTACCTCCCTGTGGTACACCTGGTAACACTTTTTAGTGGCTAAAAGATCTGCAACTTGACATTATTGTTAGATTAATGAAATCTGTCTCAGCATGTTTTGTTGTTGTTGTATGCTTTTTTTTTTTTTGTTCTTTTTTTGCTGTAACTGTTCATAATTTGTCATTGGAAATAATAATAATAATAAAAAAGTACTTTAAAGCATGGTGAAATTTGCTTTGCTTACATTGATAATTGATTCAATTTTCCTTTCCACTGTTCAGAGTTTTTCGAAAATGGAAAACCAGCAAAAGAATTTATTTTTTCCCTTAAAAGTTCCTGCGAAATAAAAGATTAATAAAACATTTAAATAAAAAAATTCAATTCAATTTCAATTAAATAGCAAGGAAATATATTAAATAAATAATAGTTTAATTACTTTACCATATCAGGAGGTCCAAATAGTAAGAAATATAGGTGGATAATAGCACTGAAATTTCTTGGCTCGATAGTAATATCTGGTGTATTTACATTTACATTAGATTTACATTCATTATTTACATCCTGGTGTATATAATTATTTATGCCAAATAAATTATCCGATGTATTGATACTTTCTCCAATTTTTAAAGTGCTTTCCTGTGTTTCTTTCAATTTTTCAAGCCTAACAAGCTTGTTCATTTTTTTCCGGGTACTTTTGGAAAGTACTATCACAGGATCTTCAGTGAAATTCGATTCTATGTTGTTACACATGGAAGAACTTTCTAAATTTTCCATCAATTTATTATCAATAGGAATGGCAGAGTTATTGGACTGAACAAGCATATTAACTGGATTTTTAGAAGCATCTGATGTTTTCTCATCTATTTTTTCTTTCAGAATAACTGGAGAGTTGAGAAGACTAATATTTTTGCCATTATGATTTTCTAAGTTTGATGTGCTAGAGTGATTTGAGCTGCTGGTAGCTTGAACTGCTTGTAATATTGGAATAACTTCTTGTAAATATTGAGCTGCTGATTTAGTGTCTTGAATTTGTTTTTGGTTATGGAATGATGGAACAGTTTTAGCCATTGAAGAAGAATTCCCTTGCAAATTAACAGCTGGGGACACATTCACATGATATAAGTTATCACAATTATTGCTGCTCTTTTCAATATCTAATGTACTTTTTTGATCTTCCAGTTCCTTCATTTTTTCAAGTTTTGCTCTCTTATTTCTTTTTCTTCGAGCAGTTTTCGAAACTCCAAGCCCAAAATGTCCAGCTACATTTGAGTGCAGGCAATCGACAGATGAACTTTCTACATTTCCAATATCTTTATCATTATTGATAGATAAACTGGGGTTAGTTTTAATACCAGGCTGAACCAGCAAGTTGTCTGATGCCTGATTATTTGGATTGTCAATTGTAGGTTTAAAAAGATCAGAAAATTTTTTGTGTGAGTTTGTAACAGCTTGAATAATAGGAGAATCATGAGTACCCCTATCTTCAGCAATCTGATTATATGTGTTAGAAGAATTTGAATGATTTAAGTTGCTGATGGTTTGACCTACTTGAAATGAAGAAGTTTGAAGTAAATTTTGAGCAGCTGATTTATTAGTTTTAATTTGTTGTTGATTATAGGTTGGTGGAATAATTTTAGTTGATGACAAAGAAATCTTTGGCATAGAAACAGTTTCAGAACTGGAAATTGAATTAGAAGTTTGCTGAATAGACTCAGGAAGTACTGTAGGCTGAAAATATACACAAAGAAAAAAATTGAATTAAATAAAATAAAATATGCAGAACTACTATATATGAGAATTACAATATATTAACAACTTTCGATAAATATATCCCTCTACAAATTGTCATACAACAACTATATTACGAGTAAATGGTACAGTTATGTTCAATCTTATTGCAGAAAAAATATGGATCCACACCACAATTTCATTTATCGGACCGAGATCAAAAGGATGCTTTATGTTCATTCATTTTTTCTTATTTCCCTCTTGTCTCACAGGCCTACGTTGATTAAAGGTATGTGTGACAACAATGATTTGCCTGCACAACAAATGTTCGTTCACGAGTTGGTATTTTTCTCTACCTAGTTTGGTTCGGCTTCTTTGACATGAATTATTCAATATGCACCATTTAAATAACAGATTTTTATTCTGTTCACAAAACCTTGACTTAGCATTGTATTGAGAAAAAAAAAAAAAAATTCAAGTAATATTATACAAGATATTCATTTGAGTACATTTATTTTGCTGAATAAAATCAGAACTGCCATAAACTGGCCATGCTAATAATTATAATAAAACTGCATTTTTTAGGTTCTAGTAATTTACATTTTTCTGATAATTTCCACAGACCCACTCCTAAGAAACTTATTCTTATGATACATTATGGGAACATCACTAATATCATGGGAACTTCACTGACATAATTCCTAACTTTTCTTGAATTGCAAATCTGATTTTCAAATCATCTGTTCAAATTCCCCACATATGGAGCACAGAAACACATTGAATCACTCTTAATTGTGAATTTTTTTTAAAAAACTATTTCAACCAAATTTTTTTAAATGCGCAAATAAGCATCAGTCATAAATTCTAGACATTACCTTTGGATTTGGTTAGAAATACAGAAGTATAATTGGTGAAAAAGACAAGTATTTATTTGGAATCAAAATAAATGACCATGTCAATCTTTTCATGTATTATGTAACCAAGCATGATTCCAAGTTATTCCCCAAACTATACTGATCTTTTCCTTTCTATAAGCAGAAATTATATTTGTGAAAGAAGAACAATTACAGCAGAAAAAAATGTGTTTGAGCCTAATAATCAATATGTAGTAGTTGTAATAAACAATTTTTTTTTCTGCCTTATTTCATTAGTGTAAGAACAATCCTGATGAACAACACAGAAACATCTTTTCAATCACTTTAAATTATGGGTATATAATAACCATTGAAATTTTTTTTTCTCTTTTGAGATTAGTAAAAATATTTTATATCTTATATACGGGTTAATCATTGCCTCATTGCACTGGTTAATGCTAGGAGGCTGGTAAAACATAAAAGTGCAGAAAAAGTAAAAACAATCAGCAGCTAAATATTTTAATGGGATAGATATATTAATGTAAACTAAATTATCAAATCTTGTAGCACAATATGTTACATACTATAAATAGTAAAAGTAAATTTAATCAGGCAGCTAAATTTAATTTACTATAAGCAATAAAACTAAATTTACATCAGGATTGAAGTCTGATTAATGATAAGCAGTTCACACAACCAAAACTAAGTTTTTTGACTGCTGCAAATACTCAGATTTCTGATTAGTTAAAGCGACAACTTTTCAATATAACACAAAAGCCTGGTTTTCAGAAAATGGATCAAATTTATGTTGGGTGCAGCATATGGATTCCTGTCCAAGATTACAGACTTTCAAATGGTTATGGATCTTAATCTTAATTTTTAATCCTACATGTGAATACCCTTTTTGAATAATCTTTTTACAAATTTGTTATACATTTCTTTCTATAATATCTGCTCATATATTTTTTCCATAAGTTTTCTTTATAAGTAAAGTTTAACTATTAAATCTGCATAAATCACTAATATATTTGTGTTTTTTTTCTTAACTATATATATATATAAATGTTGTGTAAAATTTTTTAATAAAAAAAAAAAAAAGAATTATTACTTTTTTTACAGGCATTTGTTTCCCTACATCACCAAATAAATGAGCTGTAGAGGAATCAATGACTCCTACTGCAATTAATTGGCCATTTACATCCCTATATTTTGAAATAAAAGGATTAAAAATTAAGAAATGAATAGTATATATTCTATTTCTAAATTTCCTAAAGAAAAAATTGCATACATAATTTTTTGATTAGTCTATTAAAAATCTAATATTTATATTTTTCTATTGTATTATAAAAGAAAAAAAAATGTTAAATACTAATCTTAAAAATATTTTTAAGATTATTATTTAAACTATTTAGATACAAATAAAATTTTCAAATGAACATGCCAAACTCTCTAATTTCAAATATTTAGTAAATAAAATATAAATTGTGAATAAAACTGTTTAGTGTTTGCTAATTAAATTTAAAAGTGCTCCAAAGGATTCAAGTAATAAATTTCATTTTTTTTTATTTTACATTAAAAATTGCATTGATGTTTGTCTAAAAACAATAATAGCACAAATTCTCACAAGTTTAACTTTTACTATTTTAATGTTAAAACAATGAACTAAAAAACAGTAAAAAATTAAATCAAACAACCAATATAATTTTAAAATAGTTTCATTTGCTAATTAATTATTTATAAATTAAATACAAATAGCAAAATGCAATCCACTATAAAAAAATCTATAACATTAAGTTAGAATAATAAATAGAAATAAACCATTCAAACTAATAAGTTTGATTAATATTTTTTAATAAATTTTGCACAGTATTTCATAAATAATTATTTCTTTATACTAAGACAATATAATCTAAAAATTATACTAAATTAATTAAAATTGTACTTATTTAACACTAATTTAACTATACTTTTTAAACATCGATAAAACTTATTTAGAAGCAGATTTTTATAGATCAAAGTATATGCATGAAAATAGAATTTATTTATACTAAAAATTATGCAATAACAATCATACTGAATAAATAAATAAAGCAAGAAAAATGAGTTATTATTACTTTTTAAGATTTATAACATCAGGAACATCTAATATGAAATCTTCTAAGGAATTGTAACCCAAATTTTGATATGGAATAAATGTCCCAATAAAGTTTTTATAATCTTCTGTGGGAGGAAAAAAAACTCTATAATCCTTTACGAGACAATACAGTATAATGCAATAAGATCTAATTATTTTCAACATGGATAAGAAATAAAAAAATAAATTTATATAAAATGTATCTTAAAAACAATTAAAAAAAAATATTTAAAAAAATGTATATATAATTGTTTGAGATCAACAAATGGAACAATATTAAATTTTTATATAATCATTAAAAATAACCCTGTTTTTAAATTTCTCATACTGTAAAGTCAATTTTTGATTATTTAATAAAAATCAATGACACAAATGTATTTAAAAACCAATATTTTAAAATAAAAAACATGCAATTTTTTTTACTCTTTTGAAATATATAAAATAAAAAGCAAATTAAAAATTACATAAAAATTTCATGGTTTTTAAAAACATTTTTGACAAAATCAAAATAAGATCAGTAATAATAAGATTTTATTTGAAATAGTAATTTTATTGGAGTATCTGATAGTATAATAAATATTGAAATCATTTAAGTAGGCGATTGAGATTAAATTAATTTTAAATTATTTAAAAAGATTTTTAAATTATTACACATTAAAATGTATGACATTGAGGATAAAATAAAGCTAAAATTACATAAAAATTTATATATTGCTGATTTATATGTAATTGCTAAATTTGCATATAAACCTGCAACATATTTGAATAAAGAACAACATTTGCATATGCATTAAGATTTGTAAAAAAGACATCATTAATCATGTGTTTAGTAAAATTTATTCATTAATTATTTTTCAATCAAAATTAAGAGTTGAAATTTTGTATTAAATCACTATTTCATTAATTAGCTTACTTTGTAAACGGCTTAAGGGAACACCATTTTTAGAACTCTGTACAACACTTCTAAGGTTTATTAACACAGATTTCTTGAACACTTGTTGTTCTGGACTCAGCTAAAAAAAATTAATAAAATGATATTCATTAATTTAAATTGATAAATTTTACATTAAAATTTCTACATGCTTGTAGTATATTTTACCAAATATATGATAAGAAGCAATTACTTTTAAATAAAAGAGTGACGAAATAATGCTATATACTTGTCCCAAAAGTCACATCCATGAAGGATGAGAATTACATTTACGATGCAAAAACTCATAGCAAATCATTTTATGAAGGTCAAACATTTTGCATTTATTACTTACATTATCACTGTTTAAATAAGTATGTTTTTTAAAATCACAATTTTTGGAGCAGATTAATATTGGACAGAAAATATCTGTGTATACATGATATAAAATAACAATTTGCACTGATTAGTTGACAACAATTATACATAATTATAGAAATTATCCTACACATGTTAAATACGATGAAATATTTTTGAATTTATACAAATTGGTGAATTGTAGAGAACTTCATTCAAATTAAAGAAACATCATTTTAGCTCTTTGAATAACAAGAAAATCCTTGAGAAAAACTAAATGAAAAATTAGAAGAAATTATTCTTTGATACAGAAAGTGATTAGGAATTCCACTTCAAGTGGAGTGTTAATAGAAAAGACAAGATCTAGAAGCTCATCACTATTGATACTACAAGAAACTCCCAGTTTTATGAAATTTGTTTAAATAAATCATTATATAATTGGCAAACTTTCAAAAAAAATAATTTTACTGATATTATCTGCAAATATCAGAAAAAATATTACTACCTTGAGTTTCTCTTAAAAGGCTTTGCATTTTTGGAGTGAATAGACTTAATGAATTAGGTTGTGCAGAATACTTTAAATGTCTAAGAATTCTAATGAATGAGTAATATTTTCTGATACTTCAAAAGTATTTTATAAATTCAAAAGAAAAGTTATGCCAGTTTTGAATGGAGAACAAACAAAAATAAATCTGAGATGCATAAAACTATTGAATTCTATATTAAAACAGCAAGATGCATTCTTGTGAAGAAAAGGATATACCATACACTAGTAATTAAGACAGTGCTGAAATTAAGCTTACTTAAAATTTCATTTGATGTAGATAGATTTTTTTTCTGCAGAATTTTCATTTCCTTTTTGTTTGTGATTTTTTTCCTGGTGTATTTCTTAAATATTAGATACTTTAAGATTAATTATAAATAATGTTAGTTTGATAAATAAAAAATATGTATATTCATAAATGGAGTTCTTCATATAAATATGCATTGACTTCTTGTTGCAGATTTTTTCTTCCATGTGTAAATCTGTAATCGAATCCAATATACATATAATTTTTAATTTCAATATTTTTTTATTTCTTAAGTAAATAAAAGGTAATATTTAAAAAATAATAACAAAACATATAATAATAAAGTTAAAATCCTAAGAATTAAAAAATAAAATAAAATATAAATGTTTTATTTCAAATGATAATGCATCATGAAACATAGATTATAATGAAATCATGAAGAGAAAAATATTTTTACATAAGCATTTTTAATGTATTAATATAATCCAATAATATTAAAAATAATAATAATAATTTTCACAATTTATCAGTGTAACCCTTTACAACAAGCATTACATATCAGATTCGCCAAATTAATAATAATTTCAAATGTTTTGTAGCGTGTAATTTTGAATGTTTTAATAGTAGACAAAAATGATTTTGAAGTATTTGCTACATAAATGTCCAAAAAACTTGACATTTTAGAAGAGTTTAGGAATGGTTTTAATTTAAAGATTGATTGGCTAATATTTAATGATTCAGATACAACATTTCATGCAGATTTATAGATGCGAAATGTTATTTAGATACTTTTGATTCATTCTTTGAAAATTCTCACAGCTGAAAAAAGAGTCTCAATGTAATTTTTCAAATATTGAAGACAGCTGAATATTTTATTTGTCATTGAATGAACAAATGAATAATGACAAGATAAATAAATATTGTTGAAAAAAAAGTACAAAGGGCTCTTTACAAGAAACTTAATACAAGTAAAATTTTATTGTATAAGCAGCTGAAATAAACATAAATAAAGTTTATAAAAAATTATTTCATTAGCTATTTTTTTTTTCCATATCAACTGCACAAATGATGAGTACCAACTTTCAAGGTTTGGTTCGGTTTAGTTTGTCGCTCTACGGTCATCTTGTTACACTTTAGGCTAAATAGACTGGGACCTACAGTTTAAAGCGGCCGACTTTCAAGAAGTGCAATCTGTCTTCCCATAATGATCACCATTGTTCAGATTGGAAAGGTGGTGGATTTTACGAGTTTTATTATACTAAAGCATTATTATAATTTTTAAAAAATGAATATGACTTTTAAAATAGCTGTACCATAATTCTTCATGCAAAAGAGAGTCAATGAAATTACATAGAAGGAAAAAAAAATCCAAACTTACTTTGGAATCTTGTCCGAGATTTTTGTTTTGAATATTAGATGATACATTAGTGCTAGGAAGGGTGGAATTCTGACAGGAAGTGCCTTTAATAGATTTACTCTGTTTAGAAGCTGGTTTTGCAGAATTGGACTAGAATAATAGTTAAAAATATGTTTCATAGTTCTTACAAACATAAAGAAAAATTCTTATTTTAAAATTTTAGAAAGTATTATAATACAGCAGCCCTCCAATCTATCATATTGCATTATATCGAATTAATGTAAAATGCTTTATTTTTGGAAAAAAAGTTCACACTATAGTCACACACAGATATTACATAGTTATACATACAGTTAAATATGTTAGATAGCTCTTTTTCTTTGTATCCAGTTGTGTACAATTCAATTAGAAGCTACTGTATTAAATAACAGATAAAATATTATGAATGTTTCTTATTATTATGAAATAAAAAAATAATTGTAGTACTGTAAAACCTTATAATCAAAAATTGAAAATTATTTGAACTGTTCTTGTTTAAAATGTTAAAGCATGTTTAAAGTCGTAGGTTCATCATATTATAATTTAGCTGTATAGATGTTTCTCAAATTCATGCCATAGTTTCTGAAGGAATTATTGCTATTGCAGATATGCAGGATTGATATCCATATAAGAATGTTTATGTTACTACACACGCTTTTCTTGATAGGTTACGTAAAAATTCAGACAGAAATGCCAAAGAATCAATCGGTCTGATCCGATCCAAATATTGAATAACTATTTATAGAATACTTTTGTAGAGATGAAATTTGAAATGCAATTCTGTACAAAAACCTGTTATGTTGTTTCACATGAAGATAAAAATTAATTCTTTCATTGTAAATAATAAAGGACTAATAGCATATGATCATAAAAAACTAACATTAAATATTCACTTTTGATACATACTGTACATATTCATGAATTTTTCAGTGCATCTACCTACCTTGTAACTGAGTACATTTAAGATCTAATGACTCATTTAAAAATAAGTTTAATGAGTAGTTTTTGAATTATAAGGTTTTTAAATCCTGGCATATTCATTTTGAATAACCTTGTATGTAACAGGAGATTTATTTTTATTAAATGAAAAGTGGTTTTTAAACTATAACCTTACAATTCATAAAACAAAAGTTAATTGCAATAATTATTAATTAAAAATTATTGACAAACCAGTTTTCTAGTTACATTGAAACATAACAGGCCACTAAACACAGAAAACCATTTTTTAAATGGATATGTGTGACTTTTTTTAACAATGAAACAAAATTATATTATCATTTAAGTTTAACATTTTTTTGAAACTTATTTCTATTAGATTTAAATGGATTTATTTTAAAAAATAGCAAAATTCTGTCATTAATAAATGATAGAATTTAATTCCAAGGAATGCAAACTACTGTAAGAATAAAACGTGTGCTTATCAATATACATTTATTAAACAAGAATATTAAGTTTTTATGCTTACAAAAAAAAATATTTATTTCAAATTCATTAATTTTTACAAGAGTTTCAATATTTTCTCTATAAATAACTTTTATTTTTAGATTTAATAAAAATTAGTTAAAATTCAGAATATAAAGTTTATGTTGAAATACATTTTTATTAATTTTTAATAGAAAAAATGTTCAGTAAAACATCTATTCATACATTTTATTTTATAATAAAAATTGCAGAATAAATAGTAAAATTATAATAAAATTACAGGAACATATAGTGCTAAAATGTAGACAGCATAAAATTAAACAGAATGGAAGGAAAATATTTTTAATTGATTTTTTTTTAAATTTTTTTAACAGGGATTAAAATATTTCTATATGTATTTAAATTAACTAAAAACAATGGTGTAAATTTAAAAATATGAGAAACATAATAGAATAATAAAGTTGTGCACATACTTTTGACTTTTTTGTAGACTTTTGTTTAGAAATAAGACTAGCAATGTGAGTAGTAGATGCATCAGCCACACCTTCCGCAATAAGACAACCATTTTTGTTCCTATATATAAAAAAAAATTCTACTTTTAACTTTCTAAAATAGTTTTATTAAATTATGTTTTTATTTAACAATGAAAATCTATTAAAATAGCATTCACATTAAAATATTGTGGATTCTTTACATTAAATAATTCGTTCAAACAGAATAATACATTTATTTTGATTTATTGTCTCATAATAAACTTATTTTAAATTGTTTTTGATATGAATATCTTTAAAAGATACTTTCACTATTTTAGTAAAAAAAAATTATTAACAGTATCAATTTCTAAAAAGAAAGATTTAATGTTAGATTTAGGTTTATCCATTGGTAAGAACTCATTTTAATAAATAAATGGAATGGGATAATTACATGTAAATTTAGTTCAGTGGTGCTCAAACTAAGATGCAGATGTGATGAAAGGAAAAGCAATAATTAATAATAGTTGTTGTCATATCCCTCATGGAAGGAGGGAAGAGGCAGCTCCTATTGTGATGGAGCGCCTATAGGTAGAAGTCTGATTTGGCTCCATGTCGCTGAAGAAGGAGGGCAGTGCCTTCCAGGAGGACTTTTATGGGGAACTACCTCCATTTGCTTATCATATAGAAGAAAACCCAGAAAACTCCCATCATATAGTCCAACTCACGAGGTAAGATGCTGAACATTCCAACCGCCATCGAGTCTCCTCGTTTTTGAAATAGTGTTGACAACAAAGCCACCAGTGGATTGAACCACCACCTTAATGCTTACCAGCATGTTTTATGTAGGTAAAACATTTGAGATTTAAAAAATTACTGGTTTAGCATAATGATTTTCGTGTAAGCTGAAAAATATTTTATTTTTATAGACTATTAACACTTTCCACATTATTTTTTTTTGATAGAAAAAAAGTGAATAAATAAAAATCATAATAATAGATTAAATTAGTAGAGTACAATGCAATTAATTTGAAAATATATATAAAGATACATTTAAATTAAAATTGCTGGATATAATATTGAATAAATGATAATTTTCCACAACATCAACAGTGGAAAAAGCATTTTATGCAATAAATTTTTCAATGAATCCCATTTGATTATTTATTCAAATATTCAAAGTGATTACATTAATATTCAATATATTTTTTTGAAAATCATTGTTATTTTAAACTACAAAAACTACTAAATTAAAAAAAAAATGCTTTTTAGTTTGATAATAAAATATTAATGAGTAGTATAGTTTTATAAAATATTTGGCTAAAACAAATTCAAAATATTTTCTAAATACTTTAGAGAAATAACATCAGGAATGTCACGAAGAAAGCTTTCCAAGGAACTGTACCCAAGATCGTTTAAAGGGATTGTCATACCCAAAAGCTCTTTATAATCATCTGAGAAAAAAAAAATTAAGAAAAATTTAGTTTTATTCAAATATTGGTAAAAAATCATCCCATATATGTATATAACTGCTTACTTATAACCATTATAAGCAGATATTAACATTTTTAGTATATTAATGCAGTTAAAATACATTAACAATGATTACATTAACACAAGGTTACAATTCAGTTGTCACTCTCTTGAAAGTAATTTTCAATGGTTGCAAAGCATTTTTACTGGGACTATTTTTGTCCTTTTTGGGGGATGAGGAAGGGAAAAGTTTTCTTAGGTTTTATGGAACTCCATCATGAAATGGCATGCTTTTTTTATTATTATTTCACTACTCAAAATCGTTATCATAAAGTAGTAATTTAACCATAAAAATAAGAAGTCATTTGGTGGCATATCAGTAATAATGCAGTTTGAAATTATATTTGTTTAACTTTTGATCAAAAATTCACGGACAGCACAAAAATTTATTGTGAGCAAACCAAGTTGCGTGTAAATTCCATAAATTATATCACCATTTTTATTTTCTATAAATTGTTTCATGAATACACCATGAGACACTGAAATAATATTATTTGTTTAATGTTTGGAAATTTATTTATTCAAGATATATAATTATTAATATATTGTTATAATAATAATATAATTATTATTATTTTGTAATGGAAAATTCATGATACATAACATAACAACCTTGAGCATCTTCAATGCCTTTTAAATTGTTCTTTAATAAATAATTGTCTCAAGGTTTTTTGAAACATTTTGTGCTTTAATAATAAAAACATTATTAAGAAAAAAAAATTTAATACATGCCCTTTGCTTAGTTACATTCACCATTTTGGGAAATTTTCAAAGCCAAAACTTCTTACTCATTAAAATTTCTTAAACAATAGAAGAAATTAAAATAAGGAATGTTGTTAGATGTCATTAAAAGCCATAACATCTAATGAAAAAATTGTGCAACTTCGTAAACAGGCTTATTTTAAGAAAAATATTCTAGATCAGGGGTGACCAATCTGCAGCCCACCTTAAACATTTTGCTGGCCTGTGAGATTTATCACACTTTTACAAAATATATTTATTTTAAAATGGCCAAAGTAGTGAAAAACAATGTATTAAAAAATACATTATGTGTGCATCCATATATTCAAAAATTAACCGTTGAAATTATGAGAAAAAATTAACTTTAACTTAATTAACTTTATATTAATTGTAAAATAATATTATTGTGAAGATATGAAAGATTTTGCCTGTTTTATTTTATGAGTTCACAGAATAATTAAATTATAAACATCAATTATGATGTAATATCAATAACAACAATTACCAATAACAATTATGATGTGCGAATATCAAAATCGAGATCGATTTGCAAAAGCTAAGTGAATGAGTGGAGAAATAAATATCTTACTAGTAAAATAAATATTTTTTAATGATTTCATTTTTATTTACATATTTTTATATTTCATTTTTAGTGTTATATATTTTTTTACAATGTGCATTTAGCATCATTATTATTATATTGTCTATGTTTACATGTAAGAATAATAGTAAACATAAGAATAACTCATTATGTTTCAGGTTTTCATTCCAAAAATATCTGTAGTGTGTCTAAATCTAATATGTGTCCCACGGAGTTACAATGCTTTCCAAAGTGGCTTGCAAGATCACTTGGGTTGGCCACTCCTGTTCTAGATCATTTTCTTTTATCATATATGCAGATTTATAAGATCAAAGATATAAATATTTATTTCTCAACAAAAGTCATAATATTACTAATTATGATAAATTAACCAAATATGTCCAAATGATATTTTTTCTGCAAAGTTAGTGTTACACATATAAATAAATGCTATTTAAGATGAAAAATTTGAGATTTTGATCAATTTGAGATTTTGAGAAAATTTTAAATATAATGAACTAATGTTTTTAATTGAGTATAAGTTTTATTAAAAAATGTCTTCAATTAACAAGTAATATTCCAGAATAAGAAATATAAATTAAATGTACAAAAATTTAAAAATTAATCTTTAAAATTACAAATAATTTTTTTTATTTAAAAAATTTTTAAATAAAAAAAAATATTTATAAAATAATTAAATCTTTCATTTTTGATGATCAATACTTTTATTTAACATAGAAATATATTGAAGAATAAAACTATTATTGACATAAAAAATTGAATGAAAGTAAATATAACAGCCTACTTTGCAATTGATTCAAAGGTACTCCGCCTTTGCAACTTTGTGTAACACATCGAAGATTTATTAGAACAGATTTCTTCAAATCGTCCTTATTCATCATAACCTTTATGCAATATCTATATAAAATTTAAGAAATATATATTATCCTACAAATTTTTTTTTATTATTGAAATATGTTGACAATTTTTTTTACAGGATATTTAAAAACATTTTTAATGCGCATTTAAAAAAAAAATAATTGTATAAATATTTTGTTTAAGTTAAATTTCACATTTCATCAGATTTTTATCAGATATATCAATTTTATCATTCTTGAATTTTATCACAAACTGTAATTGATAATGCTAAACATTTACTTAAAATATTTTAACTAACTCAAACAGAAGTGTATTCTTTCAGCAGATAATAAGTAAAAATGCAACAACTGTTTTAACTCTTGAATAAACACTTCAAAAAGTAATAATAATATTAGGAAGTTAAAATATAACTATTTTAAAAAGATTTATATTATATAAGTACCTCTATTAAGTCTAAAACTAATTCAACAATTCATTTTTTTAAAATAAATATATTTAATCTCTATCAAATAATAATGATAAAATTTTTAACAAACATTTTATTTTCCATTTTAAAATGAATATGAATTTTTTTTTAAAAACTCAATAAAATGCAATTTAGTTCTTTTAGTCAAGAAAAATAAATTTGTAAATATTTTTTTTATATATGGAGTTTAATTGATTTTCTTAAAACTTTTACAAAAAATGACATTTATATTAAAAAATAAATATATTATATATGAATATTATTGTGCTAATGAATCATAAAAAATTATCTTGTGAAATTAATAACCTACTAAAAATATTTAAAACCAGTTTAATGAAAATGCAATATCATTCATTAAAAAATAATTAGGAAGTACATAAAACAATTCCGAAATATCTACAAAATTAAAAAATGTTTAAGTTATATGGTAAGAATTATTAGGTAATAAAGAGTACACAAATTTCAAAATAATTTAATTTAATATAAAAATATAGCATTTACAGTTAATCAAATTATTTTAAAATTATTAGAACTCAAATTGATATTATAAAAAAAATAATTAAAATGTTTTGGAGCAGTTTAACTTCATATCATTCTGTAATAAAAAAATCTGTATGAGATTTTTGAAACTTTATTTTTATACCCAGTTTTTCAAACTACACTTAATAAAATGAAACTATAAGAAATTCTAACAACATATAAACGTGAGAAGTATGAAAAATGATGGTGGACCAAGGTGTTGTCAAATTTTCTAACTAGTTGCTCATCAACAAAAACGAAAGCACTTGCAATCATGGAAGACTTAACATTTTTAAAAAAGAATTGATCTTAATACTGAACTAAAGTGATTTGTGAATGAAAATAATTTTCTGAATAAAACATCATTTGACACTAATACTTATCCGAGATTTAATATTAATAATATGTACTGCAGTATTTAAATAAATGAAAACCACATGAGTTAGTGAGTAAGTAAATAGTAAGCAGCCTACTAATTGAACCAAAGCTATCTTTATAAAATCCTGTAAATATGCCCCTATAGAAAGCATTTTAAAAATGAGTTAAAGACAAATTTAACTTTAAAACAATACATATTATTTATTATTATTATTTACCAAAATATACTTTTGATGGAAAAATATGAAACATGTTGTGTATTACAATCATATGGATTTTAGTTTAATTTTTCCAATTATCTAAAATTTAAACAACACTAATAAATTAACTTTTCCTTTTCCCATAATGAGAAAACAAATGAATAATTGAAAATGTTATAAAGTAAAGTGCTAAACACATTTGGGTAAATGTTCATTAACCAGAAAATATTTTTTTTTAAATATAATTATAAAATTAAAAATATATATCTAAAAGCAAAATCTCTATGATTATGATTTACTCTTATGGTCACAAGTATTATGACTTGTTTTCTATATTTACAGTATAAGACATATAATCTTAATTAAAAAAAATTCCAAAATATTTTACAATATAGCAGATTTAAAATAATCAACTATCGAAGAAAATACTTTTTTCTGTCATTTATAAATGGTTATCTAAACTCTACTATACCTTTTTATTTAATTACTTCTGGTTACTAATATCTTCATGTACATTAAAGAATCTTGTAGTTTAGTCAAACTATTAATAGGGGGGAAAAAAGATAAATTATATATATATATATATGTATATCACTTACAAGAAATAATATTAACAATTTTGGTTTATAATGTAACAGTTGTTAACTAGAAGTATCATTGTACTGAATATACAATCATTATATATTTACTTATCAGTTTAACAATTTTTTTTTTTATCAAATGAAAAATTCAAAAATAGAATTCTTAATGAAATTATTAAAATGTCATGGAGTCAAATTTTCAGAAATCAGTTTGTCTTCCAAATGAATTTCACACACAATGATGACTTGAAAAAGGAATGACACAATTCTATAAATATCTCAAATAGATATTTGCTTCTTCAATTACCAGTTTATTTAAATAACATAATCTTCTATTCATTATTTTCAGAACTAAATCAGAAGATCAAAGAGAGATGAAATTCATTTCATAACCACATATATTCATCTTAAACGCACTTATTATTATATTTTTAAAAAAATTACAGCAACTTCATTCCAGAAACTAATAATTTATTTTTTTTGTTGTTGTTTTGAAATCCTCCCCACCACCAATATAAATTTTTATTTAGTATTACTAATCTTTACATTGATAAAACTTCACGCTATCTCTTTTATTCATGAGAAAACTCTTTAAGATACCAGATGAGAAATTTGCCTACACGAAATAATAGATATAAAAAAAAAAGTTAAAAGATTATAAAAAAAAAAACTTCACTCCATAATTACAATTTTTTTTTCAAATCACAATTAAAATTAAAGTTTTGAAGCGAAAATAATTAAAATAATCACTAAATATTTATTGAAAATAACCACTCCAACATTAAAAAAAAATATATATGTATACTGAAATGTTAAAATAATGTTTAAAACTAATAAAATTTATTGCACCTAGTTATTTATATTCTTCATTTTTTCACATATTAGAAAATACATAATTTTTCTAATAAAAATTTTGTTTACTAAAATAAATATAAATAATCAGAAACAATATATACAATTAAATTTTATGACAAGAGCAGACGCATTCAGCCATAGCATTTCTAAAAACGGGGAATTCCCGAAAAATATATTGTTATTGCCATATGCAAACAGCTAAATATTTAGTACTTAAAGATGAAAACTTTTGACCAATACCAGTTCAGTATGCGGAAAAGAATTTTCAAAATATTTTAAATAAATTCTTCAGAAATATATATTTTTTTCTCTGTAAACTAATAAAAATCTTTGAATTCACTTTTGTCTAGAAAGTTTTTTTCATTTAATTCTAGTGAATTTTAATTTGCTTCTTTTGAAAATACTTCTAGTATGACACAAATCAACACGTAAAAATGAAAATTTTATCAAAAACATTTGGTGAATTAAATTAATGAAACTTCCAAAGCTGAAAAAGAAAAAATAATAATAAAAAAAATTTACAATAATAAACTTTTTTTTTTCCTCTAAAAAAATGAAAAGAAAATTTTATATCCTCTCTTCTCTATTTTCACACTTGATTGCAAGTTCTTAAAAATTCCAGTTTTTTTTCTTTCTTAGGAATGCAGTTTATCAGAATAAAACACGGGTCAAAGGGTTTATGAGGATAAAGCCCGTCAGGTCTCTCACTATGTAATCAGGATCAAGCTAAATTTTATAAAAAAATTTTGTAATTTGGAATTTTATCGTTAAGTAATATTTCGCAAAGTTTGACAAAAATAACAAATCATATTAAAATTAATCAATGTTACTGATATTATATATATATATATATATAAATTCATTAAAACCTTATTTTACTCAATAAAAGTTATTTTGTTATTCATTAAATATTTAAAAAAGCATTTTAAAGCTATTTTGAAAAATTAAAAAAAAAAAAAATTAAAGCATAATTTCATGCAAGTTTTCCTGTGGGAAATATATCTTCTTACGATTCATTTGCCACAAAAATATTAATTTAATCAGTTATTTTAAATTATTTTATATTCAACTAGATAATAAAATTTCATGAATTAAAAGCTTTATTTTAATCCACATTCACATTTGAAACATTATGCTAAATGTTCGTCTGTTCATGTGCATTGAACCCCTTTATCTTCCCAGGGTTATAACACTTATTAATACTTTATTATATTAATTTTAGATCAAAATTAATATAGTAAATGTAGGTAGCTCATCATCAAGAACATTAAAAAATATGCAGTCTATACGTTTTTTCTTTTTAGAATCTTCTGAGCAGGCCCAGTCTCATAGTGGAGTTCTGTTGGATTGTGAACATTAAGAACATTGATTGAAGAACAATAAAAAATATGCAGTCTATACGTCTTTTTCTTTTTAGAATCTTCTGAGCAGGCCCAGTCCCATAGTGGGAGTTCTGTTGGATTGTGAACAAAATGTTTCGACCTCCAGGAATCATCTTCAATGTATCTTGGATCTAGTTTTAATTTGGGTATCAGATAATTTTGGTATTAGCATTATTATCGTGTTCTAACATATCTTGTTCTATCTTGACATATGAAACTTCTCCATTATATTTTTAATCATGATGATTTGAGTTTTGGGGAAGCTCCGTGACTGCGCAAAAGCCGTTAGCTTCTATCTTGGATTGTCCATTGGAAAGATGAAAGAGCATTGCTGGGGAAAGAAAGCGGTAAAGACTAAAAGGAATCTTGCCCAAATACTAAAAGTTTAATAGAGTGAGGTTTTTTAAAATTTTTTTTTATTATTATTATTTTAATAATAAGTGATGAAAGTAATTTTAAAAAAAATGAACGAGTAACTAAAAGAGCACAATAAGGAAGTTACATACACTGGGTAGAGAGTTTTGAAAAGAAATAAAACAGAAATGATTAAATCATTGGCTGGGTGAGAAAGAATCGTTAGATAGTGTTGAGAATTTAACAGAATAAACGACAATAAACAACCCGAAACGCTGTCCAAGAGACTGCAAGAGCAAACTGGAAAAAAATGTAAGCAAATCGAGGTCAGCGCTAGTCGGAACGGTGGCGCGGGGAAAATAAACAATTCAAGTAGAATCAATTAGGAGAGAGGTGCGTGGGCGTTTCGCGTTCTTTGGATTAGTGATATCATAGGTGGGAAGTCTTTCCTTTTTAACTTTCCAGAGAGTGTTTTTAAATCTAATTATTTATATAAAATTAATTTTATTATAGATGTACTTGAATACTGTTCCTGAACAGCACGGAAATTTCTGGCGAGTAGGTGTTTACTAATTCAAATCCCTTTTAAAGTTAAATTTTAACGAACTTCTTTGGCCCCGAAGGGTCCTAATCTCTAGAAGGTGCTAAATCACAGTGAAGACTAGGGATAGAGGGGAGAAGTTTATGCAGAAATATGGTTATTAAAAAAGGAATCGCTATTTTGTCTGATTATTCTGTTCATATATCTCAATTTTCTGAATGCCTGAGCTATTTTGATTGCAGTTGAAAAGCTTTTCTGATGAATATCTTAAATGTAAAAGATGACTGTACTACAGATTTCTGTGTTCCTCATAAACTCTCTGACTTTTGTGATTTGGCGAATAGCAATGTTTTATTGAACTTCTATTGTTTTTATGTGGCTATTGGCTACTTATGGAAAAAAATAGCCAATAGCTACTATAAAAGTAGCTACTACAAAAAAATTTATTATTATTTTCAATTTGTTTATTTAAAAATATTCTTTTGATTGCTGAATTAAAATAAATTATTTAAAAACAAATTTGGATTAATTATTTTTTTTTTAATTCGTGAATGAATTTGAGGTGAGACCAGAAGTGAATTTGGAATACAATTTTATTATAAATAAATTTCTTAAGAAGTTTTATTATACATTTTTGTATTTCATTATTATACTCTTATATGTAATTGAAATTGAAACAAAAACTTCTGTTTTCATAGATTTAAATGACGTAACTCATTCAGTGCATTTTCGTTTCATGTCATTGGCGGTTCATGATCGTTTTCATGTCATTCAGTACATTTGATGACATTTTTCATGTCATAATTTGGAACAATTTGAATTCCTATCTGAACGAGAAATAAAATTTTAAAGAATAAATATAAAAACAAGTTTATTAAAACTCATACAAAAAATAGGAAAAATAAATCTGTAATGAAAAATATAGATTTCTGTACACAGATTTTAAGATTCAATGTAATAACGGAATGTTTTCAAGTTCGATTCAGAGAAGGACTGCTGTGGGGACTATCGGTTCGGATTCTTCAAAGCCGGAGACCGTCTGTGGACAGATGGTAGTGGGCACTGCCAAATGGGAATGGAGGGAGAGCAGAGCAGCTCGCTGTCCTGCTCTGATGCAGACCTCTTGGTGCAGACCTTTCAAGATGCTGCCAATCATGCCACCTGCGAAACTGCAATGGAAAGATCAGAAAATGAAGACTATTTTCACATGTGGCAACTGCAACTAATGCAGGGGTGGCCAACCCAAATGATATTGCGGGCCACTTTGGAAATGCATCCTAACTCCGCGGGCCGCATATAAAATTATATATCCCCGTATTAGATTTAGACCTACTATACACTTCTTTTGGAGTGAAACATAATGAGTTATTATTTTGGGGTTTACTATTACTCTTACATGTAAACATAGATAACATAATAATAACGATACTAAATGCATATTGTAAAGGAATAGATAACACTAAAAATGAAATATAAAAAATATATATAAATATAAAGGAAATAGAAAAAAAATTAAATCATTAAAAAATATTTATTTTACTAGTATTTGTTTCACAACTCTTTCACTTAGCTTTTGCAAATCGATCTCAATTTGGGTATTGGCACATCGTAATTGGTGTTGCGCCTATTATGTTTGAGCATGTTTTGTGTTTGGTCAATTTCATTTTTTGGGGAAAAAAAAAACGATTTGCAGGTGTAAATTGAACCAAAAGCGCTAACAACTTGAAATAAGAATCTGGTTTGCTCTGCTATCAACTATCAACTGTGCGTGTCTATGGATGGTCACTGAGGTCACTTAAAGTTTAACATAGAGCTTGTTATATTAGATATTCTTGTTATATTAGATATATATATTAGCTTGTTATATTAGATATATATATTAGCTTGTTATATTAGATATATATATTAACTTGTTATATTAGATAAAGTTAATTTTTTCTCATAATTTCGATATTTACATTTTTTGAATATATGGATGCTCACATAATGTATTTTTTTTAATACATTGGTTTTCACTACTTTGGCCATTATAAAATAAATATAGTTTGAAAAGTGTGATAAATCTCACTGGCCGGAAAAATATTCAAGGCGGGCCGCGGGTTGGCCACCCCTGGTCTAATGTTTACTTTGTATTTTATGTACTTACCAATCGCCAGCACCAGATACACTCACAATTTTCCCAGGTTTCGGCGCAGAATAGTGAAGGGCTCTTATTCTGTCCTGTAAATTATAATTTGAATTAGGATACATAAAATGATTTTTTTTCCATAATTTATCAGAAATTTTAATCTTTGTTTAGATCAGAAAGACAAAGACTGTGGTCCCAGAGCTTTTCAAATGAGAGTTTTAATTTAGAAGGAAAAGAAAGGTTAGAAATATTTTTAAAAAAATATTTCAGATTTTGATGAATGGTTAAAACATGAATCAACTCTAATTAAATAATAATAAAAAGAACATTTAAAGTATAAGAAAAATTGTTTATTTAATTTCTAATGTATTGTAAACTAGATTGAATGAAGATATTATTTTTTTTATTTATTTCCTCTTATCCTACCGAAACATAAATCTTAACTGTGCTGGATATAGAGACATCAGAAAATGTTTCTTTCATAATGCATAATTTATGTTGTTTGTGTTGTTGTTGTTGTGTCTAATCCTCAGTGTCCTGCAGTGAGAAATGAACATCCCATGAGTAATTTACTCATGGATGGAGGGAAAGGGGCAGCTTCTGTTGTGATGGAACATCCGTAGATAGAAGGCTAACTTGATTCCGTGTCGCTGAAGATAGTGAGAAGGCAGTATGACTTTTACGGGGAACTACCCTGCATTTACGTATCGCATGGGAGAAAACCTGGAAAACTCCCACCAAGTGGTCCGACTCACGAGGCAAGAGGCATCTCTGTCTCCTAGTTTTTTTGAAACAGTGCCTACATCAAAGCCGCCAGCGGATTGAATCTCAGCCCTAATGTTCACCAGTGGCGCGCGTTGCCATTGAACCACGAGCCGAGCTTAAGAATATATTATGTATTTTATGGGACAGCATTAAAGTGCGGAAGAAAAACAAATACTTATAAATTAATACTTATCTCTTTTTTAGATACATAATATATATAGATATTAATTATATATTAATAACCTTATTTATTAAGTCTTTTAGATATATATACTTACTAAATCACTGCAATTTCTCTTATCAAATTCTTTATATACCTTTTATTCTATTGCATTAATTATTTTTTCGTTATATTGCTTATCTCTGTAAACAAAATTACAAATACATAACTTTCAAGGTTTTTTTTCGCTTAGCAAATAGATACGACCCGAGTTATTCAAAAGTCTGTACATTCCTTGCTTGGTTCTATTTTTTCTTTCACTCTCAGAACATCATCTATAAACTATTAAGTAACTGAATGGTTTATGTGATTAATACTTTTTCGGTGTGTCACCCTGCATTTTCTATAACAATGAGAAGAAGAAGTAAATATTTTCCAGAAGAATAATTTTCCTCATCATTTGTGAGTAATACATAAATATTCTTTGTCATTCATCGGTTGGCCGCATTCTACTTCAGGCGTGAACATCGCTCGCCAACATCTTTCCAAACATTTCAGTGGGATCTCGAAAAACTAAAAACCGCCTAATCTCCCTTTACCAGCGGCGGTCTGATGGCCAACTGGCTACCAATCTGGCCTTTGGTATCACAGGCTTTAGGTTCTGATCCTGGTTGTGGCACAGATGTTTTGTTAGTAATTCGGAAACCACATTAAACTGTATGTCCAGGTCTAATTAGCTTAAAATGTGCACAAAATGACCGTAGAGCGACACACCAAAGCAAAATCTTTACCAGCGAGCTCCTAGTCATGTTTCGGTAGGTCATTAACACTAAACGACTAATCCAAACAGCGGCTCTATTTGGAGCGAAAGGGAGTTCGCAAACATTCTCGCATACTTCAGTATTTTTCATCATATTGCAGCATATCGATTTGGACAGCTTTCATGAACGATGCTAGCATCTTACACATTTAAATGTGGGCTTTATGAATAACACAAATAGTATTCCGGCGGCTGATAAAGGAGAGCGTTGCTTTTCGGGTGGAGTTTTAAGCTTAATTGCCAAGTAAAGCTTGGCTAGTTACGTGTTGTAAAGGAGAAAACTGGGAAATCCCCCACCATAAGTTATTTGTCTGTCTAAGTGAGACGCATATATACACATTGTTACAATCTACATCGAGTTTTCTTGTTTCTGAAAGTAGTGGCAACAACGGAAACTGATAGCAAGTTCGAATCAGAGCTACCTGCACTCGAGTTGAGCACTTTATCACTGGGACACGATTCGGGTTTGTGTGTTGTAAAAGAAGTAAAATTCTAAACAGGATGTTCGACTGAGAATATGAGATTCTTTGCGACGATCGCAATTCATTTAACTCGTTTTACAAAGCAGTGAGTATAGCTCAAGCCAGCAGGGGAATCTAACCCATGTTTCGTCAGCTAGCACATATTACCACTGGATTCCTAAACCTACAAATTAATACAGGTTTTATTCAAAAATAATACAAGTCAAATTTTATCTGGGGAATAGTAGACGGCCTTGGTCCACCATGGGACTGAAGCACCAATGAATAATAATAAGAAGACAGGTAAAATTTTCAAGGGAAAAAAATAACTTTAGCTATAAATAAATATCTTATTTCCATGTTTATAATATGTCAATCAAAGTTGTACATTATCCTTATTATTTTTTTTTTATTATTATTAATATTTAACTTTTGTTAAATGTTTTAGTTGAATTGAAATTACTTATGTTAACCTTAAAAGTCTCAATTTATGAATAAATTACACACAATAATCTCACATATAAAAAAATTACTTATAAATGCATGCTGCCGTCTGAAAATATTTAATAAATAATGTCGGAAAATATTCAATCTCATCTGAAAATATTTAATAATATTGCTTTCAGAATTCAAAGAATATAATAATTGAAAAGTTATTTAAAGCATTTTATACCTTAATCTTATTGACATCAAATCAAGATATTGCAGAAAATCGGCATGAATAACAACATAAAATATGGAAGGCGTTAACTTGAGTTCTAAAAATATTTGTAAGAGTTGGTGATATTATTTTTTTTTAACCTGCCTTCGTTAAAATGGAACAGATTTTATTATACCTTTGGAACTGAGTGCTTGGCAGTAGGAAAGCACGATCCTTCTGGAAGACTCGTGATGAGCAGAACCCCGTAGGGTCCTAGTGTAATCACTAGTGTGTGCAGTTCATGGTCCACTAGTGGCACGCCTAACTTTAAACTTTCGGTTAAAATTTTTTCCACATCATTTCCAAGACCTAGAAATTAATTTTCTTTAAAAAAGTATAGTTACGCATAATTACACACAGAACTTTTTGGAAAAAAAGAGATAGATAACATTTAAAAATTAAAATATTTATCGCCACAGTACTCTTGGTTGAATCCCAAATGAGACCACACCCACCTTTAAGTCAGTATATATGAAAGTGCTTTGTTTGCTGCTACGTTATCTCACAGGTGAAACGTATTTTATTGTAGGCATGAAAGGATTTGTAAACTTTGCATGACAACGACAATGATAAAGTAAAATTATGAAAAGAGATGACAATTTAAAGACGACGGATTATTCTTGCTTGTAGCATCCAAGATCTTGAATTTACTGATTTCTTTCTCCCATGAGTTGATTATCGTAAGTTGTTACCATAATTTTCAGCCTATAATACATGGATTAAAAGCGAAAAAAACCTTAGAATTTTGGAGTGAGGAGCATACAGTCATACAGTCTGACATTTGCTATAAAACCGTAATTCAAAAATGTTTTTGACAGCAAAAACTGACATAACAGAAATTTTAATTGCCTTAAGTTGACATTGCTTTACAGGTTCTTAACAAAGATTTCTAAAGTATGATCTTGAACACTATATCTGTTTTAGAACAAATCCATGGCTTGCATAGAATGTGTATCCTGCAATTGATCCTTGATTATGTGAATTTGGAATTTAATGAAATTGCAGATTCTTTGGCAGGACTGCCCATTCCTACTTCCCTTGCAGATGCAAATGCCTTGGCAAAATCTAAACTTATAATTCCTTCTAAGATCAAACTAAATACGAAATTACACAACTAAATTTCGCCAGAAAAACAGCTACTATTCTCACAATATTAAGAATGAAGCACTACAAAAATGTGAAAATTTCTGCTGATGGGGGTAAAAAATACCAAAAATGTGGCATGCCTGATGACGAGCTTACTGCTCATTATGTCTTTGATTGCCTAGCTGTTGCAGTCACCATACATTGTTTGGACCATCCCTCGGAAGAGGAATTATACTCTGAGCTGGAAAATCAACATAGCCAATATTATTCGGGAGCACCACGATATTTGATTTTCTTGTACTCTTCAGGGAATAATTTCAGTTGACATAACTTTGCGTTATAGTTTATATTTCTTTATCTTCTAAACACAAAAGAAAGATAAGAATTGTAGATGATGAAAGGAGTCCCAGTGGTGCCGTGGATGTTTGTTATGGGTTCGGAATCCACTTTAAACTATAGGTCCCGGTCTAATATGACTGTAGAGCGTTGGGCGTAGGGTTGACAACCATACCTAGTAAAAAAATCTCATGTTTTGGAATCTGCCAGTAGGCAGAAGGCATTGGTTCACTAAGAGGCTGTAGCGCATTGAAAAAAATTATGATAGGGAGACGAATTTTTACAATTTTAAGACAAAAAGTAACGCGTATTGTACATTGTTGCATGCTAGTGTGTAAAAAATGCATAGAATGAAGTTATAGAAACAATTAAAAACACCTTAGACAAAGTTAAATTAACATTTAACTGTGATACTAATCAAGATTTTCACATCTCTAATAAATTAGGAAGATTTTTTTATTTTAATTATAATTCCGAAATGCATATTTTCTTTCCGATTTTCCGCCATCTTAAATTCGTATAATTTCTGTATATAATTGTGATATCAAAAACTTTTATTAAAACTGAAAACTTTTTTTTTGTTAATTTTATGCCGTCAATATAAAAACATAAATTGGTTGGTATGCCAAAAAACAGGCGGGAATTTTCCATCGATTATATGCCGCTGCGAATTATAAAAATAACTTTTGTTTTTCGAAAATTACGCTTGCTGGTTATACGGCGCTGTGGAATATAGACAGGGAATTACAGTTCTTAATTATTTTTATTAAGTTTTATATATTAAAGTTTTATTACTGTTCTAAGGATAAAGGATTGCAAGCATCCGGGATACTGGTTGCTTCTGTACTTTGTGTAATTGAATTGTTCCACAATATTAATGATTAAAAGGCAAAAGTGAATAGCATTAGTAAATAGCAAAATGGCAAAAAGGCAAAAAAAAAAAAAAAAAAAAAGTCTTCGATTTGTACAAAAGTAGTTAACTCTATTTTTGAAAAACTTTATTCGTTTTTTCGAAAGTTTAAGTTTATTTTGGATAAAACATTTAAGTAATTTGAATTGAATAATTGGTATGGAAGACATATTAGTAATCAATAAAGTGCAAATCTAAAGTGTAAAACATTTTTTTACCTTCAGAAAGCTGAAAATTCGTACCAAAGACAGCATTATGCATGACTCTAAGTTCGTTCAGGTTCGGGGAAGCGTATGCCAGTGCTGACCTCCACTTGGAGGACGCTTGGAAGGGTCTCATTGCTCGGCTCAAGTCCGTGGGCTCGAACCAAACTGAAACACAAAAAGTAATTTTGCTGTGAGTTTTTGAAATTTGAAAGTCAATTATACCAAACAATAAGTAGAAAAACTGCGATCTAAAACTATGTATATATATACACTCAAGAGCCAAAACTTTATGACCACCCCTACTCGCCTGCATGACGTGGAAGGCGCGTGATCAGGGTGGAAGTGGTATTTAACTGGTATTAAGTGGTGCTATTAATCCATGCCAAGGCGGGTTGAAGCTGTGTTGCGCACCAAAGGTGGGTCAACTCGTTATTGACAGGTGGTCATAATGTTTTGGCTCTTGAGTGTATATATATATATATATATATATATATATATTTATATATTCTATAACACAGCAATCTAGAACAACTTTTTAAAATTCTGTAATGGATTTTAATTAAACAGGTGAGTATAATAAATTTAATAGGTGAGTATACAGCGCTAAAAAGAAAGCTCCCACTATTAATTGTGTTTAGTAATGATTATGAGCCCTACTCGTAGCTCAGTGGCGACGTGCACCACTGTGGCAACTGGCGTACCGATTACGGAGTACCAACAGGGGGAAATACCCCTTAAACCTCCTCATCTTAATTTCATAAGATAGGCTTTAAATTTTAATTGGCTGCTTAATTAATGTTAGTGGAAATACAAGATAAAGTTTCTAAAAATTCAAGTTAAATGGTACTCAAAAAAAAAAGATAAAAATACTAATAATAATAAAAGTAAGATACAAAATAAAAGAAATTAAAGTTAAACTTAAATTCAGTACAATTAGGGACCAGTTGTCGATGCCGAACTATTGAAAAAAGTAAACAGAATATGAACTCATTGGAATAACACAAGTACAGCAGGGATTATGCTGAACGGTGAGAGCCATTTGAAGAGTGATGCTGCAAAGTAAATAAATTATCCACACACACACACACACACACACACACACACACACACACACACACACAAGGCCATAATCAGGACCGTATTTTTATAAATTTTCGATTTAAAAATTTTTATTTTTATTTTATTGGTTTTATTCCATCCTTTTATTTTCCTAACAAAAAAAAAAGCGTACAATAAAAACCTAACTAGTCACTAGTCGTTATGATAGGATTGTATCATAACGACCACTATCGAGCATTAAATTTAATCCGCTGGCGGCTTTGTTGTAGACACTATTTCAAAAAACGAGGAGTTTCGATCGCGTTTGGGTATATTCAGCATCTTGCTTCGTGAGTCGGACTGCCTGGTGGGAATTTTCTGGGTTTTCTCCCATACAATTTTCCGAATAAATTTTCTTTCTTTTTTACAATTATATCTATATCTTTGCCATGTAATAAATAACTAAATAAATAAAAAATAAATAAATAAATAACATTAATTATCGATACAATATTAAAAACTGCATTAAAAATGAATGAGTTTTAGAATAGTTCCTTAACTGCGAGTTTCATTAATTCTAACTTTAAAATTTTAATTATTATTATATTTTGGATCGAAATATTTCTACTTATCGCTTATTTAAATTAATTTTAAATTCCAAAAATTTCATAACAATGTTTTTTTATTCTTTAGGGAAAAATCATTCATCAGATTTATTTTGTTCAACTATTTATAACTTTCATATTGCTTACGTTTTATGTTTAGTCATACTTTTCATATTGATTATTCTTTTTTAATTTTCTAAAAGTGATTTTTCATTTACAAGGCAGCTAATTTCATGTAATACAGACTGAATCAAACACAATCAGTTAATAATCAAACAGTAAAAAAATTTGAAATCGTAACAATTTTTATCTAATCAAATTTTATGTTTGAGTGTTCAATTTATCTTAAAATAAGATTTGAAATTTATTTAGCAAGTTGAATTGTTTTATTTTTTAATCATTTTCATACAAAGAAAAAAAAAAAATAGCGATTAAAGAATTTGATATTTTTGTTGCCACAAAACATTTGAAAAACTATTTTATGCTGACATAATCGACAAGGTAATGAAACTTTTACTGCATACTTCGAATAATCATCCCTTCTGTTTCTATTTTCCATACGAAGATAAAAAACAACGATTATTATTTCGTTATTTATGAGAATCATTATCACTTCCAAAGAGATTCTTTGTAAGACTTGCACGGCAGATGATGTTGTAACCACGTGATCACTGAAGCGCGACAAAGCAGCAGTAAATAACCCGAATGTTTTGCTTTGTGTAATAAAAAAACAACTCTCGATTGACACCACATTATTCTAAACACCCAATAATTGAAATATAATGTCCGCTAACTGCAAAAAAAATCTAAATTCAAGGTTTATAACCTTTTTTTTTCTTTCTTTCTTTTCATATTTGTCCATGCCCTTTTTGGACATAACACCAAAAATGACACAATTCCTATTCCATGAAAAGCTATCTGTAGGTCATTCTTAATTTGTGGCTGATTGCATCCCCCCTACCCCCTTTTTAGAATGCCTTTCGCACATGCTGTTGAAGAACAATGGGCCAAGACGCACGAGGCTTGTGCCAACCGATGACAAATACCTGAATGCCATTAAAGAACCAACTTCCGCTGCTAAGGTGACTTCGCAGAATGAATTGTCTGTGACGTTTTGCAAATGAGCCAGCTCCAAAGGAAACTGTTTTTCGCAACTTAATTCTCCACATTCGAAACATGACGCAACTTTTATTATCAGGTTGAGGACCCACCCATACAAACTTCCCATTATCGGAATCGAAACTGAGAAAGACTAACGGTTTTTGCCTCTGCGCTTGAATATCAACCAGATACTCTGGTTCTATTTGTAGAAGAAGATGCTGGACAGTTGATGAAGTGGTCAGCAACAACTTCAGACAAAGACATTATTGGAAATCGACAATTTTTTCAGCATAATTGAATTAGATTTTATTGAGCCAATCTATAAAGATTCATATAAGTGAAGAATTTCAGCATTTTTTTTTTAGAACTTTGTAAGTGAATAATTGCTAAAATTCATTGTTCGGAATCATCCTCTGCTAAAGATTCGCCATGGGTTGCGCAAGAATTGGAGCACGTGTTTGCTTTATGGTGGCTTTTGCTTTCGTAACCATTGCTTTTTCTACACCTTATTGGCTCCAGTCTGATGGACTGTTACCCTATCAAAGATTCCATAAAGTGGGATTGTGGGAAGTGTGCTACACCACCTTCCAGGAATCATCGTATCTTCGGTATAATAATAATTTTCGAAATTGCAGATGGATATTCGACAGAGATTACTACTATCTCATCGATCTTTTTGAAACAGGTGAATATTTTTTAACTCATCATTATTCAATTAGCTATTTTATAGTTTTTTTTTCTTATATTCAATCATTTACTTTATTTATCTAAGAAACAAATCTTAAATAACTCATATTAATTTCTTTAAAGGAAATCTCACGAATTACTTTATTTAATTTAAATATTTTCATTAAAACAAACAAAAAAGAATTGTACAGTTTTTTTGAACATTTTTCCTGTATTATACATTAATTTAATCAAAATCACGGATATATATAATCTAGTATTTTTGTTGTTATTTTTAATACAAATAATAATAATTTTATAATAAGTTTCCGCAGGGGTATTTTATCTAAACACTTAAATATAACGTTTGCCCGACTCGTGGCTGAGTGGCAACATGCGCCGTTAGTGAGCATTAGGGCGGAGGTTCCATCTGATAGCGGTTTTGTTGTAGACACTGTTTCAAGAAAAATTGAGGAAACTGGATGGCGTTTGTGATGTTCAGCATCTGGCCTCTTTAGTCGGACTACCTGCGGGAGTTTTCCGGGTTTTTCTCCCATACGATACGCAAATGCAGGATAGCTCCCCCTAAAAGTCTATCCGGAAAGCACTGCCCTCCTTCTTCAGGGACACAGAGTTAAGTCAAACTTCTACCTACGAGTGCTCTATCACAACAGAAGATGCCTTCCCCCCCCCCTTCCCTCTATCCATGAGACCACATGAGATTCTTGTACTTATTCTAGATGTTGCTCTCTACCGAGTGAAATAAGAAACAACAACAACAAATATAACGTTTTCTCACATTCAAGGGGAAAAAATGTGCGAAATATTAAAAAAAAATATTTTTAATTTTTTACACTTAAATTTTAATTGATAGTTTAAATATTAATTTAAATAGCAAAACTTTGAAAACTTTAAGTTAAACTCAGTGTAATTTATCTTTTCGCCATCTTTTTTAAATGAATTTTAAGAAAGCGAATAAAATTATCCTTTAATTTCTAAAAGAACCTGAAGAAAATAGTATAAAATAGTGTAATAAGGAATCGCTATGTCTTGGAAGATGAATGATAATAATTTTATAGAATACTTCACAATTTAAAAATTAATATTTTATTTTAAATTTTTATCTACAACCTGCTATTTATTATTCATTTTATTATGAATTTTGAATAGGAATAATATTTAAATGAAATCCTAAAGTGACTAACAAAAACCAGTATAAAAATTTGTTTGAAACGAAGTGATTGAATTATTGATTTTGAAAACAATGAATTTCAACTGTCATAGATTAATATAACTATTGAATGTTAAAAAAAGTATATGAACGTGAGTAAATATTTGTTTTTAAAATTACGTTATTTGCCTTACAATGCTTATTTTTAAGCAATTAAATATTATCCTTTAAAATTAAAATAGAAACATAGGGATTATATAATATGAATTACTAACACCAAAACATGTTTTAACTTAGTTTCAATACTTAAAAGAATTGTGAATTTCTTAGCCATTCATATAGAGCCATCATAATAATAACCCTATAATACTTAAAAACAGGTTATTTTAGAGTAGTCTGATGAACAGAGTAATCCTACAATACACGAGGTTCAGAATAGTCGGATGAATAGAGTAATACTAAAATGCACGTGGCTCAGAATAGTCTGATGAATAAAGTAGTACTATATACATGCTGTTTTAGGATAGTCTGATGAATAGAGTAATCCTATAATGCATGTGGTTCAGAATAGTCTGATGAATAGAGTAGTTCTATATAATGATGTTTTAGGATAGTCTGATGAATAGCTCATTGGGTTACGAATTGAAAGATTCGATTTGAAATCCAACCACAAAAGACCGTCCTCCTATCCAGATGGGTAAGATAAATCCTTCACTTGAGGAGAATTCGAATCTCTCAGATGCCAATTCTGGAGAACTGCAGAGATACACCCTTATTAACGTTGAATGTACTGCATATCTGTTTCAGTGGCAAACGATTTCTGGATAAAGTAATAAAACTTGCTTTCTAAGTGGATAACTTAAAATTGGTTATTATATTTTTCATTTAGAAATGTTGTTTTCGAATTCCAGACATTTTCCTGAGGTCACTCACCACTATAACGGTAGAGGTATACCAGATTTGACGTTAGCCACAGTGCATCACAGGGGAGGGGTTGTCTACACTATATTCACATTGCGTCACCGGAAATTTGAACGAACACTTCAATGTCATAATGAGGTTTCCACTCTTTTCCTCGAGACTGGGGCATTCAGGTCCTATTAGGAATGTCCAGCTGTTCTTTCGAACAGATTTATAGCGCGCGTCCCTGGTATCGCCATTAATTTGGTTTGTCGCTCTACGGTCATTTTATGCCCACTTTAGGCTAATTAGACAGGGACTTACACTTTAACGTGTATTCCGAACCACCAACAAACATCCATGCCACTGGCCACTACCATCCATCCATGCCGTCCAGGATTAGAACCTGAGGCCTGTGGTACCAAAGGCCAGAGCGCTAGCCAATTGGCCATAAGCCGCGGTATAGCCATTGAATCTTATGGTTCGGCGATGTTTGACGAGTTTCGAACCAAAAACTTTTGACTTGCAAACTCGACTCTCCGCTAATAATACTATATTTTATCCCTTATAACTTTATCGGATAAACGCTAATTGCAGGGCAGTTTCGGCTCCTTTCATTTAGAAATAATGTCTTTTGTTTTGTGTTTTTTAAACGAAAACACATTTGCTGCCTTATTACCATTGAGGTCATACGTTCAAATTAGTGTGTACGAAAGTCGTGAGTTACGAATCAAATCTGAATTCCAAGCGTGATTCAAACACCTGTTCCAAAACTCGTTCAGGGCATCTGAAAAATGCGGATGTGGGTAGAATAAGGAAATCTGAAATGAGCAGCAGATATGCATCGTGGTAAATCAAAAATTGATTATTTTTTTAGCTACTGTTTAAATAACACATTTTGAAACTAAGTTATGAAAATCTAAAATTTTATCCAGTAATCTGAGTAAGTAATGTATTCAACACACATGATGGATTTAAAATAAGCTTTTATATCGCTTAAAAATCGAGAATTTGTTAATTAAAAGCCGGGATGTTATTACGACCAATATTACAAATAATATGTTGAGAACGATACATATAAAATCAAAATGTTAATAATTAAACCATCGAAAAAAGTAAAAACACTACTTAAATCCAATATTTTACAAACAAAAGATTCTTCTTAATAAAGAGTTTGATATTTATTGTTGAAAAAAATAATAATGAAGAGGCTGCATAATGTTTTGAAGGCGAAACAGTTAGTTATCAGTTAGTTACATTCAAACTTATTAACAATGATTACGAAGAAATATTTTGTAGTTACATATGTATATACGTATTTTAATTAATATCTTACCTCGTATCTTTTTTTTACGCGTTAAAAATTTCTACTTGCTACTTACAATTTAAGTTGCATAGATCCCGACTCTGTGACAACGTGCGCCGTTGATGAGCATTAGGGCGATCAATTCACTAGCGACTTTGTTGTAGACTCTGTTTCAAAGAACAAGGAGACTCGATGGCCATTGTGATGTTCAACATCTTGCCTTGTGAGTCGGACTACCTGGAGAGAGTTTTTCGAGTTTTCACCCATACGATACGCTAATAAGAGGTAGTTTTACCTAAATGTCCTCCCAGAAGGTACTGCCCTCCTTCTTTAGCGACATGGAGTTCACAAGTCAGACTTCTTCCCTTTCTCTTCTTCCATGAGAACACGGATTCATGGACTTAGTCTAGATGTTACTGTCTACCAAGTGGGATAAAAAAAAAAGTTGCATAGTTTAACACTATATCTCAGATCTTTATGAAAACAAATTTTTCTGTCTTTTTTTATTTCGCGTTGACCTTTTTTTTTTTTTTTTTTTTTTTTTTTTTTTTTTGAGGGAAAAAGGGGGGAAAAAAAACATTGCGCAAAAAAACAAACGCGTTGAAAAACATCCCAATAATTATATTTTTATCATTTAAGTTACTAACAACAGTGGCAGGGGTCTGGTGGCCGAGTGGCTAAGGTTCGGGTTCGAGTCCCAGCGGTGCCATGGGTGTATGGGTGTTTTGTAGTGATTCGGAATCCACTTTAAACCGTAGGTCCCGATCTGTTTAGCCTACCGTGTGCATAAGATGACCGTAGAGCAACAAACCAAACCAAACTAACAACAGCGATTAAAATAAAAGTAGTCATTTATTTGTTTTATTTAATAAAATAGATAGTAACTATTTCCAATCTAAACTTGTATAAGGAAGATCGTTGGGAAAAAAAACTGAGTTTTCTCAAGATTTTTTTAAGTGAACTTTATTAATCCCAAAACTTTTCACACGCATACATATTCAAAACGATGAAAAAAAAAATGTGTTTATTGTTAGATATGGCAACAAACGTTTTTAAACTGTCGCGAAATTAAAGCCAAAATTCTCATATATGCATTTTTTTCACAGCACAATAAAAATATGCCTTTTACTTACTATTTATCAGAAGTTATTTGAAGCATTTATTCAAATTTGAACTATTTCTTAGATGAAATATACATATAAAATGCAGAACAACAAAGAAGTTAAGAGAAATATTCAACAGTATTTCTTTCAAACACAATTTTTCCCCATCAGCAAATCAACTCTCCGCCTCATTCTATTTGGGGTACAGCTGTTAATATCAGCGGAAATAAAATATTCATATTGAAAATAAAGTTCTAAGAATCATCACAAGTTCTCTTTTGGTCTATCAGGTTTTGGTGTTTCAGGAAATGTATTTTAAATTATGATTGTGTTAGATTTAACTTTTGCCGTCAGGACAACTTATAAAACGTTTAGAACAGCAGAAAATTAAAAATGATGTTTAGTTTGCATGCTGATACAGCAGTTTTGTTTTCAAAATGATTTAATTGATTGAAAACATATTGGATGGTGTTTTTATTACTGTATATATTACTGTTTATATTATTGTAATATTGTATTTAACTATGAATAGATAAGTTGTAGAATTTGATGCTTGTATTGAAGTTACCTTACAATTCAGGAAGATCTCAGCATAGACATTCCAGTCACCCAATTATTTATAAATCTATATTCAACATATAGATTATAAATTATATTTTATAATTAATCCTCCAAATTAATAATTAATAATATTAATATAATAATAATTAATAATCCTCATTTAATTTAATAATATAATCCTCCATTATAATAATAATTATAATTATATAATAATTAATAATTAATCCTCCAAATCCTATCATCAAGGAACAGACATGTTGGAACATAAATTTGCTCGCTTTCAGAATTATATATATATAGTTCTAAATATATATTTATATAAAGGTTTCTCTTGCCTAACTTGTAGCTCAGTGTCATATGAGCCGCTGGTGAGCATTAGGGCGGAGGTTCAATCTGTTGGCGGCTTTGTTGTAGACATTGTTTCAAAAACGAGAAGACCAGATGGCGTTTGGAATGCTCAGCATCTTGACTCGTGGGAGTTTTTCCGGATCTTCTCTCATGCGATACGCAAATGTGAGGTAGTTCCAGAAGGTGATGCTCTCCTTCTTCAGTGACACGTAGCCCAGTCAGACTTCTACCTACGGATTCTCCATCCCAACAGAAGCTGTCCCCTTTCCCTTCATCCATGAGAGTCTACTCATGGGGTGGTCCGTCCCGCACTGCCTGGCACTGAGGATTACTCACAACAACAAGGTTTTTCTTGCATTCATGTAACTCACCAGGTTCATCTTTTAATACTAATGCACGCTTTATAAAACTCAATAGAAAATCTAATACTGGACTCGATAAATGGGCTCAATCAAGAGGAAAAAAGGATTTATGACTTAGCTAACTCTGATTTGCATGTCATATTGCCCAAAATCCAGGCAGTCTGACAGTAAACCCTGCCACAATCACCACCCAATCTATTCATTTTTTCATTGAGAGACAGTAGCGCTTGCCAGTCACAGTAAATCGAACTCATGAACACTCACGCTCGGCTTATAACAAGTAGGTGCTCCTTCAATTGTTATTTGTTTGCAAGTTAAAAATAAATCCAATTTTTGGCACCGAACATCAACTCTCTGTCGTTGCATTATTTAAAAGAATGCAAAATAAAGTTCAAGGATACCATTTTCTAATCGAGAAAGAGTTTATTCTAATAAAAGTAGCAAAAGATATATGAGAGTTTCAAGTCTTTCTTCTTCTTCTTTTTTTTTTTTTTGTTTGCTTTATTTAAAAAGATAATTTTATCAGCCCAATTTGATATTTCTATATCGAAAACAAAAATAAACAAACACAAATTTTTTAACGTTCGAAAGATACCATTGAATTTAAGCTTATCTAATGTAAATATATATACTGTAGATCGGAAAAAAAGGAAGAATCCACTCAATTAAAATAAATATTTGTGCCTGATGGCCGAGTGGCTAGCGCTCTGCGGGCAGCACCACAGGTTTCGGGTTCGAGTCCCGACGATGCCATGGATGTTTGTAGTGGTTCGGAATCCACTTTAAACCGTAGGTCCCTGTCTCATTTGACTGTAGAGCGTTGTCGGGGTATTGTTACTCGCTTCCGTAGCACATCTTCAAGCTACACGCACCTCCTGGGTAGTGTTAAATGAGTAACAGCAGTGCAGCCTTTACTTATAGCATAAAAATGAACTGTATCTGCATTGCCAGCTGCATTAGAACAACAACAAAATAAATATCGCGCAGATATTGAGGCTGCATACACCAATGCGGTGCAGTAATCCCTAAAAGTCCTCCCGGAAAACAATATCCTTCCATGTACCACCCGTTGGTGGACTGTTCGCGAATACATCGATCCAGGAGAATAGAAATAAAAACAAAAATAACAATAACAAAAACAGAACGAAAATAACAATAGCAAAAAAAAAAAAAAAAAAAAAGTTAAAATAAATGTAGAAGACATTCTTAAGCTGCCACATTCTTCAAAGTTCTTTATTCACGTTCTGAAAAAAAAATGTCAACGCACATTTGCCCGGCATTCCTGGCAAACCGTTATTCTTGCGATAAGCATCTGAAGACAGTTATTGTTTCAAGCTACTTGAACACAATGTGGCTCGTTTTTTTCCTTCCAGTTCGACCCCTTGACTTTGAAAAAAAGGGCATCGTTTCAGATAATCGATCACGCTCAGTCCATTGTTATTCAGAAAAAAGAAAACAACCATTAAATTATCAAATTATTCATAGAACCAAGTTACTTATCAAGACTAATAACTTACAATTTCCATTTTACCCCTCTAATGTTGTATTTTGGAATGTGTATGAGTAGAGATTAAAATGGTTTGTACCATATGGCGTTTTATAATTTCCAATTTGGAATAATAATTATATTTCTTTTCCTCTACATGCATAGTAAAACAATAACCTGTAGATCATATAGTAATAATTTTGATTAACAATTTTTCCATTATTAAAAAATAATATACTTTTGAACACTAAATATAAGATTATACATGTTTAAATTGTAAAACATATTTAAACATATATAATCTTATATTTAGTGTTCAAAAGTATATTATTTTTTAATAATGGAAAAATTGTTAATCAAAATTATTACTATTATTTATAAATATTGTAATATTGTAACTAATTATTTATAAATATTGTAATGAAGATTCTTTTGTAAAAAAGAATCTTCATTACAATATTCGAATGCTATAATTATAAATGGAAATTAATAGTAAAATAAAATGTTCTATGTTTTTATACACATTTTCCAGAGGCAGTTGAATTAGACAATATCAAAATTACTTATTTTGTTTTCATTTGCTGGTTATTATCATTATTTTGAGACATACATTACAGCTTTAAAAAAATTTATGAAACATTATAGGACTGTTACCAAAAAATCAGACATTAAATTAAAGTCACATAAAATATTATGTAATTAAATTCACATGATAGCATATAAGAATATAATCAAAATCGCTCTTTTATCACACATAATGTAAAGAAAAAACAATTTCTATTTTTTCAAAGAAAATTTTTTTTTCTTGTATAATTAATTTTTTTTTATTTTGAAAATGAAGAATTTATTTTAACCTTTAATATGAAATAGAAAATCCAATTCTAAATAAAATAAAAATACTTCTGGTACAATGCGTAGTTAGTGTGTAGGAGGGTCCAGGTTCGAATCCGCCTTAGGCGTAAGTTGAAATCAATCACTTTTCAGAAACGGGTTGACTCGATGGCGATTGTGATAATGTGTCTCGCATTGGCAGTAGAAGTTTTCTACCATGTGACAGACAGGGCAGTAATCCCAAAAGGTCTTCCCTCCCGCCCTCTGTTCATTACTTGTTGGTGTGGTATTCAAAGCATGCATTAACAACACAACAACAACAGTGTCGTTGATGTATCACAACAATAAAAAAAGTCACTTAAAATATTTTCTTTATACGTTTTACGCTTTTATATCACTTGCATAATCTCATGTATAGAAAAAATCAAATAAAACTTCATGTATAAAAAATATTAAAGAAAACCTTGAGTTTTTAATTAAATTGCAAATACTACTCTTTAAGCAAACAAAAGAGTATAAATCAGGAGAATTCATTATTTTTCCCCGAAAAATTTCACCATTATAAACTTACGCGAAAATACAAACAAACATTATCATAGAATATTATTGCCCAATCTTCAATCAATTTTCAGAATAAATGACGCATTACATTAATAAAATGACGCATTGCATTAACTAAATTAATTATTTAAAGAAACAAAAATAGATGTAAATTTTTTAGATAAATTTGCAAAAGATTTATCGATAAATGTTTCACACCAAAATTTTTGTTCTTACTATAATAAAAATTAATTGTTTTTATAGTGTTTGCAATTACAGAAAAATATTTTACCAACAAAAATCTTTAGTTATATCTATTTTATTCTTAAATTAAAATGCAATCGGTAATTCTTAATAGAATTAACAAAAATATGATGAAAATAAATTTAAATAATAATAATAATAAACTACACAATGACAATTCAAGGTGATAACATAATGTCTAACGATTTCAGCATGAGCAAATCCTTGGCGATTTCTGAAAACTTATGATGTTAAATTTAATGTGACAACAACTATTTTTGTGTATGGACATGGATGAACAATTTCATTAGAATTATTAATTGAAATAATTTTTGTAATATATTTTATTTATTAATTATTTTGCTAACGCAGGTGTGTAAAATAGCAGTAACAAAAATAAGAAGTTAATTTTAAAATTAAAGAATTTGCGTAATATTTTAATATATTTGTCGAGCAAACCTTCAAATATTTTTTGAGCAAATCTTTTTTAGAAAACCTTCAAATCCTAGCAAGCTTGTAGTAATAGTAAATTCGGCATCAACAAAAAAAATTATTTTAGATTTTAAAGGAATGAAACAAAATTTATTTCTTAGTATTTTTTCCAATTTCATTTCTAAATTTTATATGAAATAATATCTTTGTTTCACATCCGAAATCTGTATATTAGAAGTATCATTTCAAAGTTCTACGTAGAAGTACTACGTTATCAATAAATTCTCAATTTTAAGACACTAAATACTTTGACACTTATTATAACAATGTACTCATTAGAGAAAGTTAATTACTATTTTTATGAAGTTTGAAAAAAATGTTTCTTAAGAACAAGAAAAGGTTATTTTTTATCATACTTTATATGTACATCATACTTTAAAAAAAAAATTTTCTCCCGATTTCAGTGAATTTAGCACTAAATGTTCGTGCTTATGTGAACAAAAATCTAAGAATTATTTGTTAAATAGACATACATTTTTAGCCTGTATTAATTAATTATGAATAAAAAGCCAATTATTTGAAGCTACAAGGGTGGCTATCAAAATAATAGAAACACCCTAGAGTTATAAGGAATCCTTTACTAATATGACGTAGAACCGACTTTGGCATGTAATGCAGCGTGGATTCCCATGGGAATCGAATCATGCAAGTGCTGAATTGTGTTTAGAGGAATATTGAACCATTCTTCATGATGATCTTATTAAAGTTCCAGGAGAGATGCCGGTGAAGGATGTCGATTCCGGATGGATCGCTCTAAAATAGACCATAACGGTTCAATGATATTGAGGTCGGAGACTGTGCGGGCTAAGGTAAATGTTTCACTTCATCCTCGTGTTCATGAAACCATGATTGGACAGGTCCAGCTGCATGAATAGGGGAATTATCATCCTGGAAAATTCCATCTTCTGCAGGAAAGTTTGCATCATACGATGGATCTGGTCAGCTGAAACTTCTCCCCAGTCCCCCTTCTTCTTTCTTACAGAGTTAGTATTGGGCCAGCAGAAACCCACGATATGACTACCAATACCATGGCAGATCCATGTTTGACAGTTGGAAGGAGACAATCACGATCATACTCTTGTACAGATGTCTTCCAATCATGCGCCCTTCCTGTTGTGGGGAAAAGTGTGAGAGATGATTCGTGTGACCCTATCAATGTCTTTCACTTATCAGTCGACCAGGTTTTGTAGTTGCGGCAACTCTGTTGACGGCGTTTGACATTAACAGATGTGACAAGTGGCTTAGAAATTGTTATTCTGTCGTAAATGTCCTGTTTATAAAGGTACCACCTAACTGTAATGATTGACACTAGAGAACCAAGGCGCTGATTGTACTCTGTGGTAACTTTGGTTGAAGTTGTTTTCTTTTCAGACATTACAATGCGCTTCAATATTCTTCGGTATCGCTCACTCAGCTTCTCTTTCCGTCCACTATTTTGCTTTGCCGAGCTCGTTTTCCCGCCCTGAGTGTATGCTGTCATGACTTTAGACACCGTACCTGTCATGACTTTAGACACCGTACCTCATACTGTCATGATATATACTTTGTATATTAAAAAAAACACAAAAAAAAAAAAAACAACAAAAAAACCAGGTAGTTAAGATTACATTTTAATGCCCACGAAGAGCATTCTTAAGTGCCACTTTTACTCACAAGTATTTCCAATATTTTGATAACCACCTGTATATTCTGTTTAATTTTTAGTAAAATACAACTTGCTTTTCATACATTACAAAATAAACTAAGTAAAATGTCTGAGCCGTTTCTCTCACTATAAGGAAGGACGGGGTTGGGGGAGAGATACTTATTAAAGATAAAAATTTAATCGATCATATTTCTATAAAATAAAAACAACAAATTAAAATACGAAAAAAATAATTTCCATTAGAAGAATAGCTATATTAGAGCAATTAACTATCCTCAAAACTTCATATAAAGTAGTGGTTCCTTGGTTTGCCGCACTACGGTCATTTTTTGCACCCTTTAGTCTAATTAGACCGGAACCTACAGCTTAACGTGGATTCCGAACCACTCACAAACATCCATGTCACCGCCAAGATTTGGACCTGAAGCCTATGGTACCAAAGGGCATAGCGATAGCCAATTGGCTATCCTATGTGATACACAAATATGGGGCAATTACCTTTTACCCCGCCCAGAAATGCAGTGTCCTCCTCTCTCTATTGTGGCATTCTTAAATGAAACATAAGGCTCCCCGATGTTCAACAATAAAAAATTATTTTAATTTCACTATCAAATGAATGTGCAATAGAATGATACATGTTTCTTGCGGCAGCAAGTGTATGAGTGGTGCAGAAAATTTAGAAATGGTCGACATCTGTGAATAATGCTCCTCATTCTGATAAAATAAATTATAAATCATCTGGTTGTGATTTCTGAGAGAAACTGCCGTTGAAGCGTTAACAAAAGAAAAATTTTCAAGTGATTTTTAGATGTCACAAATGTGGGCTGCTTCCATTGTATGAATAAAGATGCAGAAATGATATTTTCTATGAAAAAATTAAGCACTTAGCTTGTTTTGAAATGGAGGGAAATTATGAAGTAAATCATTGCTTGCTTATTCAATCAATTATTTCCAAAAACTCTTTTTAAAGTTTACATATGATTGATTTTCGTGTGATTTGTTTAGAGAAAATTTTGTAATTTTTTTCTTTTTAAATAAAAATAGGAAATATATTTTTTTCTCACACTTTTACCACTTATTTATTTATTAATAATTACAGGATATAATTAATAAATAAAATAAAATTTTTCTTTTGTGTATATTTTGGAAAGAGGGAGCCTGAATAGACGACTGGCTAGCGCTCCGTACCACAGGTCTCGGGTTCGAGACCTGGCGGTGCCATGGCTGTTTGTAATGGTTCGGAATCCACTTTAAGCCGTAGGTCTCGTTCTAACAGGATCGTAGAGCATTGCAGGGGTTTTGCACTTTTATTGCAGGGTAATCTTCAAGCTGCACGCACATCCTGGGTAATGCTAAGTGAATAACGTGGTGCAGCGTTTGCCTTAAGGCATAAAAGACAACTGTCTAAGTGTTTGAAAGCTGCATTAGAAAAAAAATATTTCGGAAAGAACTTTGTTCATATAATTTTATATCATTCAAAAATTAATCTAATGATTATTTAAAATTCCTGTTCATTTTAGTGTGTGCTGCGCTCCACTAAGTGCTTAAAATCTTGCTATTTGGCCAATTAATGCTAAAATTATAAACGGCATCTATGTTTCGATTTAACAATAATGGCAAAAACAACAATGAGGGTTTAAAAGTAATCGAAGGACATCAAATAGCTCGTTATTTTCAATCGTTAAATCGTTATTTTCACATTCGCATTTACACAGCTGATAGCTGCAAAAGACTTTTTTACGACTTCCTATAATAATGTGTGACGACATAATTCGATATAAAAACTTGAATTTTTTTCTTCAAACAAAATTACTCATTAATTATCATTGGGATAGTTAATTATCATTAATTATCATTGGGATAGTTAAACAACAACCAATTTCCTCTCATACATATAGTTATGTTAAAAATAAAAACGCAATGATTCATTTTTGATGTTTGTTTTTGTTTGCGGAGTGGGCATTTCATTAACAACTTTTATAAATTATGAATATTGCTGTTTTGTCAAATTATATTAGGTTTTAAATTCAAAAGATTTTTTTTTTCTCTTTATGTTCATTCATTTATTAAAAAAAGATGGAGATTTTTTAAAGTCAATTAAAAATTCCTTACATTATAATAGAAATGAGGGACCTGAATGGCTAGTGCTCTGGAGCACGGTACCACAGGTTTCGGGTTCGAGTCCCGGCGGTGCTATGGATGTTTGTAGTGGTTCGGAATCCACTTTAAACCGTAGGTCCCGGTCTAACAGGATCGTAGAGCGTTGCATCAAAGACAACTGTCTAAGTGAACTGTCAACTGAATTAGAGAAAAAAAAAAAAAAAAAATGATATATTTATTTAATAATGGAATGCATTGCAGCAATCATTGTAAATAGATGAAATCATACCATAACCCAACAATATCTTAATGTGCATTGTTTAATATTTTAGCAATGTTTTACAGTATTCTAATTATTATTTTTTTATTCGATGTATGATTAAAAAAAATGATTTCTTCAGTTGAATTTAGATAAACATACACAATTTCAACAATTTTAAAAATATCAATAATATTGAAGACAGGCATTGCTTGAAAAATTTTGATGCGTAAGTAAGCAATATATAGTTACAACCTGTAGTTTATCAAATTACCATAGGAGCAATAATGCATCCTCATTCATCAACTGCAATTTTATTTTCCATTAAGCATGATTTTAATTCTAAAATTAATAAACTAATTAATTATTATTTTAGAATATATATATATATATATATATATTTAGAATTTGGGCTAATGTACCCACAAAGCTTGTTGATTGCTTAATATTGGAATCCCCACTGTGGTAAACTGGTGTTAATCTTTGATGCCTATTGCAATTTGATACGATAATGGGAAATTCGCACATTTTCTTTTTAAACCCAAGAAATGAAGGTTTGATTTGTAGCTCTACGGTCATTTTGTGCACACTTTGGGCTAATTAGACTGGGACCTACAGTTTAACGTAGATTCCGAGCCACTCACAAACATCTATGTCACCGCCATGGTTCTAACCTGAAGCCTGTGGTACCAAAGGCCAGAGCGCTAGCCAATTGGCTATCAGGTCACAAGAAAAGAAGGAGATGCGAATGTAGGGACCTTCTGGCTTACAGATTTATCTTCCATGTTGCCCATATGTGGATGTTTGCAGTAGCATCGCGTTTCGAATTTAGGGAGAACTACCGCTCGACTCGTGGCTCAGTGGCAACGTGCACAGTAACCATAGAGTAGAGCTGAGGTTCAAATCCCTTGTTGGCATTTTAGTCACTGTTTCCTTTCTGAAACAAGGATACTCGGTGGAGACATATGCAAAAGCGTCTCGCACCTGTAGTCAGACTGATGTCCATGGACTGATTAGGTCCACTGATGTTCCACCCTCACTTTCCAAACTGTTAGAGGGCTACATAGCCCTTGGTATGAGGGTGAGGTGTAAAGAAATGTAAGAAGGGGCTTGATGGCCGAGTAGCTAGCGTTCTGGCACTCGGTACCACAGGTTCGAGCCCCTGCGGTGCCAGAGATGTTTGTAGTAGTTCAGAGTCCACTCTAAACTGTAGGACCCGGTCTAACATGATCGTAGTGCGTTGCGGGGGCATTATTACTCCGCGTCCGTAGCTTCTCTTCTAGCTACATGCACCCTCTGGGTAGTGCTGAGTAAGTAACGTCGGTGCAGCCCTTGCTTATGGCATCAAAGACAACTGTCTTAGTATTTGCCAGCTGCATTAGAATAAAAAAAAAAAAAATTAAAAAAAAAAAGAAAGATCCAACACTGTTCGGATAAATTTACTAGAAAGTCTTTCCGGAAACAATAAATTTAATTCTCAGTTCTTTCTGATTCATTCCATAGAATCGAATTCGGCATCAATAAAACTCACCTGCATCCACAGAGAATCCTGCTTGACATTTTCAAAGAGCAACATTTTCTGTGACTATTTTACAAACGAGACTCATAACATTTCCCCTTGAATACGCCAATAATCCTTCATGCCATTTGTTTATTTAATCCCATTTCCTCTCGCCTGGGCATTAACGTAATTCCCAATTCCCCCTTCTCAACAAACGGTTCGGGCGATAACGAAACAAGAGGTTAGGAAAACATTTCCGCTGCTTGAAACGAGGAACAATAAAAGATACTACTTCCAAGATCACGCGGCCTTGGCCCACTGACCTTTTTCCACGTAATGCAAGGGGGGAGGGGAGACATAGGAAGTGAAATAGGAATTGTTATTGCTTCGGTCAAAAAGCAAATGACTTCTTTCTTAATTAAGTTTGAATGCATTCGCTTAAGATTCCTAATAAGTCTGTTTCTGAGACATTTAGAGAGGTGCCGCATTAAAATAAAGGGAATAATTATGTGCAACGACATTTAGGAAAAATCTCTAGGGTACTTTAAGAGATTTGCAAGACATAATTCCAATGCTTCAGTTTGGAAGTATGCATCATTAGAGATGGAATATACGAAGCTGATACTGATTCAACAATGTGCAAGTTTGGATTTATTTAAAACTTTGAAAAATGCAGGTGCTTTTTCCAAGATTTAATTAAAACTTCCTTGCTCAATCAGCTTTATCTGCAAAATAGCTCATTTTTAAACATAGCTTTAAATTACATTTAAAATTTAATTTAATTCTTATGCTACATACTCTCTCGTAGCATGTAGCACATGTAAATTTTTCTTTTGCTATACTTTTTAGTTTGGGCCTGAATGGCCGAGTGGCTAGCGCTCGGTACCACAGGTTTCGGGTTCGAGTCCTGGCGGTGCCATGAATGCTTATAGTGGTTCGGAGTCCACTTTAAACCGTAGGTCCCGGTCTAATAAGATCGTAGAGCGTTACGGGGGCAGTGTTACTCCTCATTCGTGGCTTATCTTCAAGTTACACGCGCTCCCTGGGTAATGCAAAGTGAGTAACGTCTGTGCAGCGCTTGCCTTAAGGCATCCAAGACGTTCATGTCTAAGAGTTTACCAGCTGCATTAGAGAAAAAAAAATACTTTTAGTTTTATCTTGATTCGAAGGGGTATACGGGGATGCGAAGCAACAAGGACTATAATCCTCTAATCATTATATACGAACAGTTCGTTTTCCTTATTTAATATGTCACTCTCCACAAAGTTCTATGATCGTGTTAGACCGGGACCTACGGTTTAAAGTGGATTCCGAATCACTACAAACATCCATGGCACCGCCGGGACTCGAACCCGAAACCTGTGAACCGAGCGCCAGCCACTAGACCATTCAGGCCCGTTTTAGTTTTATGGTTTAAAGTTTAGTTAATAATAATAATAATAAAGGTTGTTTCTGAGAGTTATTTATTGATTCTTCTTTAAATGACAATGAAATGATGGTTTAAAATTAAAAATTTAATTCGTCAAAAAAAAAAAAAAATTTTTTTTAGGCATTTTTTTTAAAAATTTTATTATTATTTTTTTTTTGTATTACTTTCGTTACCTTATCTTTTTATCAAAATAGTTATACATTTTTAGACATAAAAAAACTAGAAAATTAAATAAATTACCTAAATAATAACATTCTTGGAAAAAAAGTTATTTAAGTAAAAAAAACCAGTTTTATACATTTTCTATAAATATCTCAATATTCTTTTTTTGAAGCACTCTAAGATAAAACGGATTTAAAAAATTTAAATTTACGATAGTTTTATATGTATTCTATATAATTTTTTTTAAAGTATAAGTATATATATATATATATATATATATATATTTTTTTTTTAAGGTAAAAAAAAAAAAATCCAGCACAATTACAAATTTTTTTTTTTAAAAAAAGGCGTTTTAATAGTTTTGTGAGCAACTTTAGATATACAACTTTAAAAACACGTTTAAGCACAGAAGAACATTCATAAAAAATTATTTGTTAAATATAAAAACAAATATCTTTTTATATAATAAATTTCTATTATTGTTTTATATTCTATTACTGTTTTATATTTTCTATTACTGTTATACATTGTATTAATAGCTTTTAATATATTTTTAAATGTTTTTGATACACATCAGTTGGGAAAATTAAGAATTGTGAAAATATAATAAAAATTATAATTTATGCAATCCAAATTATGTCTATAAAATATACACATTAAATATTTATTTCAACCTATTTCTTTTGAAAATTTCATTAAAATGTAACTGTTTTTTTAAAAATAATATTTGATAAATGGAGAATAAGATAGTTCACGGTTCTGAAAAAAAAAAAAAAAAAAAAAAAAAGACAGAGCAGAAGAAACAAGATTTACAATGTACAAAACGAAACTAACTACAAGTTCCTCAACTTGATTGCCAGATGCCGCTACTAGCACGTCCGTTAGGTAAATTTGCAAAATTTCGAAGGCCGACGTAACATTTTTGCAAAAGCACCAGAAGTTGCGCAGAACGCTTTTGCGCAGCAGTAGTCATAGTAATGGCATATTTTGTTTACGTTGTGAATCGTTGTTACTGTGATACCACGCCCTGTAAGCATGAATTAATCGCGGCATAAAAATAATAAATTTTACGTAAATATAATGATTTCACTAAGAGATTGAATCCGTAAGCTATAATTAATAATGTGAACTATTTTAATTAGGAAAAAAAATGGCAAGATTTAAATCTAGTTCAGTACGAATTGCTGCAAATGGATTCGCAGCCTTTTGTTTTGTAGCTATTTTTATAGCTTTTGTGACTCCATACTGGTTAAATTCAGATCGAAGACACTATGGGGCCGTATTTGTAAGACTAGGTCTATGGGAAACTTGTTTTAGAAGTTTTCATGATCCTAGCGATTTGGCGTTAAGAAAATATTATGCAGGTTGCCGTTGGATACTCACCGATGAGTACCAAAAACTGAGAGGATTTATTGAGCAACGTAAGTACCAGTGTGATTTGGAGATTCTAAATTAAAATATATCGGCTAGTCAAAAATTATTGAATTAATGTATCACTTATTAAATAATAAATGGTGAATTTCAGAAAATACTTTTGCGCCAATTAATATGCATGCTAAGCTGTTCATAAGTGTGCATCTAATTATACAAAATAAATATTATAATGTACTTTTTATTAATATATATGTACAAAAAATATATATCCATAAAAGTTTTTTTGTTGTATTTGTTCATTTTATATAGATTTTGTATATAAATAAAAATTTATATATAAAATATATCAATAAAAATTTATATATGTTAATGCGTTATATATATCTTAATATTTAAAAAAATTCACAACTGTTCTGAAATATACTTATAAATATGTTTGTTAATTATCCTAGTTATGCAAAAAGGAGCGTATCTCACATTTTCTAATTTGAAAATTATAATTTTATTTGAAACACAGTATGGTTGATATAGTAGAAATGAAGCAAATATTTGCTGAAAAATATTAAAAATTCTAAAACCTAAATAGATAGAATATTATATAAGATATATATCTAAAGGTAAAATTTTAAATATTATCTAGGGATTAAATTCAAATATTTATAAAATAAAAATATTTAAATTTTAATAAATTTGGAATTATTTTCCTAGTAACATATATTAATTAAAGCAAGATTAATAATAGTGCAAAGTAGCATACATTATTATTATTTTTGTTTAGTAAGGATATATTCAAATTATTGAATGTATTGCTAACAGTACAAGAATGTAAAAAATGTAGAGCATACAACCTCCATTAAATGTTATGTAAAGCAAATTGAATCACAGTTTATACTTTTTATAAAAAAAATGTGATTGTCCTTAAAAAAAGAGTCATTACTAAATCTGACCTTTTGTTAAATTAAACTTCCTTTGTACCATCACTATTCTATGTTTCAATTAATATTTGTTACGTGATTTTGGAATATCAATCATAACAAATTGAATTATTAAATTAATTATGAATTGTATTATAGATATTCATGCAATTGCTAATATTTTTTATGAATTATATTATATTATAAGAAATAAAACTAGCAAACCAAAGCATTTTTCCTTAAAAACAACTTGATATTTAAAAATCTGAGCTTGCCAGAACAAATTTCAGTTTTGAATAAATTGAGAACCTGTCTCTTTTAGTTTGAAAATGAATTGAAGTCATTGATCATCTTAATGTTTCCATTATTTTATAGTTTATAGTATAAAATATACGCATTAAAACTTTAATGCATTTAAACTTTATACAATAAAACTTACATTTCGCACACTATTATAAATTCTTTTTGATAAATGAATTTTTTTATATAGTTATAAAACTTTAATGCTAAAAAAATGACAGAATGATGAGTTTATTTAGAAATGTCAATATTTTTTTGTTTAATGATATTAATTTAACTTGGTCATGACATAATTAATGGTAATTTATTATTTTGAAAAATAATGAAAGCATCGATAACAAAATATTAACATAAATCATCTTTTTTAAAATTCAATAATTTATGATTATGAAACAAGTTATGCATTATTTAACATTTATATTGTATTCCTCTTATAAGTGTGTAAATTTATGGTTTAATTAATTAGACCTTTTCTTTTATTTACAGCTTTCTTTATATCCGTTCAAGTATTTTTTACAATTGGTTTCACTGCCCTACTTGTGAGTTGTGTCTTGATTCTTGCTGTTCATTTGTGTATGAGTCCAGAAAAAGATGTTCTTATTGTAAGAATAATAGCATCACTTACAATGGGGGCAGGTAAATATCTTACTTTATCTTAGTATTTTCTGTGATGAATAAATCATTAATATTTCAATAGAAGATATATCATCTTGAATTTTGCTAAAATATATTAAGTCCAATAACAAATATTACATGTCATTCAAATAATTTAAATATATTCATAGCAGTAAAATTATTCTGATTCTGTTATTTTAAAAATATTAAATCTGATTTATATTTAAATATCATTTAGTAGTACATAACTTCAATCTTTATATTTTAATAATTTTTATTTTATTAATTTTTTTATTTATAAATATATAAATGGCAGTAACAATATTAAATTTCATTCAAAGAATTTAAATAAAAGTATTCACAGGATTAAACATATTTTGATCCTTTTATTTTAATAAAAAAGTATTAAATCAGATTTATATTTAAATATCATTTAGTAGTATATAACTTCAACCTTTATATCTTAATAATTTTTATTGGATGAAATTATGCATTTTTTTAGATAGCAAAATAACTGTTTAATGTTATTTCTATATTATAATTTTATATTGGCAGATAATTTAATTAACTATTGTTGGTCTTTAAATTTTAATTAACATGATTTCTAATAATAATTATTTTCTTTTTATAGCTATATGTTGCACTTTGGCTGTAATAGTATTTGGCATAAATGGAGATGGTAGAGATTGGATGCCTGATCCTGATCACAATTATTTGTCATGGTCATTTGCTCTAGCAGTTGTTGGATCCTTTTTTACATATATTAGTTCTATTTTATTCTTCATTGAAGCCAGTAAAGCAAAGAAGAGAGAGGATGCCTTAAATCATCATGTAGCTTATCACATGGAACAAACTCATACTAAGGTTTAGAAGATTTACTTCTTATATTATGGCACTCAACATTCCAGCCAGTTGTTTTTCATGTTATTATTTAGTACAAAACTTTAATAAGAGTTTTGTAAATATAAATCTTATTGGATGGCTGATGAAGTATTTTGTAACGTACGATGTTCAACAATATACTGTTATATTTTTAAGAAAATGTAAAGAAATTATATTCTTTTCTGTACTATTTTTTAAAAAAGAAAGCATTCCATTTATTCCGTCCAAAATATCAGTCATTTTCTAATATTTATAGAATAATTTATGGGAATATTTTTTCTTTCATTTCTTAAAGTAATATACAAGTTTTTGCCATTGTAATTATTCCGTCCATTGAATAAATGAAATGTGTATAGACTATCAATTTTATATTTTTATTATATTTGTAAGATAATTTATCAAAAGAGTATTTCCTTGATATTTCTTATATGAAGAAATAAATTTTTAACATTCCATATGATGTCCGGTGCTTTAATGATTGTTTATTTAGAATCTCATTATTTTATTAGAAATATTTTATTTGTTTATATATATTTTTATTCTGATTTGTTGTCTACTGTAAAGGTTATTGTTCAATTGGTGACCAGTATATTTTCTCTATATTGCTCAGTATTTAAAAATATCATGCATGTAATATTATTAATACATTGAGGAAATTCAATAGCATTTCCTCAGGAATCTCATTTATCTTGTATTTTTGTTATAATATTTTTCCTTATTGATTTTTTTATATTTAAAAGTGATGATTGTTATAATTAAAAATTATTATGCCACATATTTGCTACGATTCTTTTTGTTCTTTTTAAAATTTGAATGAAAGCATTTATAAAATTTATTTATATCAAATTGTGAAATGGGATATATTGGTGTTATTTTTTTTTTATTTTGTGTGCACTTATTATTTCAAACTTTTATTTATCAGTTTTAAGGACCAATACACTTTGTAATTTTTACATTGTTAAATAAATTTTTTTGAAATCATTATTCTATTGAATTTGTCCTTTAAAATCACAAATTAAAAAAAAAAAAATTGTATAAGTATATTTATTGAAAGTTAAATATATTTTAATGTTATTTACTTATTTAGAAAGTTAGTTTATTAATTTTAATCATTAACTTAATGGTTTTATATATTAAAAGCTATTTTGATTTCACATTGATATATAATATTCAATATTCATTATTTTTTTTTAAATTTGGACTTTGATGGAGTACAAAAAAATGACGATTTAAAAAATTGAAACAAGATTAAGATTTATACCAGGAACCCAGTATTTTCAAAAGTATGACAGGTTTACAAATATATCTCTCCAAAAATTTTAACACAAATTATTGTGATGCTTTTGATTAAAAAATAAATATATATATATATATATATAAAGCAATAAAAAAACCTGAATATTCCAACTTTTTGCAATTTCATTGAATAGTAATTGATAGTAACAATAAAAATAACTTGAGAATATCTTCATGAAATAAAGATGAAAAATTGCAAGACTTCGTTTTCAGGGCTTTTAATTTTCTTTCTTATTAACAAATGAAGGAGAAAATTAAAGGAAAATGAAGATTTCGAATAAAACGTGTGAAGAAGCCATGTAGGTAGACAAACTGAAGTGAATGAAATGTACTTAGAGACTGGAATAAATTCAGAATGAAAATTGATGTGCTTGTGTGTATTTTTTTTTTTTTTTTAATGTTTTTAAAATTAAGTGTTCGTATTTAAAATCTGTTCCAGCCTAATAAAATATAACCATTCATTGATCATTTTTGATCAGTAGGCAAACTATATACAAAAAGGAAATGACTGACAGAACTATATTTCAGTCAGCCACATTTGATAATTTTGGTTGGAGCATTATGTTTTTCAATTAAGACATTAGTGCAGGAATTAAGAAATCTGTTTTAATAACTAATAATTAAATTAAAATCTGTTAAAATTTTTTTTTTTTTTAAATCTGTTTTAATAACGAATAATTAAATCTTTTTTCTGGCATCCAAACCATGACAGAATGAATAAAATATGGCTTATTTTATTCATTACTATGTTATAAAAAAAAACATATACACACAAGCATATCAATTTTCATTCTGAATTTATTCTAATCTCTAAGTACATTTCAGTATGTTTTATTCCTCACACTATGTTATAGCTAATTAAATTTATTCTTTATAATACAACTATGGTGATTAAAAAATATAAAGTATAATTTTTTTATGAATTATTTATTAATACGAAATGGAAACATGTAAATAATTTTTTTTAAAAAATGATAATCAAAGTATGAAAAAAAAAATATTTTTCTCATTATTATAATTTAACATTAAAAGCAAAAGTTTAAAATATAAACAAATATATTTAAAAATATGTAAGAAAGGTATTAAAATAATTTTTTTAAAAAATATTAAGTTTCTGCTTTTATGTGACTCAAGAAATAAATTACCATACTTGAGTGGGGTATGTAATCTGAACATGCTGTTAGGAATATGAACGGATCCATAAGGATAAATTGTAGACTAGTTACAAAATGAAGGGGTCATTAAAGTGAACGACTTTGCCCACCTCTGCTAGAGGTAGAATGAACTAAAATAGTTAAATTAATAACTAAGATAGTTGATTCTATCTTTGACAATTAAATCTCAGTATAAAATTAAATTACTTAAGTTTTGATTTGAATAAATTATATTTAAAAAATATGGCTTTATTGAAAGATCCGTTTCATGAAGTAATTATTGATGTACAGTTATACTTAAAACCACTTTTTAAATTATATAATTTTGACTATTAAAACACAGGTTTTATAAAAACATTTCTTCAGTTTTTTTTTTTTTTAATATTTTTTTTCAGTATTACGCAACTAACTCAGAAAAATGAATAAAAAAAAAATATCATCATACAGAAAAATTTGATGCTGACAATTTAAAATAAGATTTATTTTTAGTTAAACAAACGCGGAAAATTGATTTAAATTTCACTTGACTTGATTTTGAGATTTATGCTCGTATTAGCTGCTTTATCTCAATTTATCCAATTACTCTTGAGAAGAAATCAATATTTCCTGCTCACTTATCGCTTTTTAGATATTTTACTTCAACGCATATTTACTGATCATAAATTTCTTGTTACGTTTCCATCACCGATGATTTACATTTTCCTTACTTTCTTCTTTTTTCTCTCTCAATTCATACGATTACTATTATCTATTTATCATGACTTTTCTTTCCTACTGCCTTCACATACCATTGAGTAGATGAACGCTTCGCGTTCAGGCACTCGACATCTGTATTCAACAATGATGATGAGAAGAAATCAGAAAAAAAAGAAAGAAGAAAATTTAATTTTGAATATGAGGTGCAATAAGATTGTGTAAGGTAGAGAAAAAAAAAAAATTAAGATTTAAATTCATCTTAGAATCCACCGGGTTCAGATATTCGTTATCATTGTCTTCGATATCATGATTCTGCGTTCATTAAAATTTCACAAACTAATTATGATATTATTAGTAAAAAATATCCTACATAAAAATCTTATTATTAAAGAATCACAAATAAATGAGTTTAATATCTCATTATTATACAAAAAATAATGTTCTACGAAATGTATTTCAAAATGTTTGCAATAAACTAACTGCAACCGTGGCACTCTACGAAACATAAATATAAACAAATACATTTTTCATTGCTTACAAGAGTAGTAATATATTTTTGTATTATTTTTACATTTAAATACGATAGTTTCATTTTAACACAACCAGAAATTTAATCTATTTAATTGATTTAGCATGTGAATCGGGAGGCAAAAATTATCATGAATTTAAAATCTGCTTTTAATTCATGTAAATCTACGCCTTTTAGTATACCAGCTTTTACATTTGCAGTAATTGGTTGTATATCTTTAATTATTGCATTATGCAGTGCTAAGTGGCTAGAATCACAACCCGAATCAAAATCTAATTTCGTCCGTCTTGGTTTGTGGAATGTCTGTTTCAGAGAATATCAGCACCCATCATTAAAGTTCGACGATGTATTTAACGGATGTTATTCTTTATATGGTCACAAGTCTAAAAGTATTCGCAACTGGTTGCATCCAGGTATAGCATAATAAGTAACTCCATAAATATATTATTTACATCTACAAATAATTATTAGAAACATTACTTTTAAAACTGCATTGAACTACATTGTAATTTTCAAATATAATTTTGTATTGTATAAATATTAATTAATGTAATTTTCAAATATAATTTTGTATTGTATAAATATTGATTTTGTAAGAAAAATTGACGTATAATGTAATATTTATGAAAAAAAAAAAAATGGAATAATTTTTAAAAAATAATAAAAAGGGAATAACTTTTTTTACAAAAATTCACATTTAATTTCTCTCCAAAATAAAATCAGTAAAATAATTATGGATGATTTTAAAACTGAAAATAGAAAAAAAGTTATAAATTGAAATTTGTGGTTCAGAAGTGTTAAAAATATTTCCAATGCCATTTATCGAAATTTTAAATGCAGGACATTTTAAAATATAATCTATAGTATTCCAAGTACTAAGTATGCTATATTCTAGTAAGATATTCTTAAGGGAAATTAAGAGTAAGTTTTTGATTACATAAAAAATTACTGACTGGAAAATAATGTATTTTCAATTTCAATGCTACGTTATATTTAGTTTTGTAACAAACCATATTATTGTATAAAAAAACACATAATTGACTATTTAAAAAGACACTATTAAAAAATTTGCAAATTTTTTCATTATGTTTATATTTATTTATTTTAGAAAAATAAAAATTCTGTATACATAATTTGAAAAACAAATATATAGATAAATATTTTGATAATTTTTTTAAAAAACATATATAGATTTAATTTTTTTTAGTTTAAATTTGTAAATAGTTTTTAGTAAAGAAATTATTTCTGAATAAATAGAATTTTTTTTAAAAGTATTGATATTAAAAGTAATTGTTAATATATGTGTATCTTTTAGATGACAAATACACAATAATTTGATTAATAAAATTTAAGTATTTAGTTGTTTCATAATTATATAATTCTTATTATAGTATTAAAATGATGTAATTGTTAGGCATGAAAAAGCTAATAAATTTTGATCGCTAATCAGGAAATGAATAAATTATATTATTTGGCATACACAATATTATTAAAATGTTAAATCATTCTAAATTTTTTATAACCTATTTTAATACTAAACAATTTTTATTATATTGTGTAAAACAAAGAAGTTTAGTCTAAATAAACTTTTTTTTTCTTTCTTTCTTAAAGAAATGAAGTTTTAAAGCATAAAATTATAGAAAAGTATAAGAAAATTGTTAAAAATAAAAAATAAATTCATTTTAATTTTTGTTGTGTAATATTTTTAATAGAAGGATTTAAAAGAAGTTAATCAATGATAAAATGAATTAAAATTCAATGAAAAAAAAAAAAAAAAAAGAATAGGTACTTACGTATTAACGCCACCGCAGCTACAGATTTGGCGGTTTTTAAGTGGCGCCAATCTGCACATAAAATTTTTGTGACAAATCATAAAATATATAAAACACTTTATTTAAAATCCAACACTTTCAAAATTCAAAACACTTTATTTAAAAACAAAGTAGTCAATCGGATTTTGGTGGAAAATTGGCCGATATGGAGTTTAACATAGATTCAAAACAGTCTCTATTTTGGCCCGTTGGCAGCTCTTTATTGGCGCATTACCGCAACTTCTGCTGCAGTGGTGTTAATACGTAAGTAGCAAAGAAGGTATAAATAGTTAACAATGTGTAAATATTGTAAATTTTATTTTTATAAATTATTTATTCTATTAAAACACTAATTTAATTTATTCTAAATATATTTTTTTTAAATTTGGAAATGCAATAATATATATATATTTTCCTCTGCAGGATGGTTTATATTTGTGCAATGTTTAACAACTGGTTCTTGTTTGCTATCTACTCTTTGCATAGCAATTCTTATTTTTATGCATTTTCAATCTGAGGTGGAAATCAAAATATTTGTATCTGCATTTTTGTTTGTATTTGAGGCATTATCTGGTTAGTATGTTTTAAAGAATTTTTTTTATTAACATAAAGGTAAATTTTGAAAATAGTCTTAAAATTTTTTTTAAATTGACAATCATGCATGTTATTCTTAAATTGTAAAATATTTCAAAATTATTATCTAAATATTTTTTAAAATGAAAAATGATTAAAGGGTTTTATCATTTTAAAACTGAAAATAGAAAAAAAAGTTATAAATTAAAATTTGTGGTTCTGAAGTGTTAAAAATATTTTCAATGTCATTTATCGAAATTTCAAATGCAGGATATTCTAAAATATAATCTATAGTATTCAAATACTAAGTATGTTGTATTTTAGTAAAATATTCTTGAGGGAATTAAGAGTAAGTTTTTGATTACATAAAAAATTACCGACTGGAAAATAATGTATTTTTAATTTCAATGCTATGTTATATTTAGTTTTTTTACAAACTATATTATTGCATAAAAAAACACATAATTGACTAATATTAATTTTTTAAATTGACAATCATGCATGTTATTCTTAAATTGTAAAATATTTAAAAATTATTATCTAAATATTTTTTAAAATGAAAAATTATTAAAGATTTTCTGTATATATCTCAGTATATTTAATTAATAAGTTTTAGTTATATGTGTTGAGTTTGATTATAAGTTTTAATTTTATGTCAACAATTAATAGAAGAAACCATTCACTAAATCCATATAAAATAATAATCCTAAATCCTAATTTAAAGTAAAATAATAATAAATTTTTAGAGTGTATAACTATTTAATTTGAGACCTATGACGTTGATTGATGTTTCAAATGCAATAATTTTCATCAAAGTGCCAATAATTGTGGGTTTAAGCTTCGATGCTTAAAATGCAGAAAAGAACACTCCCATAAGGAGTGTACTATTGAAGGGAAAATTGATGTTCCCAAATGTATTAATTGCAACGTCATCTGTCATCTTGCAGCCTGGACAGACCGCTCTATATTCCCGAAAATTAACTCAAATTTCAATAGACAAGCAGCTTACCCTAAGATCATCACTGATGATATTTATTCCTAAATTTATATCCTGCTAAATATCTTATATAAGAGAAATTTTTTCTCCGATATAAAACTAAAATGAATTAATTAAATTTAATTAATGAATTAATATTTGGCAAAACTGTATTAATATCAAGTGTCATCCACTACAAATTTTAAAAAATGTATTTGAACTTGAGTGTATGAATAAAAAGTATGTTATTAACGATTGAAAATTTGAACAAGATATAAAAATATATATAGGAAGAGTGTGAATTAATAGTAATATTTGAAAAAAGTTTGATGGAATTTTGAATTTGAAATTAAAGTTAAAAGCTGATTACAGTTTAATCAGTCATTTATCAAATTCTTTTTAAAAATCATGTAGAAATATAAAAAGATAGCATGGTTTTTTATGATACAATTTAATATCAATAAAAAGGTATTAGTAATTGCATATTTTTTCAAAGTAAAGTAATGAAATTTTTATGAAACATTGATTGTTATGTGGATTACATATTAAAGTATGAAATAGGATTTTATTCAGAGACAATATTAAAACTTTGAATAAAATTTATTATTTGAATTTTTAATAACAAGAAAAAAATATAAGTTTTAGTATATAATAAGTATGTATTTATTAATATAATAAGATTTTTAAATTCTTTTCACATTTGTTTAAGCTCATATTATTTAGAACATTAAAAAGTAAGTAAAATGCATTAACTATTAACATTAATTTTTAATTGCAATTCATGTTGAAAAGTTTTTTTTTTTTTCATTTAAATAATTAGAATTTTATAATACACACACAAAATAATTAGGATTTTATCACTATGCTTAGTTGTGTACTAAATGAATTATTTTTTGTGTAATTTCAGCACTTGCAGCATTCCTTGCTGTGTCTGTTTTTGGAGCAATGTGCTTTGAGCGATCCTGGATACAATATCCTAAATATAATACGCTTTCATTTGGATACGTATTTGCTGTGATAGGAGCTATTTCGTCAGGTATTGCAGCTTGTTTGCTTTTAGTACAGACATTTAGGATGAGGAAGTTCTTGTATCGAAACAGTTCAGTGATGTATCACATACCTCTTTCACATTAATGGGGGTACTTTTGTTATATAAGATGAATCTCAATTTTACTATTTTTTATATTTTTTATAAAACATTATTGTAAAAAAAATCCCTTAAATTGAGAAAACCTTATATTTAGTAAAAGAAGTAATTTTTATCCATTATCCATTTAGTATTTTATTAAAAATGAATATATGCATGTTATAATAAATGTGATAAATCCAGTGATTATGCATAATAATTTGTAATATATATAATGTCATTACGTATAATCACCGGGTGGATTAATGTGATGATTATACATAATTACCAGTGATTATGTGTAACAATATGAACATGTAACATATAATGGTTATGATGTATAATTACCGGTAGATTAATCTGGTGATTATGCATAATTAGCAGTGATTTTGAATAATCACCAATTAATTAATCTGGTGATTATGAATATTCACCGATTAATCACATACATCATAACACACACAATCACATATATATATATATATATATATACAGAGAAAGAGAGATGCATATGTTTCAGTGTTTCACAAACTTTACAACTGGTTACCAATGAAGAGTTCTCTATATTTTTATAAATTACCAAGTTAAATATTCTAAATTCACTTTAAAATTATTGTACATATGTACTTGAAAATAACTATTTTTGTGTGCAAACAATTTATTAATCCCACTTGTTATGAATATATAAATTTATGCAGTTTTTCACATAATTTTTCGTATCTAAGAATATTTGGTAAAAAGAAAATATTAAATAAGTTGATTCTTTTGACAGCAATATATATAATAAGAGAGTAGCATTTTTTTTTTTGGAAAGTAAAATATTAATCAATAATTTGAGAAGCAATTTATTTTGTGTGCTTTTATTTTCGAAAGTAGGTTCTTCAATGGAATACTGTTATAAAGACATGTTTAATTTTTATTAAAGGAGAAATTAAATATTTTTCTGTTAATCATTTCATATCTGCATTAAATAAAAAAAAACCAAATAATGAAGCTGATTTTTTAAATGCTAATATTATGAATGATTTGATTTTGAATAAAAATTCCTGCTATTTTTATAGAAAAATAAATTGAAGAAAAAGCTGTCATAATAATAATATTATTGACAACAAACTGCATAATTTTTTGAAGTTTTTATTAATTAACCTAATAGGAATATGATTTTTTTTAATGTTTCGTGGATATTTATTTGCATCTTGTACAATAAAAATATAACACAAATACATTTTAATGTATACTTTTGATTTGGAATTTAAAAATAATTTTTTTAAATGCATGCTAATTTTTGCTCAAATCCTATAATGTTTTTTAATATTGATCTAAATTTTAATGATTTGAGTTTTTTCATTTTTATATTATGTCACTTAGTTCTCAGAAATAATTTTACTTAATCTAATAAAAAGATGCACATTGAAGGTCCTTAATCGAGTTTTCTTGTGTGAGATGAATATTAGATTTTAAAAGTTTCAGATTATATTAATATAAAATAATCATTGTATTATAATATCTGCAAGAAAATTAATTTCATTTAATTATATGTAATATGAAGGTAAATTTATGACAATTAATATTGAACGTATAAAATTTTGCTAATTTATAAATCTTTAGAAGTTAAACAACTTTTTATATTTCAGTCTTATAAAAATGGTTCTTGTGTTATATTTGTGTACAGTTTTGATGTTATTGTATTTAATATATACAATTTCTTGTTTGAGATAATATATCTATCAGATATTTGATATATTCATGTGATATTGTTAAGAAGATAAATTAATATATATTAATATACAATATAACTTTATTATCCCTTATTGGAGAAATTAATTTATTTAACGAATTATATATTTATTTATTTTATTTTACATATTATGTAGATATTTAAATGTTTGAATAAAAGGTTGTGGATTATAGGGAATAACTTATTTTATTTATGATTATTCTGTTGAAGCTTTTGATATGCGTTTTGAAAACTTGTACATCTTTTATATAAAGAGAAAAGAGCTGCTATTTTTATTGCTGTAAAAGTTTCATACAATTTTGTTTTATTTAATGTATACAAGTGTTGAATAAAAAAAAAAATTATTTGGAATCTTATTTTTCTTGATTGATTGAAATAATAAATGATATCTGCATAATTTATAATTATATATATATAATAGGTTTTGAGTTTTTTCTTAGGTACAGAATTTTTTTATGAGTTATAACATGCAAACAAAAATTAAATATAATTTTTTTATCAGTGTATTTTTTTTTTAACAAGGATTATTTCTTTACGAAAAAAAAAATAGAAAAGAATTAGGCTCTTGATTTTCAGATTAAACACTGCATTAATTTATTGTAAAAGTAATTAATCAACTTATTTAAAGAAACATATTTCTAGAAATTATATATATATATAATTAATCTATATATATATATTTATTGTATATATATTCTACTCAGCCGCTAGCAAATTTTTTTTAAAATTGTTGTCTTGAAGTCATATACACGAAACCCTCAACTTAGATAATTCACACATAAATCATTCGTATTTGTTATAATGAAAATTATTTTTAAAAAATTCTTTTTTCAATGATTCTAATAACTAATTTTTTATTGGAATAAATTAGGGTAAAAATTATGGAAAGAAGAATATAAATCTATTATAAAATGTTAACGTTATAAAATAATTAGCAGATCAAGATTTTATTAGTTTCCAAAATGGAAGAGTTGAAAGAAGGAAAGATGAGTCTTTTTATTGACATTTTTGCAGACTTAAAGGAATTTAAATTATTTTTACAGTTTTTATTTTGTACCTAATTACTTACGGTTAAAATATTCACAAATGTATAAATTCATAGATTTTTATTTACTTTAAATTGAGTCAGGAAATATTAGGACAGAAATCGAATGAAATAAGAACTTAAAAATATTCTCACCCCATTTAAGAAGCACCTCTAATTGAACTTTTTAAATAAACAATAATAAAAAAACTTTAATATCATATACATTAAATAATGTTCGTTTTTTTTTTTCTGCATCAAATATTTTTTGGGGGAAAATCATCTTTTAATTTTAGGTCCTTGAATTAGTATCTCTAGATTTATTAACATTTTATTACAGAAGATTTACTTAAAGAAGAAATTTTAAAATAAATAAATAAAAAAAAGGAACTTTAATATCATATACATTAAATAGTGTTCTTTTTTTTTCTGCATCAAATATTTTTGTGTAAAATTATACATTTAATTTTACGTCCATGAATTAGCATCTCTAGATTTATTACCATTTTATTACAGAAGGTTTACTTAAAGAAGAACTTTTTAAGTAAATAAATAAAAAAAAGGAACTTTAATATCATATACATTAAATAATGTTCGTTTTTTTTTTCTGCATGTATTTTTTGGGGGTAAAATCATGCATTTAATTTTCCGTCGATGAATTAGTACCTCTAGATTTCTTACCATTTTATTACAGGAGGTTTACATAAAAGAAGCACTTGGAATATTGGTCTTTTATCCAATACATCGGATACAATTACGATCTCCTAATGGACTATCTGATATCCGTTTGGAGTTTCCGTCTGAGCTCTCCGACATTCACGGCGATCGATTATTACTTTCCAATACTACTAGTATTGTCGATTTATTTACATAGGTAAGAGGTATAGTGGAATCATTTATCACATGCAAGAGAACAGTTCTAAGTGATGCACTGAATAAGTTTTCCGGTTACAATTTCGAAGTTCAATAAAATAGGATTTACAAGGGGGAATTTTTCATCAAAAGTTTTATTCAATTTTCTTATTAAGGAAATAAAGCAACTATCCGTATAACAAAATAAACTTATAAGACATAATGTGAACAGATTTATGGCACTAAAGTTGCTGCATTATACTGCCCTCTGTCGGAAAATATGACATACATTTCATATTTTTGTCCGATTTTGTGGTGTAATATTTAAACTAATTAAAATTTCAGTTGAATAGGTTACTGATGGTAATCAGTAACTTACTCAACTGAAACATCACAAAATAAGACAAAAATATGAAATGTATATCATATTTTCCGACAGAGGGCAGTATAATGCAGCAACTCTAGTATCATAAATTTGTTCACGTTTACAGAATTAGAAATATGAAGTAATTCCAACTGAAATGGGAATTGGCCTTGTATAGTGTTTCTAGGGGACACACTAAATTCTCTGGTAACTGTCTCACATGGTTAAGTTTTGCATTATTGATATGAGAAATTTTATAGGACTTTTTTTATATTATATTCTATATTTATTTTTGAAAAAAAAAAAAAAAAAAAAAAGATTTTACTTTCGTTTTGCAGTTTTTGAGCTACGTGAAAAACTGCAACTACTGTAAAAGTAGTCTCTATGAAAGTCCAAAGTTAGCTGCAACTTTTTAAAAAGGACTGTAGTATGATATAGTTTTTGGCCTTTCTTCAGTTGTAACAATGTCTACAATACACCATTGCACTATCTTCGTTATCAGTTAATTACTTTAATTTAATATTTCTTGATTTTTAATCTCCATAACTTTCACCAAAAGCTCCCATTGTTTAAAAACAGTGGTTGTTGTTTTTATTTTACATAAAATAAACATGTTGCGTATAATTCTTCACTTAATCAAAAACAACTACTTGGCTACTATGATCTGTTATTTTATAATCAATGTCAGTGGTAAAATATGTTATTTGATTCATAAATAGTTCACTCCACTCATTAATCTTCAATCGATTATGAAATTTATTTCATATTTATCGGATAGAGCGTGTAATTATTATGAATCAACGGTTATATTGTTAAGGATTTGCAATGCTTTGAATAAAATTTTCACCATAATATTATTTTTAACTAAAATGATAAAAAAACATTAGGTATTTGAAAATTGACAAATTTTAATTTTGCTATCGGCTTTTCATCAAAATTTTACAATGGAATAGATTAAATAAAATATTTTATTTCCTATATAATAATATTCTTAAAGTAGTAAGTTGTAAAATTCTTATAGTATTAAAACAATTCCAAGAAAAATTTTAAATCTACGGAGATATTCTCTAACAAATTAAAAATATATTCAAAATGCTCAAATAAAGATTTTTTTTAACTATATATATATAATTTTTAATTAATTTTTTAGAATGAGCTTAATTATTGAATCGAAATTTTCGGATTAATTAATGAATTTGAGTCATTCAATTAAATTTTTAAAATTGATACTTGATAAATTACTTCACATTATAAAAAAAAAATTGTTTCTATATTTATATACTTGAAAAATAAAACATTTTTTTGGTACTTGAATTTTAATCATTAGTAGATTACATTATAAAAGAAAATAAAAAAAATTAAATTTTTGTTCATAATTGATTAGATTTTTGAATATGTAGACATAAATTATCCCAGAGCAAATATTAATACAGTAAAAAAAAATTTTTTTTACCCGTGAAAATTTGTAAATATTAGAAAAATAATCTGTTGATTGATTTTTTTCGTCAGCATATTAAAACACTGAGATAATGAGTTACAATGCTTCAGGATATGGATCAAATTGCAGGTAAAAAACACAGTTTTTCCTTATATCATCGAAAAGTCTTATAATTTATTTCGATTTTTATTCTTCTTGACGGCATATTGATATGCAAAACTATTTCAAAATTTATGGATGAGATAGAGAGAGATAAATTTTTGTTGTCATTTAAAATAAGCAGAAACAAGTACGAATTTGTTAAATTAACTGACCATTTGAAGGACGTTTGATTAATCCTTAAAATATAATTATATTTTATTTTATTTTATTTATAAGTTTTATTTGATGTCCATTCTTCTAGATTTTGCATTGTGCTTTTTCTAAGAAATATTTTCAAAAAAGAATTTTATTAAGAAGAATTTTCAAGAATAAGAATAATAATATTTAATTAAGATAATGAATGATGAATTTGAAGAATGAATGATTAGATGAATGATGATTTTATGATGAATTTTAGATGAATTTTATCAAAGTTTCCGTTAGGCATTCTATTTTTCTTTAATTACTTTCCACAGTCCCTCAATCTGAAAGGTTTGCTTTTAGAAAAGTATCAAACCAAACACACAATAGTCCAGAGGTTAAAAAAAAACGTTGGAGGATTTTATAGGAGTATGTTGGAAAAGTATACACATAAAATATAAGTTCCAGTTTATTTACATTTAGAGTCTAATTTTTTTCTCTGAATTCATTGTTTTATCTGGTGTGTATTCGAAAATCAAAGAAAAATTATAATTTATCTTTTAATAAACAAAAGCCGTATTTTGTGCCTGGCGCCATCTGGTAGCTTGATCGCTTAGTCTCTAATTTTTTTTTTTTTTGTCTTTAGAAATTAGATTTTTTTTAAACTTAAGCGATTGTGTTCTATTTAATGTATCTTTTATTTCTTTCAAACGCTCTTATTATATACGATTGTTTATACTTTACTTTGTAAGTTCTATTTATTTATAAATTCTAGTTATCTCGAATAAAGTTTCCTTTATGGTTTGCCAAACGATAATTGAATTTTTCAACGACATTTTTTTTTTTCTAATAAAATGTGCCAAAATTAAAAATGTTCTTTATCGTTATTATCGTCGTAAGAAAGAAATTTCTTCTGTAAATATAGAGTTAAGACATTTTCTTATGGTACGATGAGTTAGGTGATTTTAACATCCTAGTATTCATATTTTTACTTTTCAATTGTGAGAAAATTCTGCAATAATCGTAAACCCTTTAATTGAAACTTGTATAATTGGTTGTAAATCTTTTTCTCTGCATTTTCAATATTAATACAGTTCTATTTAGCATTTTCACTGTATTTAATACAGTTAGTTCTACACGGTTTTTCTATTACACACTGTACATTTTATAGTTAAATATCTTTGTTTCTTCAAAGGTTACAATGTATTTCCATTTTTTTCTGCTAAATGGTTTTTACTAATAATTACAAGTTTATGGCGCAATATTTTTTATTTGATGATAATTAAATAATAATGTAATTATTTCATTCGATCGAATTTGGAGATAATGTTCCAGAAAAGTAATGCCCTGATTGCAATGATTTATTATGCATCTTTTTTTAACATAATGAAAAAATGATACCTGCTAAATCATTGCAATACATTAAAAAACTTTGTATTAATTCTTTAGACCTTTTAATCCATAACATGTAAAGGCAACATAGTAAAAAAAAAAATAATTCAGAACATAAAATTAATTCAATTATAATAAATATTTTGTATCATAAAATTAATTCAATATAATATATTTAAAAATTAATTCAATTATATTATATATATTCTGAAAAATACATATAATATATAGAACTATATATCCCATATATAAAAAGTTAAACTAAAAAATGTTTTAAGTTTAATCTAACACGATAAAGACACAAGCAATTGATATTTTTCTTAAAATAAAAGTCTTTTATCACTTTTGTACGATACTGCTGATGATGACATTTTTTAAAATATTCATAGGGAGCTGGATAAAAATTCTAAGTTAAAAAAAAAAAAATTCCACATAATCTCTTACATTCAGTCTATCCTTCAAAACAAGAGAACCCCTCCGGAGGAAAAAAAAAATTTTTTTTTTACACATTTATAACAGAATCTATAAATTTGAACATCCACTTACCCGGAACTTTGCTTTCTGCACAGAGATGAAAAACTCGGTCCAAACTTTTCAGGGGTACGTTGCCATCAATTACCACCAGAGGTGCCTCAGACATGATGGATCGCTGAGCTTCCACCTGTCCCATAAAATAAACTGCATATTTATTTGTTTTTCACTTGATGGATCCTTTCTTTCCGGAAGGTCCACCATATTAATGGCATCATCATCTGCATGCACTATAATCGTATCATTATGATTTTATTCAGGCAGCAATTGTTTAGAATTTCCCCTCCTTCTCTTTTTTTCCCTTGATGTAGTTTTTTGTAGTAGTTTTAACATTATTGTTTAAATTATTTTGGATGAGATAATAAAAAAAAAAAAAAAGTATTAATAAGGCGTGGTTGATAATACCTTATGACTGATTTATTTTATTTTAAATAAAAAGGTTTTTTTTTTTTACTTGAATTATAGATAATTTAATTGTAAAATCTAAGAGCTTGTATCTTCCTTTTACATCGTTCAGTATCATAACCATGTTCAGAATTTTCATTCTTTAATAGTAATAAGAATGCTCTCTTCCTGCGTGAGTCCGGGTTAGAATAGCCTCACTGTAGCCCATGCATGACGTAAAATGATGTAATTTGAATGTAGATTGAATATGATATACTATGAGTTGTTCAATCGTGATTAGTGATAGACCCTGAGCTGAAAAATGTTTACTCAAATGAGAAGTGAGGGAAGCTGAACCCCCCTCCTCTTGACGGATTTTCTTAAAAGGAGATTTTTGGTGAAGAAGATTTTTGGAGAGTTCTGCTACGAGACAACCAGAAGTGCTGTTTTCTTCTTTTTCTCTCTGAAATGACGGCATAGGAAGGAGTTTTCCGATTGTTTTTCAAAGTGAGCGCCTTGTGGTTTCGTGAATCATGCCGTATGATAGTTAAAGTCTGCAGCAGATCAGGTGTTTAAATTCGACGTAGACTCGAGAACTCTGAACATTTCCAAACTTGGAGTGAACTGCACAGTGTATGTAATTTATATCCTTAATTTTCATTTCATTGTAAATAAAGTTCTATATATATATAATGTTTGTAAATAAAATTTAAAGTGTTTACATGAACCTGAAAGTATATAATCCCAAAATACAAAAGCCTCATGCGTTATACTGAAGTTACAAATGTATATATCTAGTTACTTTTATTACAAAATATTAATGTAAAGCTTATAATGTAAAGTTATTAGGTTATTATTATTAATGTAAAGTTATAGGTCTAGCATAGGCGAGACATTACAGTATACATTATTTTAATAAATGTACCCAAGTCAAGAATTATTCAATCTTTGATATGTAAATAACAAAGCAAATAAAATTTCATCAACCATTGTCAAAAGTTAAAACTAGATTGCTGAGTAAAAAGTTCAAAATTCGATTAAAACAAAATATTATGTATACAAAAAAGTACTTAAATAGGGTGAACTTTTAAGTGGGATGCAAAATGGCCAATAAATATATGGAATCCACTAATAACTTTACAATCGATTATTCGGAAGAGTTTCCAATTTATTCTGAATTCTTTTTCCGTAGACTTTAGTACTTACTTTAAGTAGATCTCTAAATAAGCCATGAAGTAAAACTGGAATTTCAAAATTTATTGCAGGACATTAACTTAATTTGACCAGAAATAGCAAAGCTATTCTGCCGCCATTATAAATCGTACCGACATGGGCTTTTTCCAAGAACTAAGTGTTTTTACTTCAGGTAATTGTTCTTCGAGACACCGAAGAAAAAGAAAGCGAGACACTCTATCCACCAAGATATGCAGAACTTTCGAAATGAAATTGAAATGGAATGCGTAAGCTATACTCCGGGATAACTTATGTATGTAGAGAGAGAAAGAGAGAGACACACACACACAAAAAAATTGCTACCGAAAGAAAAATTCAATTTAGATTTATTTTGCTTCTCTTAAAATGAACAAAAAAAGTGTTTCAATCGTTTGGAAATTTTCGATCGCATCAGAGTGACAATTTTATTGTCATAGCCTGATGGTTATTGTAAATCCTCAACTTAAACTCAACCTATTGTATCTTCAACTTAAACACATTCAAAAACCAGAAAAAAGTGAAATTCATGAATGTTCCATTAAATTTAGCACTTTCTAAAGAAATTCTTAAAAGAGAAATTTATTCCGATTCTGTTTTTGCACTTTAAAACTTAGTGGTATCTTATTATTGTAGAAATATTCCGTGCAAATTCCATTTTTTTATATCTAAAGCTATATATTTAAATGCAAATAAGTTAAGCTTTACATTAATATTTTGTAATAAAAGTAACTAGATGTATACATTTGTAACTTCAGTAAAACGCAAGAGGCTTTTGTATTTTGAGATTATAATTTATTTATTCCTTCGTAATTAATGAATAAATATTTGGAAAATAAACTTTCAGTATTTTTGAAAAATTTTATTTTTGTATATATTTATTACAAAAACAGAAAAGTTAATACATATTTTTTTAAAAAACAGAACAGGATATTTTTTTTTCTAATTGATAAAATTATTGCGATTTAAGAGTCCTGATTTGAGCTGACATTGATTGAGGGAATGCATGCTGCTATATATAATATAAATCATTGTTAGATCTAGTTATTGATCGTGAAAAATGTATTATATAAATTAATGAGGTAAAATCGTAGAACAGGCGGCGCAGAACAAGAATTGGCGTCAAAAATTCTTTTTGTCAAAATTCTCCAAGTAATGGGTTGCGTTTGTAAGTGAAGTGCATTGCAAACCGTACAAGATACACTACTACTACTACACTACACCACGCTACATCATTGTGCCTAGAGCTGAGTTGCCTCTATATAGTTTGGGAATGATATGGGTGAGAATTCTGACTGGGCTCTGAGACGCTCCACAGTAATATGAGACCGGAGCCTATGGCTTAAAGGGGATTCCGAACCATTACAAACATCCATGGCACCGCCGGGACTCGAACCCGAAACCTGTGGCACCGAGTGCTAGACACTCGGCCATTCAGGCCTCCGTATAAGATACAATAGGTTACCCAATTTAGCGACTTATAGCTCATTGGCGCCACAAAGAAGTCGCCGAATCCGAACGACGCCTATTTTGCGATATGGCTATTAATGAATGAAATTGTTTTTTATTCTACATAAAAAAAAACTAAGTCTCTCTCTCTCTCTCTCTCTCTCTCTATATATATATATATATATAGAGAGAGAGAGAAGAAGAATTAATTGATTGTTAGGTGATGATTGATGGTTAAGTGATTAGTTAATTATAGGTTAATTAAGTGATGCAGAGAAAAGTTAAGAGAATGTAACGTGTAGGCCAATTGACATGAATTAGTATCGAGACTTAACTGTGTCATTAAATACTGTAATAAAAGTGTATAGATGATCTGCAAAAACCTAGAAGCAGTCATTTGTGGAATAAGTGTATGCAAACGACAGATGTACATCGCCGTCAAAGGACAGGACAAGGCAGAGGCAAAGTTCATTAGACAAAATTTAAGTAAATGCCAGATTTGGTGTTCCACAATCAAATTCTAGTAAGTTTGGTAAATTATCAATTACGCATATGTCTTTTGCCGAACTGTTTTGGTATATTTTGGTATTTTAGTATCAAGTAGGGTTTAAATTATATTATATAATCCCATTAATTTGCCCATAGAAATAGGACTTGCTTTCATGAGAACAAATCAATAATTTTCTATTTATTTTTATGGGAAAGACATCCACACATCCGTTTGCATGCATAAGGTCTGGAACGGATCAAGCATATATACAGAGTGATTATAATTAAAGTTCCACTTTCAAAATGCTGTAAAAAAAAAAAGAAACACTCGTCACAATGAGTTCAAATTTGAACTGAAGAAGGGGGAAATGGTATGGCATCAAAAAAAAAGTTCCACCGATTTGGTATGACCTTGCATTGATGGATGGGCTTTCCACTAACAGTGTCATAACTGTTGAATGACCTGGAGGTCTTTTTTTCCGTCATAAAACCGAAACAATCAAGCACATTGAACGCAGTGTTGGTTTAATGTGCAACTCATGCCAAATATATTGTCATGTCGATTCAAAATATCACTGGCCGCCGAATTCACTTTCTTTATGCCGCTTACAGCACCATTTATTAATATACTTTGGAACTTTTTTTAATGCCGTACCGTTTCCCCCTTCTTCAAATATCTTCAGTTCAAATTTGAACTCATTGTGATGAGTGTTTCTTTTTTTTTTTTTTTTACAGCATTTTGAAAGTGGGACTTTAATTATAATCAGCCTGAGTGAAAAATTAAGTGATATAGAGAAAATAGCGAATGTAACTTGACGCGTAGGTCAGTTGATATGAATTACCATCGAGAGTTAACCGTGCCTTTAACTATTGTAAATAAAAGTGTATAGATAATCTACAAAATACTGGAAGAGTGTCATCTGCGGAATGAGTATGAGAAAACGACAAAAGTACATTACAGTCATATTTCTGAAAAATTTACAGCAGAAGCAAAGTTCATTCGACAAATTTTACGTAAGTGTCAAATTTGGTGATCTACAATCAGATTCTAGTAAATCTGGTAAATTAGATTCTAGTAAATCTGGTAAATTATTAATTACTGTTGCCTCATGGATAAATAGCTCAACGTGCATAAAAAAAAATAAATCTAAGTGGAAGCCAGCGCACGATAATACGAGTATAAACATATTGTCTGCGTGGGCGTGAGCTGGCTGGAAGGAGAAAGAAATGTAACACCAGAGGAGTGCGTTTGTTTTTGGAATAAAGGAGTTGCGTTTTTTACAATCCCCTATATGTTTTTATTCTTAGACCATAACATTATAATTGCGTATGCCTTTTACCGAACTGTTTTGATATTGGTGTATTTTAGTGTCAAGTAGTTTTTAAATCATATTATACGACCAAATAAATATACCAACAGCAATAGGACTTGCTTTCATGGGAGCAAATCAATAATTTTCTATTTACATACATAAGATCTTGGACGGATATATGAGTACCACTCTACATGGAATTTACATTACAGTCCCATTTGATTCAGTTTCTCAAATGCTTGTATCCACATCAAAATTCTCATACTTTAATTATCAATAAAATATACAATGAATAAAAAAAAAAAAAAAAAAAAAGAATCAGAAGAAAAGGAAACAGGAAAAAAAAGGGAAAAGTCTACCAACCTGTTCCGGGGAAAGAGAATCATGGACGCCCATATCTCCGATCACAAAGAGGCACTCTCCGGAATGGTCCAGGAGGACGACGCAGGTTGCCGTCCTGGCATCTGGCACTATCTTTATGCCGCCCTTATCCTGCGAGGGAAGAAAAGACAAAAGCACCTCTTATCGGTATATTGTGGAAGCAGGAGGAGATGGATGGGGTGAGCGGTGTATCTTTTTGGTTTTGGGTAAAGGATAAACGGCAAACGTTCAAATGTCTACCTGATGCAGGTTTTCCCTTTTTCTTTCATTTATTTTTGTTTAGAGTTTCGCTATACTACTAACTCTATAAAAGGGTGAAAGTGAAGCCATTTAAAATAGTGCACAGGAAAAAAAAATTCGTAAGGGAGTATTTGTGATGAAAAATCCCGTGGTCTATAAAAAGTACATACAAAAAAAGTACAAAGTCTTGATCTACAAAAAGTGCATATCACTTACTTTTTTTTAGATATTTACGTTGTAAAGAAATGAGGTTCATATACAATGTAGAAATGAATTTATTAACAGATCTTTCAAATGAAAATAATAATTTCTTTATTGTATCATTGTTGCAATAGTCATTTATGTAATCATTTTGGTATCATTGTTACCGGCATTGTTCTTAACTGTATCATTTCTTAAAAAAAAAAAAAAAAAAAAAAACTATTTTTTTAAACATAATATTATTTCATACATTATAATATGAGTAACACAATAATTTGATTGCAAAATTAATTCAGCTGAAAGATTTATTTACTAAATAATAATTATTATTATTATTAATTATTTCTTGTTGTTACCATTATTGAAAAAAGTCATTCAAACAACCATTTTTATATAATTGTTACAGTCATTGTTGTTAACAAAATATCATTATTCTTTAACAAAAAATATTTTTTTATACATAATATTTCATGTATATATAATATGAGTAACACTAATTTGATTACAAAATTAATTAAACTAAAATATTTATTTACTAAACAATTATTATTATTATTATGAATTATTTCTTTGTTGTTACCATTATTGCCATAGTCATTCAAGCTATCATTTTGATATCATTGTTGCCATTATTGTTGTTAAAAAAAAAATCATTTTTTAAAAAAAGCTTTTTTTTATACATAATAATATTTCATACATTATAATATGATACACTAATTTGATTCCAAAATTAATTCAACTGAAAGAATTATTTACTGAACACTAAAGAATATAATTCATTTTTTTTTATGTATGTTACAGTTTATTGTTTTTTACAACTTTTTGTTGTAAAAAAAAAGAAACAACAAATCAAAACAGTTTCTAAAATAAAATTGTTTGTTAAAAATGTTCTGAAAACAAATTCACTTATTAAATTGGACACTAAGAAGTTTTGAGGATATTTTGCACACATGCACCATTTGAAGTTCAAAATTATTAATAAAGTATTTCAGCAAATTTCTAATTAGAAGTGAATAATTCGCTATAAAAATTACCATATAAGAAGAACGATTATAAAACTACAGAAAAAACACAACAATCCTTAATTTAAGGTAGTCAAATGTGTTTTTTATTAGATTGTATTAAAATCAGGGCCTCAGTTCACGTTAACACCAGAGAATCTCAAGTTCCTCCTAAATAAAAGAAGGCATGTTTATTAAAACATTTTTAATATATTTTGTTATCCCACTTGGTAAGTGCTGAACATCACAAACACCCTCGAGGCTCCTCGCTTTTTGAAACCGTGTCTAAAACAATACTGCCAGCTGTTTGAATCTCAGTCCTAATGCTTAACAGCGGCGCATGTTGCCACTGAGCCACGAGTAGGCATTATACATCGTCTTATAGATTGCGCATACCAACTGAACTTCGAAAAAGAGATGATTATAATTCAAATCAAAACTTTCTTTCAAACATCACTTTTCAAGTCAAAATGAAGTAATAATTTTCTTGGCGAAATTCATTACTAGTTAAATAAAGTAGGAATAAAACATTTCTATTGGTTCATTAAAATAAAAATATATAGATTAAATTTATCAAGTTTCATGTGTCTAAATGTGGATTCCTTATAAATATATAAACACAAAACTAATGATAACACAATGAAAAGCATTCAAAAATTTAAATATAAAATATTTTTATTAACAAAAACTATTTATTATTTGATTAAAATCTATTAACTGAACATCGAAACACAGGCGGTTTATAATTCAAAGATATATATTTTTTTCTGACTTTCATTTGTTTATCAAAATAAAATAAATAAAAATTTAAATTTATCAATAAAATAAACTAAAAATATTATTAACAATTTAAATTGACCAGGTTTGAGAGTTAATTATAATATATATAGGCTAACGAAAGTACACATATAAAC